>OZ035998.1:38076058-38393558 GCA_964035015.1 Corallium rubrum
AGGTTATGTTGTATAATTAGTGAATTCTAGTAACTGGCCGTCTTCGAACCAATAATTCATTAAATTAAACAGCGTGAATTAGTAATAAGAAACGTGATAGTATGTGCTGAAATTACATTTTCTAACTGTCAGGAGTTCTGGTCTTGAGTAAAAGGGACTGGAACAACGAACTACAATCCTTGACAAAAATTTTGTCGACACTATATGAAAATTCTCCAAAATATGGTAAACAGCCATTTGTCCACATAATTTTGGCCAGGATTGTGCTTGTCGAGCAATGTATTTTGAACAATTGTGGACCATGCACCACGTTTATTGTTTTTTTGCTGAACTTTTAGTCTGTTGTCTCAGATCTTCATGGCTTCACCAACAGGCCGAAAACTCGGCAAATAAATCGCCATGAATACGTTCAAAGAACTAAGTTGAAGTTATAGCATCTCATTCGTAGATGGTATTTGTCGATTAAAACTTAAACTACGATTGTTTAAACGAATACAGGCATCAAAATGTCAGCAATGTCGTTTATTTTGAAAACGTGTGGAGAAGAATTCAACAATAATTTAATTTTTTAAAATATTGCATACGAGTATAAGGCTACGTAAACGATGAAGCGGTTATCAAAAACGGAACTTTCGAAGACGGTCTCCAAAGTGGAACTTTCTGAAAACGCCGTTTTCCTGTTCTTGTGTGGACGCGGATTTTTTTGAAAACGGATAAAAAAGTTGCGTTTTCAAAAAAATCCGGTGGACGCAGCCTACGAGTTGAATTTAGCATGGGTGCCGCCATTTTGGATGATGACGTCGTACGGTAGTGTGAGTGCTTGACCTGGTTTGTTTTTTCCCTTAAATTAATATGAATTTCAGTGTTCCAGTTCAGATTAATTTAAAGAAAACACCAAAATAACCGGATCTAACACTCATACTACTGTTTAATTGCAACCATTTAGTTTCATAATTCAACATGGCGGCACATATGGTTAAATCAGTTCTTACATGCAATTATTTATTATAAATTATTTTTGAATTTTTTGTCGATGTATTTTCAAAATAGACGGCAGTGCCGACATTTTGATGCCTCCTTGTTCAAACAGCCGGGATCCCTAAAGTCAACCTCGTTCCCAGGGCCTTTTTGAAATTGGGAGGGCGAGAAATGGCCCTATACTGTCTGGGTGTAATAAATTAGCAATTTAATTTAGTATGCAAAATCATTTGGAGTAATGCGGTCCCGTGGGAGAAATTCATTCTAACGCAGTCTCATTGGTCCCGTTGGTGGTTCCGTTGAAGCCATTTGTTTATAACTGGCACAAAACTATGCATAATTACATTTCCTGAGGAACGTTTAAGAAAAACAATCAACCAATAAAAATGCAGAGTCCACCAGCCGATGCCAGGGCCTTTCCCCGCCTTCCTAATTTCAAAAAAGCCCTGGGAACGAGGTTGCCCTAAAGTATCGTTCGTTGCTCGACCCAGTCCTTTTTCTTACGGTCCAACAACCCAATGCCCGTGGTCCAGAAAACCATTCGAAACAACCTTATATAGTAGCATCTTTTTCATTGAGCACGTTACCTGGTTCGAAGATGGTTCATAGACCTTTCTAATAAGTACCAGAACGTAGCATTCTGCCATTTGAATACCATGCATGATTGGTCCTTATGAATGATTACAGTCGTAGCTGCCAATCGTAATGCGTTTGATAGTTGTACCAAACCTGTCTTCGGCGTTACCAGCACATACCGTATCATGGCTTATTGGAAAATAAAAGCTTGACGCTAGTTTCATTCATTGTTATTGGGTTCTTATAATTTTTGATTTGTTGGGTACATAAAAGTTTGATTTTAATTCAGAGGAAAGTACACTTGGCGTCAAACGCGGAAAATGTTACATTCTGGTATATTTATTAACTGGTCTAAGTATATATAGATATAATGTTTATCACAAACACTAGCATAAGATTGTTATTCATTTAATCTTTAAACAGAGCCAAGTTGGATGACAGCCAGATCACTGTGGATTTTCTATAAACTATTATATATTACGTTTAGTGATAAATGTATTTACGCCAGACGCGTTGACTTGCTTTTAAGATGACAAAATGTAACTAGTTTGATAAGGTGTTTAATAGAGACTTCCTCTTCGCAATTCTTCCTTGGTGGACAACAGTGCGGAGATCAGTGGCAAATTTCTGGAGGTGTGGTTGAAACAGAACTCGCTTGGTGGGGGATTTTATTGAGTTTATGTTTCGAAACACAACGTGTGATTCTGTTTGGTATGAGCAAAAATCTTAACATGATTTTTAAAGCTGAAAACCATATTCTAGTTTAGTTTTAATGTTTGAAATTGGTCTGAAATATTCTAATAATATAGACTTCAACTGTAAAGTCCCATTGTGCAATGAGTTTTTCCTATATTTACATAAAACACCAACTCCAAAGGGGTTATATTACAAACAGAAAATCAGGAGGCCGTTAACCGAGTAATTTTCATTGTTCTCGAGCAGGGCCTCTTCACTACATAACTAGGGGGCAAGTCCCCCCTTGAGCTCCCCACGAATTGATTTTGACACACCTCACCCCACCCCCCAGTAAAAGTCCCTTTTTGCTCCAGGATAAAATGTATATGGATAAGCAAGTAAAGGTCTTTAAAGTGCCTATCACCTTTACAGGGATTTAATATATTTATGCTATTTGGAACATTCTAAGAAGAAATGTAATATTTCTTCTCAGACAAAAACTTCATCTTCATGGACTTTTTCACTGTCAAAGTTACCGGATGTGACGTCTACCAGGACTACTTGTGAAAATTGAAACAAAAGAAAACCGGTTTGCAAGTTCTGGTTGACGTCATATCCGGTAACTTTAACAGTGAAAAAGTCCATGAATGTTCCAAATATCATAAATATATTAAATCCCTGTAGAGGTGATAGGCACTTTAATTAGAATACATCAAACGTGTATCTTTTCAATGTGGCCGTGTCGAGGCATATCAAAGGCGCTTTAAGCAGCCGCCATACGACACAGTTCAGACCACGGATCCCAGCTAAGCCGGCTCTAGGCGTTACAAAGGTATAGAGAAATATTTATATTAGTTAAATAGTTTTTATTTTGATAAGATGTATGTGGCGACGAAAAATCTTTTTATAGTTCCTCACAACATTTCCCATATTATATTTGAAATTGTGAACATGCTGATGAGTTCTCACACAAAGCAAAACAACAGTCAGAAATGTGTTGTATTTTAACTAGTTTTTATGACATTTTATGACCTGTGTCAGTGTTCTTAAAAATCACCCCTCAGAATGCTGGAAATGGCATAGACCACTTTCATAATAGTAACTAATTTAAATATTATTTTATGTGCATCTTAATAAGCCTTTCAAAAGAATTTTTACTTCATAACGAGGCTAGGAAGGCTTATTTAGATGCACATAAAAGAATATTTAAAGTTAGTGCCCATTATGAAAGTGGTCTATTTTCGAGACTAAATTTGAAAAATTTCCGGAGGGCATGCCCCCGGACCCCCTAGCAGAGTCACTTTTGGTGACCCCACCCCCCACCCCGTGGGGGGTAAAACATAAGAGAATGAAAATCCTGAGGCTGCAGATCGAGTGTTCATTTTAATTTTATTGTTTTTGAATGTTTTACAAACACGAAACAACAATGGAAATTACGAGGTAATAGGCCGAGTGATTTTTGTTGTTCTCGAGTGTTTGTACCCCTGGTAAAACACGATACACGAGTTTATGAAATAGCTTCTCAATCGTCTTTATCGTAAAATTCGCGAGGGACTTGGCGCTATTGGTGTATATTAGTACCCAATGGTCTAACGATTTTTTGTTTGTCCCGTTTATTATCTGATTTCTTAATTATAAATTCAGTTAGCGCGACTTTCTCGTTCCCAGAGCCCACGTTCCCCTTACCGAGCAGGCTGGAAACGAGAGGCTTTGGGCCTGTGCTCTGGGTATCCAGAAGAAGAGCCAATGAAATATCGATGTGAAACGGATTATCCCAGAGCCTTTCGTCACCCGCCCCCTGGGCAAGGGGAACGTGGGCTCTGGGAACGAGATTGACCGGGTTTTAAAACTCGTACACAAGAACAAGTAGTTTTCTTAGATTATTGGCTAATTAGCTCATGAATTATTAATGAGTTCAAGAAGATTATTTCACTTGCTCTATTTGGAGAAGAACCACTCAGAGTATGCTTTCTTCCTCCCAATCCTTCCGAAGAAGGAAAGGGAACGGTCATCAATGATTACTAAATTATTACCGTAAAGGCAACGTTAGTAATCTGCTTCCCGCTCAGAAGAAAGCACTACAACTCATCATCGTGGTTGCGAATGTTGTCTTTGTTAGAGAACAAAGACGGGACACGTACTATAGAAATGATCCTAAAAAGTACGGTCTTAATTTGAGGTGATAATTTCAAAATATTTACGCACACTTTACACAATTTAAATTGTGGGATATGACTGCAATGCGTTTTTGTGTTGAAACTCGCGAGTGGATTTTTGTATCAAAAAAGAACACAAAGCTTACGGATCATGCATTTATGCTATTACTAGCCTGCATGCGAGCAGACTTAAGTACAGTTTATATATAATAAGACTGTCTGGGGCTCAGAAATCTTTTTGGAGTAATCGAGCTTGATGAACGTCTACCAAACGTCTGTTACATTAAACCAAGCTCGCAACCACATGCACTACATGTAGACATACTTTACTGTTTATATGTTATATATACATGTATTTATTTATATCTTGAAGTGTAGTAGTCAAATTTCTTGGTAAAAGAGCGAAAACTCTCGATAAGTAAGGGTTGCTTCTTCAAATGTTGTATCTAGAGGGCTGTTCCAACCATAGATAATGGATGGGAACTGGATAGGAAACTTACGAAACCGGAAACAATGTTTGCACACTTGCTATGGTAATTATACACTTATAATACACTATTTAATTTCAGCAATATAGCTGATCCTGACCATGTGGGACTACCAGTTAGGTGCTACCCGTAGGTGCATATTAGCTGCTTACAAGTGTATAATTACCGCAAACATCGTTTCCGGTTTCGTAATATTGTTTTAAGTTTCCTATCCAGTTTCCCTATTAATCCAGTTTCCATAGATAATGGTATCTATGCACCATAATCTAGTCATAACTTTTTTAAAGAAGAGTATAAGGCCACTCTGAACATGCTTTTTTCCTCCCTATCCTTCCGAAGAACTAAAGGGAACGGTCATCAATGATTACTAAATTATTACCGTAAAGGCAACATTAGTAATCTGCTTCCCGCTCAGAAGAAACGGCACTGCAACTCATCATCGTGGTTACGAATGTTGTCTTTGTTAGAGAACAAAGACGGGACACGTACTATAGAATCGAAATGATCCTAAAACGTAATTTGAAGTGATAACTTTACACTTTACATAATTTAAATTGTGGGATATGAATGCATGTATGCGTTTTATGAAACGCACGAGTTGTTGTGTTTTTTTATGAAAAATAGTACGAAGAATCATGTATAGTATAGCCTGCGTGCAGACTCATTTCATTCTATTGAGTAGAGTCGCAGATCCGTTTAAGTGATTGGTCCGCTGCTCAAAAATTATTTGCGCGCGCTAATACTTAACAGAATAATTGTAATCGTAAAAGGAGGAAATTGCGTCAAATTAGAAGCGATGTGAGAGTGTTACACACCCACTTTTCAGGAAACTAGTCGGTAAATCAGGGTATAACGTGTCGGTAAATTGATTAGTAAAATTCAGTTGGTCTGTCAGTAAAACAAAGGAGATAAAGAGTTCAATTTGTATGGCGCTGCGTCAATTATCAAGAGGAGAGGTGGAATGTGACCATGCAGAAGCAAACATCGGTTTTGTGGAAATTGTAATACTGCGAAAGGTACAAGACTGGTGTCAAAAATTAGTTTGGGAGTATTCCAGCAAACGCTAATTGAGATGCTCAAAACACAACTAAAAACGTTTCAATTCACTATAGTGGTTTCAGGTCAAAGTTCATGGTAAAAGAGCGAAAAACGCTCGATAAAAGCTGTTCCAACTTCCAATCTTAGGTGAAAGTTACTCAGCATAACTATAGTCTTCTAAGTTATAACTGCATGCATGTTCCTTTTTAAAAGAAGAGTATGAAAGACCACTCAGAATGTGCTTTCTTCCTCCCTATCCTTCCGAAGAACGAGAGGGAACGGTCATCAATGATTACTAAATTATTACCGTAAAGGCAACATTAGTAAATCTGCTTCCCGCTCAGAAGAAAGCACTGCAACTCATCATCATGGTTGCGAAAGTTGTCTTTGTTAGAGAACAAAGACGGGACACGTACTATAGAAATGATCCTAAAAAGTACGGTCTTAATTTGAACTGCTAATTTTCAAATATTTATGCACATACCCTTCAGTTTAAATTGTGGGATACGACTCTATATGTGAAACTCACGAGCATGCAATGATTGCTTTTTATCAAAAATTGCACGAAGAATCATGCTATTATGATACTGCACAAATTTCATTCCGTCATATACTCCACTCAATGGAATGAAATGAGTCTGCACGCAGGGCGGCTATGTATAATACCATGATTCTTCGGGCAATTTTTGATAAAAAGCAATTACTCGTGCATGAGTTTTCACATATAGAGTCGTGTCCCACAATTTAAACTGAAGGGTATGTGCATAAATATTTTGAAATTATCGCTTCAAATTAAGACCGTACTTTTTAGGATCATTTCTATAGTACGTGTCCCGTCTTTGTTCTCTAACAAAGACAACTTTCGCAACCACGATGATGAGTTGTAGTGCTTTCTTCTGAGCGGGAAGCAGATTACTGATGTTGCCTGTACGGTAATAATTTTGTAATCATTGATGACCGTTCCTTTTCGTTCTTCGGAAGGTTAGGGAGGAAGAAAGCATATTCTGAGTGGTTCTTCTTACTTCTTAGAACTGTTATTTTTAAAAGACTAGATTATGATGAGTAATTTAACCTAAGATTAGAACAGCCCCCTTAATTATCGAGCTTTTATTTGACCTGAAACCACTATATCATAACGGCAATACAACGTTTAACAAAAACATTGGCAACCACGATAACGAATTGTAGTGCTTTCTTGTATAAAACTTGGTTCGTGAGTATATCCCAACAAACGCTTTGAGGTAGTTACCCTACGAGTCGATCAGAGCCCCTTTCCGACCAACGCAGGCTTCGGGGAAAAGTGGGCTCTGCCAACAAACTCGATATTTCTTTCTGAGTATGCGTGAACGGTTGCCAAGATACTATTTTGGGTCCAGGCTCTACTTGCTATTTTCCTGCTAACGTGTGTTCATAAACTAGAACTTGTTTGACCAGTTTAAAACCTGACTGACTCGCCCCAAACGCGGGGCGAAGTCGAGTTTGTTGGCAGAGCCCACTTTACCCGAAGCCTGCGTCTATTAAGGCGGATTTCCAGTCCTCGCACGAAGCAACTTGCAGCTCGCTGCGAGCACTTGCATCTAATTAAAAAGCCAAAATCAACTCGCAGTGCTTGTTTTTTGGCTATGAGTCATTTTTAATTTGATGCAAATACTCGCAGACGCAGCGAGCTGCGAACCATCTTGTGCGATGACTGGAAAACAGGCTTTACATGGCTGAATTTCCGAAATCCGTTCTATTTTAGCAATTTTAACCGTAACCGCTTTGCCGTTTCACTTACAGAAACATAACCGTGTTTTTGAGAAATCCTTGCCAGTTCTCCGAAAAACGCTCTACATTCTGAAAGATAACCATGTCCGATGAGGACATTTCAAAGTTTAGTTAACCCAAACCGCCCCGAAAAACTGGATATGATCGAAATCCGTCCTAAAATAATGGCTAAAATAGACGCGATGCTTGAATTTTATTTACGACTGCAGGTTCCTGTGTGTTACGCATGTCTATTGTTTGGTGACTAATTAAATTGGAATTACAAAGCCATTGTTCAATGATATTAGGTGCTAGTCCGAGGAACGAACCATACCGGGTGAAAACTCTATATTCGATCGACCGCGGCTGGGAATTCGATCCCGCGACCTTCGGTTCAGTCCGACGATGTACCAACTGAGCTATATGGTCAAGTTGGGAGCGGATCGTGGAATGATGGTACTTATATTTGATATTTCGAAACTGAAATCCATAGTTTCTTCGATATTTTCTATGTGACAATAATTATTCCAAGCAGTGGCGTAGCCAAGGGCGGGCCAGGCCGGGCTCAAGCCCAGCCAATCCGCGTCAATGACGTCATTCATTATTCTACGAATCTCCAACGCTAGTCCGTGGCCTGGCCACGCGTTTTCCATGCGTGATTTGTGTACTCGTGACTAAAGAATCTATACCGCATGCTATTTTCACCAACATACTTGTATGCACAATAAATACATAATCAAACTGATAAAAATGTTTGCCGCGATCCTCAAAAAAAATAATGTAAATATTTAATTTTCGTATTTTATAATCTTCAGAATTCTACAAATTCTTTCCTTAAAATGCAGGAAATGGCATTTCAAAAACCCCTAAATTTCAAAAGCATTTGCTACGCCCTTCTTTAGAAATGTCACTTCGTGCCCGCCCAATTGGTCAACCCTGGCTACGCCACTGATTCCAAGCTATTGTTTCTTATATTATAGTGTATATATATATATATATATATATATATATATAGCTATAGTGCGGGTCCACATGTTGTTTAGGTTCATTAGCTAATTGTTAGTGATGTCTGCTGGATAATGCGGTTACGTATTCTTTTGTGGAGTTCGCCTATACCAGACTGGTTGTGCCGTTTTTGATAGTTTGGACTCTGGTTTGCCAGATGATGTCCATTGTGGTGGTTACCAAATTTCTACGGAATGCCGAGATTGTTGACG
Source organism: Corallium rubrum (assembly GCA_964035015.1). Taxonomy (NCBI): domain Eukaryota; kingdom Metazoa; phylum Cnidaria; class Anthozoa; order Scleralcyonacea; family Coralliidae; genus Corallium; species Corallium rubrum. The sequence goes on from OZ035998.1 coordinate 38,084,933, forward strand.
GTGGCCGGAGGTCAGGGTAGTGCTGGAATACGATCATGGAGGGGACGGAGGTATGTGCGGATTCTGTTTCTTCTGCAGTTGAGCATGCGTTCCGTTGTCTCGTCGTTATTATATAGCAAGGACAGTCGTTGTCCGTATAGTGATGCGTCGTTTCTAGCTGTTCAGATGGGTTTTATGCTTTAATGCATGAGGTACGTTAAAAAAACAGTTTACACTATGACCCCTATTCCTCTATAGGTGGGAATATTGCCGAGGGGTTCTTTCTCTCGGTTGGGGGCGATATTTGGACGTACCATAAGTAGTGGTTTGTCTGGTTGTAGAAGGAGTGTAGTAGATATGCTTGTAATGTTGAAATGATCATTGTCCGACTGCGCGCGCCTAACCCCAGACCACTTTGTGCGTGCAAATGGCGTCGAAGCCTTGTGAAACAGATTGCAGTTCTGGTACGTATTGTGTTGTCTTGTCTTTTTTTCCGTCTATCCCATGTTAGAATGTGGACCCCGCGTATTCTGTAGTCGTTGCGTATGACCTGCCCTAATAGCCCCTAATGCCTCCGCTGTCGGACACTCCGTTGTCCGCGGTGACAAAGGAGTTTTGTCGTGCCAGCCGTCATTAATGCGCGGAAATAATTCACCTTTTCAGGGAGGGGGAGGGGGACATTTAAGCCTCAAATCTAATAAATATCCGACAAATGCACGAAAAGCGCTGGATTTTGACTGATTTTTCTCCTTTTCTTGTTGAATATTTCCGACAAATTGACTATTTTGCCCGAGGTGGGGCCCTCCATCTACAATTTACGCCACTGCATGATATGGATCATTTTCACTCACGTGATTGGTGGCCCCGTTAAATTTAAATTCCCATAGGATTGTGCACCAATATGGCCGCCATTTCATTGTTTCTGTGCCCCAATATGGCCGCCGTGACGTCAGATGAAAACAAAGAATAAAGTGGGTATCCAGTGTTGGAAAGATGGACCAAAGTTGAGCTTCGCCAAAACTTGTTTAAGCTAGAGATGGTCAACTCTGTTAAAGGCTTTTTCCTAATCCAGACTGGTGTGAATTACGTTGTTATTGTTCACAGTAGAATGATGCCGGTTTTTGTCGCGTGATATTTTCTCGAAAACGTATATTGATCGTTCAGGTACGCCACATGTCTGATCAGGGTGGATGATTCTATATAGGGAGGACGTTCTCGAGGCGGGTTGCCAGTACTTTTGCTAATATTTTACTGTTATTTAGTTGGTCGCCAGTTCTTCAGTCATTCTTCATCGTTGTTTTTGTGGAGGGCTTTGTAATAGTCACAACATACAACATTGCCACAGTTGAAATTGGCAAAAAACGTTACATAAGTATTAAAGAGAGCTGTTTAAAATTTAGGTTGAATTACCCTCGATAAGTCATAACCGGTTTATAATATGTAACTGCGTTATTTCTAAAAGAAGTCCACTCAGAATATGCTTTCTTCCTCCAATTCCTTCCGAAGAAGGAACGGGCGCGGTCATCAATGATTACTAATTTTTTTACCGTGAAGGCAACGTCTGTTACATTTATTTTTTAAAAGAAGAGTATAAGACCACTCAGGATATACTTTCTTCCTCCCTATTCTTCCAAAGAAGGAAAGGGAACGGTCATCAATGATTACTAAATTATTACCGTAAAGCAACATTAGTAATCTGCTTCCCGCTCAGAAAAAAGCACTACAACTCATCATCGTGGTTGCGAATGTTGTCTTTGTTAGAGAACAAAGACGGGACACGTACTATAGAAATGATCCTAAAAAGTACGGTCTTAATTTTGAGCATTAATTTGTAAATATTTATGTAAATATTTCTTAATTTATATTGTGGGATACAACTGTGCACATGTTTTTGTATCTACCGCGCATGCGAGTGTATGCTAATGCAGGCATGTGAACTTTCAGGGACCGCGGAGCACTTTTTAGAGGGGGGGGGGGGCAATTTCAAGTGCAAAGATTGAGGGGGGTGTGCAGAAAAAGATGTTGAATTTCGTACTATTTCAATTTTATTTTACAAAGCACGAATGTGCATGTTACATAGGGGCACTGGTGCACGTAACAACAGCAACAGCATTAACAAGAATGATAAGAAAATCAATTAGCTCATTGCTTGACAATTAAACCGGTTAAAGTCAGATTCGGTAACTGAACTTGCCAAAAGTATCTGTGCTATTTAATTTGATTGCATTAAATCAGTTGTTTGCGGCAAAGTTAGTACGCATTTCAAACTTTTTAGATCCACATTTTCTTTTTGAGTAATGTCAACTGAAAAATATTATAAAGAAGCACTCTATACCCAATTTAAGAAAATTAATTGCAATAGAATATTTTTGGAACCAATCAAAACTCAACTGCGCATGCAGAATGAAATTATGACAACGAACGACTGCTATAGCGGGTATTAGTTATACGACAGGTATGACGACCGTCGGTCATTACTTGAAATTAACGCCATCTTGTTTTAACCCGCTATATATAGGTGGTGTGCAACCAATCCCTTGAGATTCGAAGGACAAAGCTATTTTCGCCATGTTGGATGATATTATAATTGCAGATGATGAAAATCTTTTGAAAACGTCAACCAACATGGCGGCAATGACGTAAGATGCGCACCAGCAATTCGCCTCGAAGGACGTCTAATGCAAGACGATTTTACTTGTCAACAGGAAACCCCCACGAGGTGACCCCGACGAGGTGAGGAAACCTCCACTGGTCCTGACCACTGACCTCTATATAACTGGACTGCGGGTGCCCCACGAAGAAATGGCCCAAATACACGCCATCAGGCGCCATCTTGTTAGGTCTTAGCCGCGAAATTGACCAATCACAGATGACCGACAGGACGCCATCTTGTTAGATCTAAAATTAACCAATCGGCAAACCAGAAAATCCAAGACGGCGCCGTTCAATTGGAGACACTTCATGTAATACAAAAGTATCGTGGACCCGCAGTCCAGTTAAGGCTGATTTCCAGTCAGTGGAATATTGCGAGCGGGCGGAATTTTTCTTTGTCTTGTGAGCACTCGAGCGGAACTAATCTAATTCAGAGCACAAAAGACAAAGAAAAATTCCGCCCGCTCACAAAATTCCACTGACTGGAAATCAGCCTTTATATAAAGGTCAGTGGTCCTGAGCAGTTACCTGCTAGGTTTATTAAGCTGGTAGCGCTAGCAGAACAATTGGCTGGTCCACTCACTGTGATCATAAACTCTTGCATTGATAGGTTAACCTTTCCCCGTTAAAATGGCAAGGATTAGTCCAATACCGGAAACTGATCATTATATCTACCAGGACGTCTCGGTCTCCTTAACCCGCAATTTCTCCCGCCCGCGCCCTTCTCGCCCAAAAAAGCGCCTCGCCCGCGTCCTCGCCCAAAAAAGCGCCTCGCCCGCGCCCTTCTCGCCCAAAAAAGCGCCTCGCCCGCGTCCTTCTCGCCCAAAAAAGCGCCTGCGGAGGAGGTAGCTCGGTCTCCATATAAACGCAACCGCGAAAATAACGTGTATAGTAAATCATCTAAAAGCCGAGATTTCCCGGTGTACCGGGATCATATAAACAGGCCCTTAGTATACCATAGTTTAGTGTCGCAGATGAAGGGCCATTGTACTACCATTTACGTTCAAGCTTGAAGCATGAACTATTTCGCGCGTTTGTTTACGTTTGAAAAGCTTACGTTTGACTAATTAACTTTCTCGTTTTGACCAATGAAATGCTTGTGTGTTTTTTCACACGTGAATTTCACGTGAAGAAATGCATTTCATTGGTCAAAACGAGGAAGTTAATTAGTCAAACGTAAGCTTTTCAAACGTAAACAAACGTGCGAAATATTCATGCTTCAAGCTTGAACGTATATGGTATTATTTTTTTGCGGTCCGGTATCCATCTGATTCGCGCGCTCTGATTGGCTTAGCGAGCGGTCCGTATCACACGATACGGACCCCGATACGGACCGCTGCGGATTTCAAAACAAAAACAAAAAAAAAGTTGGTTTTTTTTACACTCTTTGACAACTTCGTGTGAAAACAACGAAAAGAACGCGAGAAAACTGTGATAAAGCAAAATTTCAGCGAGCGACATTTATAAAGTTTTAAAGTATTATTGCTCAACGACGTATGAAAACAGTTTAAAACATTAGGCAAAACATACATAAAATTGTGAACGCAGTATTTTGAATCAGTAAATGAAACTATATAGAAGTATATATAAAAAAACATACCATGAGAAGACAGAAAAGCTAAAACCTTTTGATACTATTACTGTCATTCTTCTGTCGTCCAACTATATACTCAACAAAACCGCTACAAGTCTTTTAATTCCCTTTAGTCAAATATTTTCCACATGCAAACCTCATCGCGTCATGTCTTTGAAAAAAGTTACAAATGGCTTATTACAAGCATTTTCGTCCTTTTCAGCCACTTTAAATTTGCATGCAGTCAACCAGTATTGAAAGCGATTTTCCAAGCGAACAGCCAAAAACGAGCAAGCGACGAAGAAGAACGACGAAGAATCTTTATCAACTAAACTTTAAAAACACTTGGACTCCATTCTGATTTCCCTTCGTAACTAGATCTTCAAGTTTTGACTGTTTTTTAATCACAAAAGAGGTTCCAAGCTTCCCTGTCAGACTGCATGTCGGCAGTTGTTTACTGTCGAACGATAAACTTTGGACTTTTGAATATCACGTGAACGTCATCTCAATTACGCAACTTAATTCAATTATAATTCTTTTAATTTATCTAATTATGTAACAAAAAAATAAATACGTTATTTACCGTTTTGGTCGGTCCGTATAGAAAAATATTTGCCCTCGGTCTCTAAAATGTCCCTCGGCCTGCGGCCTCGGGCCTTTTTTAAGACCTCGGGCAAATATTTTTCTATACGGACCTCCCAGCCGGTAAATAACATATATGTATTTCTATGGATAAGCTGTGAATAAATCTTTTATTATTATTACTATTATTATTATTATTATTATTATTATTGTTATTATTATTGTTATTGTTATTATTATTATTATTATTATTATTATTATTTCTCTTTACACAGCTTATGCTGGTACAACCTGCCATCTACCTGTAGCCCGCAGTTATTGATGACAAGAGGTCCTTTCCTATGGATAAGCTGTGAATTAATCTTTATATTATTATTACTATTATTATTATTATTATTATTATTATTATTGTTATTATTATTATTTTTATTATTATTATTATTATTATTATTATTATTATTATTATTATTATTATTATTATTATTATTATTATTATTATTATTATTATTTCTCTTTACACAGCTTATGCTGGTGCAACCTGCCATCTACCTGCAGCCCGCAGTTATTGATGACAAGAGGTCCTTTCCTACATGTCCAATACTTTTCGTAGTATTCTAGAAATTCCCAAGAGTCCAGTTTTTTGTAGAGTTTCTACTGTGGTGTTGATCTCCAATTTAGCCAGGTTACCTTTCACAAATTTTGTTACTGTTCCCAAAGCACAAATGATGATCGGTATAATTATCACCTTGTTTTTATTATTATTATAATTATTATTATTATTTTTATTATTATTATTATTATTGTTGTTGTTGTTGTTGTTGTTGTTGTTTAAAATTATTGTGCTGTATATTTGTTTTATGTTGTTATATATAGTTATTAGTTATATATTGTTAGTGTTGATTCAAGTAGCCGATTGTAAATTACCTTAAATAAGCGAGATTTACAATTGTATATTATCTAAAAAGACATTTAATAAAGTTTCCATTATTATTATTATTATTATTATTAAAGGGCTAAAATAGGATCGAGACACTAAATGTAAAGTTCAAAAAAGAAGAAAGCAGAATTAACATGAATTGTAATTGTAAGGTAAAAGTTTTTGAAAACTATACCAAGTAGTTTTAATGATGATAAAAAGTTTTCACAGTAAGTTGGACGAACCACGACAACTTTTAATATTCAGACAGACCATGCAACAAGATTACGTCTTCAAGTATAGTTCGACGGACTTTTGTTAGTTTATAACAAACTGCATGACGTTGAGCCGCCTTGTCATTGGGATAGAAAGGGAGAACAAAATAACAAATAACTCTGTAAAGATACGACTTATTTTACCTTTTTCGGATCCGGGTAAGAGAATTAGTTAGCTATTGCGTTGAATGGTGGAATTAAATTGGAACACTATTTAGTATTTATGTTTATGATCGTCATAATATATATATGTAAGGGTTATATACCAAGAACGCGGGATATAAGTCATTCGGCCCCTCGGGTGTCCCGAGGGTCAATATATGACTTATATCCCAAGTTCGAGCCTCGTGGTATATAACCGACTTATATCACGATTGAGGAGGTTTTCGAACAAGGTTTCGTCAATTTCGAAGACTTTCAATCAGGATTTTTCGAGTTTTGTCGAAAAGTTTTATCCAATTATTTATGCCAGGTTGATAACTTATATATTAACCGCGGTACATCAAAGAAAACCGACTCAATCGTGATAACGTGTTATATATATATATATATATATATATATATATATATATATATATATATATATATATATATATATATATATATATATATATATAAGTAACAGACGTTCGGTTGACGTTTGTCAAGCTCAAGTATTCAGAAAAGATTTCTGAGAACCCAGACGGGGTTTGAACCTGCAACCTTCTAATGAGCGCCGTTAGACACTCTAACCATTGAGCGTAATGTCTGTTACATATTACATGTATACGTACAACTTATATCATGTCAATATATAGATAACCGTGTTAGTTGATGTAGTAGTTGTGCAGTTTCTATATTTTACTGAACTCAAAAGAAATGAAAAAATGTTCATATGCATGATTAAAACAATATAAACCCTTAAAATTAATTATATCTGTAACTACAGGACATTGCACTTATATTATTTGAAGTCGCCCAGTGGCGGCGGAATTGAAAGCGGGGGTCGAGAGGAGGGGCCAGAGGGCATGCAAGGACGCATGCTTCCCTCAAAATGTTTGGATTCTAAAAACAAGCCAGCAAATTTCGGACTGACCAAATGTACCATTAGTCTTTACTTTATATATCTGTTTTTACAACAGATAAGTTTAGTTTTTGAGTAGTTCCGTCGTCTTTGAGTCACCACATCGTGCCCTTTGATATAGATAAATGATATACAGTAGTATACTTAGAAAATATTTCTGGCCATTCAGGAATTGTCGGTGTTGCTTTCAATAAACCATCTTTCCATTCTCTCATATTTTCAACAGCGATGGCTCTGATATATAGTATGAGACCGCGTGGTTCTAAGACCATATGCAACGCTGTAATCTAAATGTTCGAACAGTATTTTATTGCAATAGACAGAAAAATTGTTCAATCAGTCACTCTAGCACACGCAGCGGTCTGCACTTGAACATTATTAATTATATCAACAATACAAAGTAAGGGAGCATACCAGAAATGAGTACTGTTACTGTTGACAATATGTTGTGTTGGGCGTTTGTTCTGGTTTGCTCTTATATATATATATATATATATATATATATATATATATATATATATATATATATATATATTTCCATATGTTCTTAATAGCACTAAAGTTACTATAAACTTCAAGTAAACGACAAATTTTTTTAATGTAAACATGTTTCGGCAAACTTATGCCATCTTCAGTACAAGATGTGAAAGAATAATTATTTTTACAGGCGGTATATTTATATATAAATACGATATGTTAATTGAATAACAAGGATATGACGCATCTAATAGAATTATATTACAGTGGTCTTATCAAAAGGTCTTATCAAACGGTTCTGCACAGACATACAAATCAAACTTGTCTTCTCATCATACAAAATAAAAAACCTTTTCTGTTTTAAGGATCCTATTCCTAGTGATCTCAAGTCCTTCGTAGTTTACCAATTTACTTGTGCGGGATGTAACTCCCGTTATATTGGCGAAACTACTCGTCACCTTACTACAAGGATAAAAGAACACACTTCTACAGATAAAAACTCACACATCCTTAAGCACCTACAGAAATCATCCTCCTGTAAGAACAAATACTCTCAATCATGTTTCAAAATTTTAGACTCCGCTAAATCTTTGTTTTCACTTAGACATAAAGAAGCCTTATACATTAATAAATATAAGCCTGATCTTAACATCCAAGTTCATCATGTTAACACAATTTTTAGCTTATAACTAGTCACACGCCCTAATACTTCCTTTCTCTATCCTATTTTCTGTCAGTAATTAATCATTAGCTCGATATCTCAACATAAGACTATTCACACCACTGTAATATAATTCTATTAGATGCGTCATATCCTTGTTATTCAATTAACATATCGTATTTATATATAAATATACCGCCTGTAAAAATAATTATTCTTTCACATCTTGTACTGAAGATGGCATAAGTTTGCCGAAACATGTTTACATTAAAAAAATTTGTCGTTTACTTGAAGTTTATAGTAACTTTAGTGCTATTAAGAACATATGGAAATATTATCTACGACCTAGCACAAAACTATGAAGGAAAGGTATCCTTATCTGATTTTCGGACCTTTGAAAAACTGTCGATTAAGAAACGCAAAGCTGATCTCGACGTTGCCTTCCTCAAAGACTGTCAAACATTTGGTGTCTTTCCAAAGTTCATCTGTTTCCCACTACCTAACGTTGGCAATCAAGATACTCACGCTATTCGGAAACGACTGTTACGGACTGCAATAATCAAGCGCTCCAGAGAACAACGGAAGATAAACAATGACCTTTCAAAGAAAACGAGTGAGCTGCAAAATATTCTCAATCCTGTCGACTGGCTAATATTAACGAAAGCGCTCAAGAAAAATGTGGATAAGCGAATAAATACAATGCTTCTCAAACACAGCAAGAAACTAAAAAACTTGACTAAGAACAAAGCGTTACCGTTTACCCACCAAGAAACAGTCACCAATCTATCTTCTCACAAATTTAAACCTGAAGAATTGGAACTACTGAAGAATGGTCTCAGCTTCTCCACAAAACCTCCTCGACTCAACTCCTCCGATATCTTGACAACCTTTGAACAAATACACCAATCGATGAAACAAAAACTAAAAAACCAAGAAGACTACGCACATGTCAAGAACGAACTAACGCACATGGCCCAAAGCTACATCTCTTCGTACCGTCCAACTCCATCTGACTTGAAGAAATATCACATCCTGAAGAATATAAGAAATAACGACAACATCGTTATCCTTAAACCAGACAAAGCAAATGGAGTCGTAATTATGGACCGCCATGTATATAAAGATTCTTGCCATAAAATATTGAATGATCAGTCTAAGTTTAAACTCTTAACTAAGGATCCTACGCTATATAGGGAAGCTAAGCTTCAACACTTGCTAAGAAAACTAAAAAATCAAGGTTCTCTAGACGAAACAACGTATTGCAACACTGTTCCTAAGGGTTCACAACCAGCTAGATTTTATGGTTTACCTAAGCTACACAAGCACCGAGAATCTAATGAAGCTCCTCCTCTTAGGCCTATAGTATCTTCTATAAATGCTTATAATTACAAATTAGCTAAATACTTATGCTCCATTCTTAGTCCTCTCATACCTAGTGATTACACCACCACAGACTCTTTCTCTTTTGTTGAAGATTTCTTAAACTTTGACTCTAGCAACAAATTTTTCATATCTTTTGATGTTGAAAGTCTTTTTACCAACATTCCTCTAACCGAAACTATAGATGTTGCCATAAATATGATTTTCGATAACAATCCTACGTTTCCCATTGACAAAAAGAATCTCAAAGAATTATTTTCTATTGCCACATCACACACACACTTTTTATATGATGGTTCTTTCTACGACCAAATCGATGGAGTGGCTATGGGCTCTCCCTTAGCACCAGTACTCGCTAATCTTTTCATGGGTTTTCATGAACGTTCTTGGCTAAACAATTACAACGGCCCCAACGTTTTATTCTACCGCAGATATGTTGACGATACTTTCTGCATTTTTCACACTGAAAATGAGGCCATGTTATTTTTTAACTACCTCAACTCGCAGCATTCTAACATTAGATTTACATTTGAAAAAGAGGAGAATGGCAAACTACCTTTCCTAGACGTTTTAATTACTAAATCATCCGACATGTGCAACACATCAATTTTCCATAAGAAAACTTACACAGGCCTACTCACGAGTTTCCTCAGTTTTTCTCCTCTTTCTTATAAAACCGGTTTAATAAGAACTCTCATTGACAGGGCTCGAAAAATCAACAATACCGCTAGAGGTTTTCAAAATGATTTAAATGAACTCGCTTTTACACTTCAACGCAATTCTTTCCCACTTCACATAATTAATCAAACCATTAACAAATACTATGACACCAACTCAAACGCACCTATTTCTACTACGGTTTCAGATCCGCCAGCAGATCAACAAAATACTCGCTATTTCAAACTTCCCTATATTGGTTTCTATTCAAAAATTACGGAACAAAAATTAAAAGGTCTTATCAAACGGTTCTGCACAGACATACAAATCAAACTTGTCTTCTCATCATACAAAATAAAAAAACCTTTTCTGTTTTAAGGATCCTATTCCTAGTGATCTCAAGTCCTTCGTAGTTTACCAATTTACTTGTGCGGGATGTAACTCCCGTTATATTGGCGAAACTACTCGTCACCTTACTACAAGGATAAAAGAACACACTTCTACAGATAAAAACTCACACATCCTTAAGCACCTACAGAAATCATCCTCCTGTAAGAACAAATACTCTCAATCATGTTTCAAAATTTTAGACTCCGCTAAATCTTTGTTTTCACTTAGACATAAAGAAGCCTTATACATTAATAAATATAAGCCTGATCTTAACATCCAAGTTCATCATGTTAACACAATTTTTAGCTTATAACTAGTCACACGCCCTAATACTTCCTTTCTCTATCCTATTTTCTGTCAGTAATTAATCATTAGCTCGATATCTCAACATAAGACTATTCACACCACTGTAATATAATTCTATTAGATGCGTCATATCCTTGTTATTCAATTAACATATCGTATTTATATATAAATATACCGCCTGTAAAAATAATTATTCTTTCACATCTTGTACTGAAGATGGCATAAGTTTGCCGAAACATGTTTACATTAAAAAAATTTGTCGTTTACTTGAAGTTTATATATATATATATATATATATATATATATATATATATATATAAATCTTAACTATTAATGGCAACAAACAAATTGTTGTCTTTTGAGAGTTTTCTGACCTTCAGAATTCTGTAAATTCTTCCCCCAAAATGCAGGAAATGGCATTTCCGAGACTCTAGATTTCGAAAATCTCTGGCGGGTATGCCGGCACTTTTGTTATTTTACTCAGTCTTAACACCACATGATTTTACTTGTCAAGGGAATACTTCTGGCACGCAAGTGACCTAAATCTCTACATGTGGTTGTCACGGCACAGCGTATAATTCATTCCTCACTTCACTGCTATCCAATTTCTGCTGTTTTTTTCTCAGTTGAGCTGCTTGAGGTTCATTAAAGTATCCATGAAACGAAAATTAAGTCTGTCTATAAAGAAAGTCTTATTTCAAAGAACACTCGGAATGACAAAGTATGACAAAGACTGACATTTATACATAATTCTCGTATCCGAGCTCTTCTCTTAACAACATTATTAAGACATATAACATATATTATCATATACTGTCTACCGTAGCAGTATATAATTATTATTTTGTGATATTCACCGGACACAGCGTATCTCTTGAGTCCCAGTAGTTCAGTGGTCGACTTCTATATGTGCATAGTCTAGTGCATGAGAGATGGTTTGGAAACTCGGAAAAAGTCTTTCTTCTATCTTTTTGTTCACGTTTATGCAAACTTGTGTGCGCGGTGAGAACAATGCATTTTTGGTATAATAAAGCAATACTGAGAACTGTCTAGACATAAAATTAGAGCTCATTATAGGCGCTTTGAAGTTTAATGCCCGCCGAGTTTTCATATTTATCTTGATTGCATGGCTAATTATGTGGCTAATTCTGTGACTTTGGTTTAAACAATTAAATGTTCAAATCATCAGAGTCCCAGTAGCTCAATAGTCGGAGAATCTGACCCAGGCCGTCCCACATTCCATGTAGTTTCAAAAGTACTCGGCGTGCTGGTGCACATGCAATCACACTGCGGTCGGCGTGCATATACACAGGGCCGTAGCGAGGGGGGGTATTGGGGGGGTGTTTCACCCCCCCAACTTTTTCGAAACTGAGATATTCGGAAAATCGAATTACTCGTTCGGAAAACTACGGCAACATAGGTTAAGCGAGATTTCAGTCAGTGAACAGCAAAAAAACTCGTGTTGAGTTTATAGAACTTCCAAAATAATAATATTCACATGGATAATAAATCTTTTTTGTCGATTTACTGCATACATTAGATACATGACACCTTTTGCTTTGCATACACGGATACATAATAAGATTTCTCATTTCCGGATTTTAAACAGCCTTCGCAAACTGCCACGCATTCCCGCAATCTGGCCAATTTCCGTTCAATAACTTTGTCAAGGAGATTAAGTTCGGTTACTTATATTTCCACGTTTCAAGTATCATTGTATCAAGTTTTTGTGTGAATAATGCCTCCTAAGAAGAAACGTTTTAAAGTAGAATGTCTCGTTTGTCATGCTACATTTGACTCGGACTATCGGAAGAAACATAACGAATTATGTCATAGCGCTCACCTGAAAGCGCACAAACACATCGGCTATAAAGTTGCTGGCGCACCACATGACCCATTTAAGGTAAGTTTTATAAATATAATTAATTACTTTCAATCTTACGTTTCAGAACTATAGAAGTTGTCTGTAGTTCAGCATAGCTACGTACATTTACGCATGATTTATGCTAGTAAGTTAAGTCTGAGGCGAGGCGCCGAAGCCGAATACAATGTTTTATTATGTATAAACCGCGAGGCAAAATTGAGCGTTTAAGATCTAACAAAATTGAAAATACGTTTTGCGAGTGTTTAGGGGCTGTTTATATGGAGGCGAGCTGTCCCGGTAAGCGGGCTGGCTCGGTTGCCGAGACGAATTATTTAAATTATTTCTTGTGTTTATATGATACTTTTCGTCCCGTCTACCGGGATAGAATTTGACATTTGATTGATGTGTTTACTCGAAAGTTTGAAAAATCAATTACGTATTTCCTTTTACGCACGCGCATTTCGTATTTCGCAATTACGTATTTCCTTTTACGCACGCACATAGATCCCGCCTACCGAGCTAGCCCGCTTGTCCATATAAACGAAAAGAAAAAATCAAGAGGAAAGTAACTATCCAGTGAGATCTCGCTTACCGGGCTATCCCGGTAAGCGGGCCAGCCCGCTTCCCATATAAACAGCCCCTTAGAAAGCGAACTCCTCTTGACTATTTTTGAGATTGAGTTGGAAGAATCTGACCAAACCATACCGGCGACTACATCTGAAGTGCCTGAATCAATGGAGCCTGATGAAATATTTCCTAGCACTAACAGTGAATGTTCGTTTTCTGACGACTCTGGCGATTTGGAAACCGAAGACGTAGATTGGGTGCAATGTGCAGGTCAACTTGGCCTTCTTATCAGTCAAGTCGAGCCTAAAACTAAATATAGAGAAGAGTGTTGCTCCAAATGAAAAGAAGTTTTTGGTTGAGACAAGAGAAGCAGTGACGTCCTGTGAATGCACAACTATGAGGCTGAAAAAAAGTGTCGACTCGGCTCTTGCAAAATACGGCGAAAGAGAAGTCCATGTCGATGAAAGTGATCTACCGGAGCCAATCTCAAATTATCCAGGACTGAGGCCTGTTAATAAATCAAAGCGACAGAGATTGTATTTATCTGAAATTGGCCCGCAGCAGCCCAAACTTTTCAATTGTCCCCAAAACAATGAAATCACTTCAAGCAACAAACAAAATCGTTTCACTGCAGTTTGGTTTTCCCAATATCCGTTCCTAGAATACAGTATTGTAAAGGATGCTGCTTTTTGCTTTGTTTGCCAAATGTTCCCCACGGCCACTGGTATACATCGAGAACGCTCGGGACAAAATTGGTCTTGCACTGGAGTGAGGAAATGGGACAAGATGAAGAGCAGGGTGCAGGCAGCCCTGGAAAACTCTCTGAGCACTTCTCGTCAAAAGCACATAACGCTGCGTTTCTGGATTATGTTCACTTCATGAGTAAGTTTTGCCACGTAGACTCGTTGCTCGACAGCGAGATTCGCACTAAAGCTGTTCAGTTGCAGGAAGATAAGGAAAACAACCGAGCTATTATCAAGCTAATTTTGGATCTTTGTCGCACAATGGGAAGGCAAGGCATATCATTTCGGGGCTCGCAATCAGATGCAGATGGAAACTTTACACAGCTTCTCTCCCTTATGTCAAGGCATTGTCCAAAGTTGAAACAGTGGATTGATGAAAAACACAATAGAGCATACAAAGTAACGTACACCAGTACACAGTCGCAGAATGAGTTTTTATCCCTCTTAGGTCAGGAAGTTAAAGGCAAAATAATCAAAGGGATCAAAGATGCTGAGGTTTTTTCCATAATGTCCGACACAACCCCTGATGTTAGCCATAAAGACCAGATGAGTGTTGTCTGTAGATATGTGAACCACGACGGGATTGTTCATGAACGCCTTCTTGACCTGAAAGAAGTACGAGACAAGACTGGACACGGACAAGCTACTGCAACTATCCAATCAGTTGATCAAAGTGGGTTAGACAACGGAAACATTGCATTTCAGTCGTATAATTTCACGAACAGTATGTAGGGACAATACAATGGTGCACAAGCGATCGTCTCTCGGTTACTCGGCAGAGATATACCGTACATACCATGTCAAGGTCATCGCTCAAATACTATCAATGAACATGCTTGTAAGAGTAGCCCCATTGTCTCCGAGCTATTTGACACCCTCCAAGCAACCTACGCCTTTTTCGCTGGCAGTAAAAAGCGATATGCTATTTTGCATGATCAACTTGAAAATGTCGAGAACGCATTGAAGTTGAGAAATCTTTCTCTTACGAGATGGACTGCACGGGCAGAATCTCTCCAAGCGATGTGGATATCATATGAAACAGTGATGGATGTTCTGGAGCAAATTTCTACGACAGATTCTGTCGACGCAAAGGGTAAAGCTGCTGCAAGTGGTCTGCTGGCCAAAGTTCTCCGGGTCGACTTTGTTTTTGTGGTCAGTTTAATGTTCATAAGGATCATTCTCTGGAAAACGAAAGTTTTAACAGAATCGTTTCAGAAAGAAGATTTGAATATCGTTGATGCTACTGAAGTATTGAATGGCACAATAAAGTCTTTACAAGACATACGAAATGATGATGAAGCAATTGCAAATCAGATCCAAGCCTCCATTGACATACTATCTGGAAAAGATGTTGATGCTGCTGGTGAATTTGCAAGATTGCATCGACCACGTAGAAGACCTCGCCGAGTAGATGAAAATCCAGAATCCGCGGCTGATGTTGCCATGATTGATTTCTATGGCAGGGAATTTAAAGGAGTTCTTGACACTCTGATCCAGCAGTACAAAGATAATATTAATGTCAGTCTGGAGAAAGTTAAAGCGCTTTCCATCGTCCTTCAACCACCGTTGAAGTCTAACCGTGAAGAAGCTGACGTGAAAGAGCTCCTTAGCCTATTTCCCCGACAAGCACCTGACCAAGCTGCATTTGCTGCCGAGTTCGAGATTTTCGTGAACGTGGTCATGAAGGAAGGATACGCAAATCCCGTTGACTCCTTGGCTGATGCTGCAAAAGAAGCTGAGAGGCTAAAGCAAATTTTCCCTTTGACCAGTCGAGTTTACAGACTTGCGTTGACTGCTCCTGTGACTGTGGCTGAGAACGAGAGAACTTTCAGCAAGTTAAAGACAGCGAAAACCGCTTTGCGCAATTCTATGACAGATAATAGATTGCGCAACTTAATTTTGCTTAATTGCGAAAAAGATATTACAGACGGTATAGACTTAGACCACGTGGTTGACAACTGGTCCAAGGAAACCAGCAGACGAATAAACTTATAAATTGCAAAGCTTGTGATGACGACTGAACTGCATAAGTAACCATGTAAGTATGAGAAACGTCTTTCTTGTTGGGATATTATAGCTGTATTTTGTGCAACAATCCCTGATTAGTGCAAATAAATTATGATACCTTATCATAGAATTTAATTGTTTATTTTTGGCTTCTTTTTTATTGTTGAAAACTAAATTCCTACATCTGTAAACTGTCCTAGGAAATCTCTCAGAACTGCTCCCAGAATGCTGGAAATGCAATGCATTTTCCGAGACCCTAGAACTAAAAATTTTCCGGGGTGAGCATGTCCCCGGATCCCCCTAGATTGACCCGCCTTACGGCGCGTGCCGATTCATATTCGGAAAAACCATTTGAAATTCGGAAATTTTGGACTTACACCCCCCCAACTTTCATATGCTAGCTACGGCCCTGCTTGATATACAGCCATACAACTATACAAGTCAGTGAGGTGGCGCCGACGTTCGTCTGATCCTGACCTTCAGCGTGGGGCTGACATGGAATGCACCCTAGCATCTCACTGGCGATCAGAGAGTTTTGGGTTTCCACGCTATTTGACTATTTTCGTATCCAAGGTAAAATTTTAACCAGAAGTGTATCATCGAACCTGGATCTCAATTTAATAGGTCCAACTTTACTTAGCAAAATTGTGAATTTTACCAAATAAATTTGGCTATGGAATCCAAACAAGTAACTTAACACCGACGTTTGTTTTTTTATATATTTGTAAAAGAGATCATTCCAGATTGCGAAATTATGGATACCACGCCCGGCATTTATTCTTTCGCTTGACAGGAAGCGGTTGTATATTTTATCAACGGTAATTTTACGAAATGGCTCCTTTCTTCATTCTGTTGCTTACTTGGTCTTTCGTGAATTGTAAGTATATAAATAATCTTCCTTTTTGTATACGTTGTGTCAATAGCTAAGTCGTTGGAGATTGTAGCTATATATATTTCACTGCCTTGTTTCACTTTCACCAATTGCCAGTTGTCCACCCTTGCATGCATGGTTATAGAAATGATGTAGCAGCTGTACGTACAGCAGAAGACTTTGACACTCGAATATTTGTATATATATATATACGTTTATAAGTTAGTAGAAAAGCTTTTTGTAGTCTTGTGTCAAGCTCAAGCCGCGGCACTTCTACATTTCTGCACGCAGAAAAGGTACCAGTTGTACTGGTGTTGGTGTGATAATGTGATACATGGTATTGGTAACAGTGAGTGTATACTGACACCTGAATGTATACAGGACTTTGGTAATAATGTAGTATTTGTAACACCTATGTAAATATGCAGTGTTATAGTACAGGAAGAAACCAGAGTATCCGGAGAAAACCTGTGGTGTTCAGTCAGAGAGTCAAACTGAAAGTAAAGATTAAAAAATTTACAAGTTTACTTTTGCTAATACGTGGCTATGACTGCCGCAATAGAAATATCATGACACCGGTAGTCAAAACAGTAGCGCTGCGAAGAAAGAAAATAGGCATGTAGGAAAACCCAACCTTCTGCTTTTACTTTTGTTTTAAGACCTGTTACTAACAGTGAGTTTGCTGCGATTTGAACTGCAAACCTGACTGCAGATCTTGCTTGAACATTTTAAATTAACTGCTATTTTCCCCAAGAAATCTAACCTAAACGTTTTAGCTGACACCAAGCCAACGCCATTACAGCTGAGCATTACTCAAGAAAACAACGCAGACTGAGGAAGAGGCGAGAGACTTACAGATTATAGGAAAGACCGAAAGTTACTATATAGTCATAGTTTTCAGTGTGCGGTTGTTTTAAATCACAGTAACACTTGAATATAACAACAGTTGCCCAACAAATCGCAGCAAAATCGAAATCGCCAGTGTTTACAAAAGCGATTTGATCAATTCGCAGTCATTTTGTGAAGTTTTTGAACTAAATTAGTTAATTACCTCGAACCTGCCTTGGTTACTGAGAACAGAGCTAAAAGGAAACTATATATATAGCCTGCAGCTAATATCAATGTCGGAATGCGAGGAGTAAATATGATCATCTTTGTTTTAGCACTAATTGGCCACAATATGTCTATATATAATATGTTGTAACATTCCAAAATTCTGCCCGCATACTAAAGTTTTGTCGTTGTTTGGCGTGACTAGTCATTATCCTAAATTGCTATACATGCACGACGCCCCTGTTTTATTAACGAAAATGTGAGATATATTTCGACCCCGACTTTAACGTCACGTGACTCACGTCAACTTCAGTGCGACTCCCCGTTTGTTAAAAATATTAGTCCGGGTTTTACAGATTTTTGAGTCCAGGTTTTGCAGATTTTTGAGTCTGGGTTCTGCAGATTTTTGAGTCCAGTCCAGTCCAGTCCACTGAGTCCAGTCCGGTCGGGTTTTACAGTATGCCAAGACTATAGCAGCATCCTTATGAGTCATCACAGACAGAAGTGCAGTTTGTCTCATCTTTTGTACCAACAATACCTTATCTTGTTGACTCAGGAATCAGGGCTACCCGGCGCTATACCGCTCAGGCTGTTGACAGCTTGTCATTTATATAAAAATTAATTGAAAGGAGTTTTTTTATGTCGCGTAAAATTCACTCAAAATGGTACCTCCCAGCCTGGATACCTCCTGTGATAATTTGCACATTCATAATTGTTACGAGATATATCGCATATTAAATAACAGGAAACGTGCTCGAGTATATTAAGATCCAAGATATATGCTGCATGCACTTTAATAGTACAATAAAAGTATTTGGCCGAGCCATTTGGCCGAGCCAAAGAAATAAATCCTCCTCCCCTCGCGCTTTTATTTCTTCGCTCGGGCCCACGCTCTTATTTATTGCTTTGGCTCGGCCAAAACATTATATAGACTGAAAACGTCGCAAAACTGAAAACGGAACTGAAAACGTTACAATAGGCCGTATATTTGCACATTTTACTTCCGCTATTATTTATACTTCCGGCGAGTTGTTTGCCGTGTGGAGGAGTGAGGCCATGAGGCACGTTGTAAGTTCTTTGCTGTTTTAGCTTTTGGAGTTGGACAAAAAGTTGAACAGCTTTGCCTTTTGATCAAGGTGTTCTTGCACCATGTTGGTAGATTTCGAAACTGACTGACTGACTTTGTAGTTTATTTAACATACAGTGATGTGGCTAACAACTCCTTCATCGTAAATATGTTCACTTCTGTGAAGTTAGACTGTACTGCAGTCACTTATAGGGGCTAGGGGGAAGGGGTCGAATAGCGGGAGGCGAGCGGTAGCCGCCTTTTTCAGTAGCCGAAAAAGGGGCAGACCCGCAGGTGAAATATGGCGAAGTGTCAAAAAGGTGTTAGAAACATGATTAATGTAGCAAGTGCGAAAAAAAAACAGTCCCCAATTTTATGAATAGAATGTCCACAGTCCCTTATTCCCTTCTCCCTCCCACGCCCGCACACAGGTCGGCTCGCGGCTTCGACGCTCGCCTCCCGCTACTTGACCCGTCCCCCTCCCCCCCGCCACCCCCCACCCCTATAAGTAGTACAGTCTACTGTGAAGTATACACCATATTCACCCATCGATTCAGGCTACTGTATTAAAATATGGCGGATTCAACATTTTTGTACCATATAAATTAACGACCCAATTTCTTTCCAGGACTTGCGATCTTTTTGGCCATCGCTAAGGATTCCTGGCTTGCCAAAAGGATCGCAGGCTCTGGGAAGTGGGAACGAGATTGATAGCAATGATTTCTAGATCTTTGGCTTTTGATGTTTTTCAACCCCCAAATGCTCATAAAATGTTTCTTGGATCTATATGTCAATAATGCTAAAATAAGAGGTTTCGACTAGTACGCCAAAAAGTTCACTTCTAGGGGTTTGAGCGCTTTTTCACCGAAAATACGTTACATAAAAATAATTCTTCTTTTAAAAAGTATGTTGGCTGTATTAATAGTTAGACAATAATACTAAAATACAGTGGTTTTACCTTTTGAGTGAGTTTTGTTTGAGATAGAAAAAGAAATGAAAATCCCATGGTTGCTTGCACTAACCAACAAAC
The DNA here is from genome assembly GCA_964035015.1 of Corallium rubrum. Taxonomy (NCBI): domain Eukaryota; kingdom Metazoa; phylum Cnidaria; class Anthozoa; order Scleralcyonacea; family Coralliidae; genus Corallium; species Corallium rubrum. The sequence continues at coordinate 38,105,045 of OZ035998.1, forward strand.
AAAGGAACAAAAATTAAAAAGGCAAACAAACAAACAAACAAACAAACAAACAAACAAACAAACAAACAAACAAACAAACAAACAAACAAACAAACAAACAAACAAACAAACAAACAAACAAACAAACAAACAAGCAAGCAAGCAAGCAGGCAGGCAGGCAGGCAGGCAGGCAGGCAGGCAGGCAGGCAGGCAGGCAGGCAGGCAGGCAGGCAGGCAGGCAGGCAGGCAGGCAGGCAGGCAGGCAGGCAGGCAGGCAGGCAGGCAGGCACGCACGCACGCACGCACGCACGCACGCACGCACGCACGCACGCACGCACGCACGCACGCACGCACGCACGCACGCACGCACGCACACACACACACACACACACACACACACACACAAGCAGACAGACAGGTAAACCTCAGACACTCGGCTGAAGAAATTAACATTCTCTTGTCCTTAATTAGACGTGCATGGCAGATCCGAAAATGAAATTTACAACGATCAAGTGGAAAACCATTGGTTTAAAGATGGTCTTGATTTAACCAAAAAGAATTTGAAATTACTTCCCAACACAAATCCTGCTAAAAATACAATCCTTTTCTTAGGTAAGTTAAACATTAGTTAGCCCGTTAGAGCAACTTTCTGCCATCCGCAAGTCTGTATTGTATAAAACTGAGGGAATGACTTATGCAGAACAGAGAGAGCAGTATATATATATATATATATATATATATATATATATATATATATATATATATATATATATATAAAATTTGTATATATATATATATATTTAAATAATTATTGAGTCGGTTTTCTTTGTTCTTGCGAGGGTTGTATATAGCATACAACCCTATGAATACTAATTAGAAAATAAATGAAGAAAAAAAACTAGGAAAATCTTTGTCCAAGGTAGAAAAAATAGACAAAAATTTGTTGGAAAACCTCCTCAATAATCATTTAAGTCGGATAAAACCCTCGAGCGTCGGGATTTATGCTATATAAAGCCCTCGGACGCTTCGCGTCCTCGGGTCTTTATATAGCATAAATCCCTCGTTCTCGGGATTTATCCTATACATACATACATACATATCTATATATATATATATATATATATATATATATATATATATATATATATATATAATATGTATATATATATATATATATATATTATATATGTATAACAGTTTACAAAATCTTCTTTATTGACGTTTCGGGAGGTGCAGCCCCTTCTTCAGAATCAAATAAGATATCAAGCCAGAGCCTTATACAGTAGAAGTATTAACATATACTTTAAATGAAATCGCGTAAGTTCAATCCTTTGGGAATAAAAGTATCTAATTTAAATGTCCAGAATGCCTCCCGATTTGTTGGATTAAGAAGTGTTCGTCCTATCAATAATTTTACAGATAAATCGGCAAGCCCATTATGGCCATCACTAAAAAAGTGTGCATATAAATGCTCACCTGGTATACCACGCTGACCCCTTCCGTAGCGATTCAAACTACTTTTATGATTGTTGAATCACATACGAAACGAATTGATGGTACTGCCAACATACATTTTGTTACAAGTTTTGCAGGTTAAAATATAAATAACTGCTGTTGAATCACAATCGAATTTATAATTAATAATATAGAGTGTAATAATTGTCAGTTGTTTGCTGTACAAGCTGTGTCAGTTAGTAATACTCAGAAAAACTCTGAGCTCTAAGCGGGACTCGAACCCACAAATTAAAAACTCGAACTCACAAAATTAAAACCCTGCTTAGAACTCAGAGTTTTTCTGAGTATTACTAACTGACACAGCTTGCACAGCAAACAACTGACAATTATTACTAACATCACGCTGCAATTTCTGAAACTAACTAATATAGAGTGTGTTTGGAATCCGAGTCATGAAGGTATGCAAGGTTTGCCGCATGGCTGCATTCCCTTCGGACCCAAAGATTCAACAGGCCCACGAATCTTAGCTCTGACTAAATTGTCCTTAAGATTCTTGGGTCGGCGAAAGGAAACAAAAGGCGCCGATGAAAATACTGCTTTAGTACAGGCACTACTACATAGTATAGGATAAAGGTCATTAATAATACGCGAAGCCAGAAAGAGAGAGATGAAAATCCAAAATCAAGGGTCTAGTACGACAACGATCGGAAACGGCCTCCTTCCACTAAGTGCCTCCGAGCGAGTAATATGTTCAGCTCTGGAAATTTGCAAGTCTAAAAATTAATTTTATAACCCTTCTTTTTAAACCCAGTTTTTCTCGACGTAGAGCCTGGCTATATAAGGAATGGCTCGTTTGACATAATTTGCATGACAAGATCTGCTATCTAAATATTTGATGGTGTAGGCTTACAATATAAATCAGTAGAAATAGAGCCTGACGATAAAGATACCGGCCATGTATATTTTCACCGCCTGACAATTAGCAATTCAAATTCCACCGATCTGTATATAAACTCATCAGTTAGAGTATCGAATTTCATTAGTCACCTGAAGATTGCCTTTGGCATGAAACACTGTGTAATGACATGTTGTATATATCTTAGATAATCCCAAATATATATATATATATATATATATATATATATATATATATATATATATATATAGTGTGTATAAAAAAAACCTGAACCGTTGGAAAACAACCTATTGGAGTAGTTTGAAAGCCCTAAGCACTTCGCTGAACTCACAGATGCGTAAAACACACGGTCTTATACACCTTGGAAATTAAGATAACTTGACCTGTATGCATGGTGAAAGTATTTAAAAGCTTTTTCTCTTCCTGTTTAACTTATGTGCTGATAAATTTATAACGCAGGGCTTTTAGGGCTTTCAAACTGCTACAATAGGTTGTTTTAATTTCTAAGGGTTCAGGTTTTTTTGATACACACTGTGTATATATATATAAAGAAAATCGCTACAACTGTCTTTTATAATAATTGTGACCAAAAATTGCTTACAAGGCATATAATATGAAAACACCAGTATGAAGAAAACTATCTTATTTGAAAGAACCTTTGGAATCATAAAGATTGGTTTTTGCAGCTCTCTTTCGTCTTGAGATATTGAGGTAGAGTTAATTAAGAGATTTCTTTCAAATAAATGTGGGTTTTTCTCAAACCTGTGTTTTCCTATTTCATATGCCTCATTTTCTCTTTCTTTTCCAAGTTCAAGTTTAATAAGCCTAAAAAAATTAAGAAAAGTGCATACCCTATAACCAAAGTAGCTAAAACTTTCGAGTTGGCCACAGTGTATATTGACGATTATTGTTATTTCTGTAAATGTATGTAGTGAAATTTGTAGAGCTTACAGACTATCAGAATCAAGACAGGAGTAAACTGAAGAATGCATGAGCTAAAATACATCTAGATAGATAGATATAAATAAAATCTATATATAATTGGGTCTAAGATTAGATCATAGTCAATCGAGATATGGTCTGGAAACTCAGCTAAAGTCTTTGGTCTATCTTTTTGTTCGCCTTTATGCATTTTTGTGCACGGTGCACGGTCACTGAACACATTGTATTTTAGTATAATGAACGAATTGTCCAATAGCAACGTTTCAGTTCAATCACTCAACCGTGGCTTTTTAAATATTAATAAACCTAAAACAAAGGATGTGCACGGTGTAAGGTACGGTTCAACATAAAATCACAGTTCATTATAGGCGCTTTGAAGTTTGCCGAGTTTCCAGACCATATCTCGATTGACTATGATTAGATGAACTTTGTTTTCCTTTTGAAAAAAACTTAAAAACTTACGCAGAATACTTAAAAGTAAATTTACCAAAATTGGTTCTAATTTTTCAATTTGGTGGATGACAATTGAGACTGGCTACATACCTGCTTGGTGTTAAGCCGTAATCAAACGAGAACGCAAGTCATCGAAACGCTAGCGGTCAAACGAGACACAAGCAAGCACAAGCTAAAACTTGCGATGACTTGCGTTCTCGTTTGATTAGGGCTTTATAACTGTGATAATTATCTCACATTACTTTCCTTTTGTATTTCTATTGAGGTGATGGTATGGGTATTAGTACGACAACAGCCGCCAGGATTTATGATGGACAAACTAAACATCAATCAGGAGAAGAAAATGTTTTAAGTTGGGAAGACTTTGCTTACACAGCTTTGTCCAAGACATACAACACAGATGCACAGGTCCCGGATTCAGCAGGCACTGCTACGGCGTTTGCTACTGGAGTGAAATCTCGTCAAGGTACGTAGGAATTTATAGTATATAGACTATAATTGGCATAGTTTAGGCTGAGCATAGCGTAGCATACTAGCATAGCATATAGCATAGCGTAGTGTAGTGTAGTGCAATATAGTGCAGTGCAGTGCAGTGCAGTGCAGTGCAGTGCAGTGCAGTGCAGTGCAGTGCAGTGCAGTGCAGTGCAGTGCAGTGCAGTGCAGTGCAGTGCAGTGCAGTGCAGTGCAGTGCAGTGCAGTGCAGTGCAGTGCAGTGCAGTGCAGTGCAGTGCAGTGCAGTGCAGTGCAGTGCAGTGCAGTGCAGTGCAGTGCAGTGCAGTGTAGTGTAGTGTAGTGTAGCGCTTAGCATAGTTAGCTTAGCATTTATTATTTTCTTTTTCTTTTATTAATGATCTATTGTTTTCATTTAGTATTTATGACCTTTTATTTTGACTCGTACTTTGACTTGATAATGACGCTGAGTTAACGTGAAAGCGTCGTCGATTTTTATAGTATTTAAAATGCATTTCTTAAGTAGTCTTTATATCGCAGATTTTTATAGTAAAGTCACTTCTTCTTCATAGACTAAATAATTGACTAATTAAGTAATTATTGAACTTGTCTCTTTACTTTTTAGGTGTTCTTGGTGTAAATGAAAAGGCGGTATATAACAACTGTAGTAGTTCCAAGGGGAATGAAGTTTTATCAATCTTGACATTTGCTGAGTTGGCAGGATTATCCACGGGATTGATAACCAACACGCGTGTGACCCACGCAACGCCGGGGGCGTTCTATAGTCATACACCTTCAAGAAGCTGGGAAAATGACCAATCTGCGAAAGATGGTTGTAAAGATATAGGTAACGGTGACAACATCAGCCAAGAACAACAAATATTTTTCATAGTTTTAAGGTTACATTATATGATAAAACACTGAATTCATCATATTTTACATTTTTATCGATTGACATTAAGAAACTGGAGATCTCTCGACTGCTGCAATTTTTTTCTCCAAAATATTAAAAAGCGACCAAGATATAGCCAAAAATGTTACGACTAATGAATTTCCTAGCGCGAAAGTTGCCATTATAATTGATAGCGAATTGTTACGCGCTACGTGAAATCTTTGGGTATCATATATCTTTGTTGTTTTCAAGGCAATGGCATTGTTTATACAACAACACAGTGAAATTCCGCAAGAAATTTTATTGCTGGGCTCTCTCCAGTGTTTCCAGAAATTTTCTGATTCTCAGGAAATCCTGACTTGAAAAGGAAATTTTCAGGATGAGTTAAAATCTCAGGAAAATCAGGAAATCTCAAAAAATCTAAGTAGATTGAGAAAATTTTAAAGAAATTTCAACTTTTTAACGTGAATTTTTGGCTTTTTGTTGTTGTTCGCGGTTCGAACATTACTGTCGAATGGAAGGGTAGGGTTACAAATAGTTACGATCCTGGAACCAATGAACATTTAGATTTAGTGTTACCATGGTGATAGTTGAGTTTGCGGGCTCTAGGGACTGGGCCTTTGGCCTTCACTGTTCTCCATTCTCCAAATATATATATATATATACGGTTTTGTTCTTTGATCATTTGAGATTAAAGAAATGTTTTGGAAGCTTCTGAGTGAAACCAGAACCGCCATTATCTCATGGCGCAAAGGGCGCTATTATTTGAAAAGCACCTCGTAGCAACTGCAGTTTTTAAAGGTAGAATGTTTGTTAGATTCTTAGCTTCTGCAGTGATTTATCATTGTGCATGCCAAATTTGAGAGACAAAACTCAAAAATTGAGCGCGCGGTGAGTATTTTGGTGAAATAAGATTGTATCATATGATGTAACCTTAATTCATATTTTTAGGATTGTTACAAAGTAAATTTTTTTCTTTTTTTACAACAGCTAGTCAGCTGATTGATTATCCTCATGGTGACGGAATAGAAGTTGTTTTGGGTGGTGGAAGACGGAGCTTTTTGCCGTGCGAAACATATAACCCTGAAGGGAAATTTTTAAACAACACAAAATGCCGTCGAGATGGCAAAAATCTGACAAACGAATGGTTAAAAAAATACAACAATTCAGAATATGTTTGGAATAAAAGTCAACTGAAAGATGTGGATCCAAATAAGGTTGATCATCTGCTGGGTGAGATATTTCTTTTTTTATTCTATCATTATTTTCGCCAATGTGTTCTTGCTTGTTTGTTTGTTTGTTTGTTTGTTTGTTTGTTTGTTTGTTTGTTTGTTTGTTTGTTTGTTTGTTTGTTTGTTTGTTTGTTTGTTTGTTTGTTTGTTTGTTTGTTTGTTTGTTTGTTTGTTTGTTTGTTTGTTTGTTTGTTTGTTTGTTTGTTTGTTTGTTTGTTTGTTTGTTTGTTTGTTTGTTTGTTTGTTTGTTTGTTTGTTTGTTTGTTTGTTTGTTTGTTTGTTTGTTTGTTTGTTTGTTTGTTTGTTTGTTTGTTTGTTTGTTTGTTTGTTTGTTTGTTTGTTTGTTTGTTTGTTTGTTTGTTTTTCTTTCTTTCTTTCTTTCTTTCTGTTTGTTTGTTTGTTTGTTTGTTTGTTTGTTTGTTTGTTTGTTTGTTTGTTTGTTTGTTTGTTTGTTTGTTTGTTTGTTTGTTTGTTTGTTTGTTTGTTTGTTTGTTTGTTTGTTTGTTTGTTTGTTTGTTTGTTTGTTTGTTTGCCTCCTTCCTTCCCGTCCTTCTTTCCTTCCTTCCTTCCTTCCTTCCTTCCTTCCTTCCTTCCTTCCTTCCTTCCTTCCTTCCTTCCTTCCTTCCTTCCCTTCCTGTCTTTCCTTCCTTCCTTTCTTTCTTTCTTTCTTTCTTTCTTTCTTTCTTTCTTTCTTTCTTTTCTTTTTCTTTTTCTTTCCTCCTTCTTTCCTTCCTTCCTTCCTTCCTTCCTTCCTTCCTTCCTTCCTTCCTTCCTTCCTTCCTTCCTTCCTTCCTTCCTTCCTTCCTTCCTTCCTTCCTTCCTTCCTTCTAACTCTTTCCTTTCCTTTTTTCCCTCCATCTTTCTATTATTTCTTCAGTCCCTTCTCACTTCCCATTCTTTTTCCCGTTTTTCCTTCATTTCTTTCTTCCTTTTTTCTTTCTTTCTTTTTTTCACCCTTCATTTTTTATTATTTCTTTCGTATTTATCATTAACTCCTATTTCTTAGGCTTATTTGCCTACAGTGGTATGGCGTATATAGTCAAGCGAGAAGAAAATAACCGCACAGGAGAACCAACTCTTATAGAAATGGTGGAGAAAGCTATAAAAATATTGAGCAAGAATCCAAAGGGTTTCTTTTTGTTGGTTGAAGGTGAGATAAATATTTCTCTAACTAAGATTCAGAAATAACAGATAACAGATAAGTTTCACAAAGTACAGCAAAGTTGTCTCTCTAGCTCACACTACACTTCCTTTCAGGTGGCGAGATTGACTGGGGACATCATAGTGGTGTTGCACATATAGCTTTGTCTCAGGCCGCTGGCTTTGCCAAAGCAGTGACCAAGGCAAAAGAAATGACTAAACCAGGTGCGATCATGAAGATTGTATGTTAAGTAAGGGAAGGATAGAAGTAGCACGTGAAGGAATGCATGAATAAAGGAGCGAGGGAAGGAGGGCCGGAGGGTAGAAGGATGGAGGAAGGAGGGTGAAGGGTTGAATACCGAATATATAATTAAGAAGGCAACCAAACGCCTCTTTTTGCTCAAAGTACTAAAAAGTCATCGTGCACCTGTGGATGATATGAAAAGATTTTACACTACGGTAATCAGGCCAACATTAGAATATGGAATGGTGGCCTGACAAAGGAACAAAGCAATGATATAGAACGTATCCAGAAACGAACACTAAGAATAATTTACTCAGAACATGACTATGAATGGTTATTAAACCAGGCAAAGCTTAAAATTCTGAAGGATCGTCGAGACCAAATTTGTATAGATCTTATTAAAAGAATGTCAAACCGGAATCATAAACTGCACCACTTATTGACAAAAAAGGTTGGTCAAGTTAGGGACAGGAACACGAGGTCAAATGGCCAAAAGTATTATAATTTTACTGGAAAAACTGAACGTTTTATGAGGAGCCCATGCAATCGCCTACGCCATTGATAAGTTTAATTCAACACTATGTCCCTGAAGCTAAAAGATATATGTTTTAAAATTTTCTATTTGTAACTTGAATTAAATTTTTATGTAAAGTAATTGAATTTTGAACTATAGTATTATAAATTAGTAGAATTGTACGCATATTTTAATATTTCTAAAACTATATGTAATACGCATTCCAAATTAGCTTTTATGTAGCTATTCTATGTGTAAATTTTGAATAAATCAAAAAAATAAATCAATCTTAAGGAAGGAGGGAGGGAGAGAGGGAGGGAGAAATGAAGGAAGGAAGGAAGGAAGGAAGGAAGGAAGGAAGGAAGGAAGGAAGGAAGGAAGGAAGGAAGGAAGGAAGGAAGGAAGGAAGGAAGGAAGGAAGGAAGGAAGGAAGGAAGGAAGGAAGGAAGGAAGGAAGGAAGGAAGGAAGGAAGGAAGGAAGGAAGGAAGGAAGGAAGGAAGGAAGGAAGAAAAAAAGAGATCTAGAAAGGGAAAAAAAATAAGGGAAGAAACGTGAGAAAGAAGGCATGGATGTATGTGGAAGGCAAAATTAAAGGATAGAGGAACAAACTTTAGTACATGCAATATATTAACCATATATTGATATATTAACCATATCTTGAACAAACATCTTCCTTGTTTAACAGATGAAACTTTGCTAATTGTTACTGCTGACCATTCACATTCTTTTGTACTTTCTGGTTATGTAAAGCGCGGCAATCCTATATTTGGATTTCAAACAAAACCTGCACTAGATAAAAAACCTGTTCTATCATTGTCTTATGCTGATGGTCCTGGTGGACTGAAAGTTAACCAGTCTCGTGATGATTTGTCTGGGCAAGATTACAATGATACGGATTTCAAACAGCAAGCACTGGTTAAAAAAAGTAGTGAAACACATGGCGGAGAAGATGTTGGTAGGCAAAAATAAAAACAAACTCTTCTCTTCCTTTCTTCCTGTTTTTGTTCTTCTTCTTTTTTTGTTTTAAATTTTTTTCAATAATTGTTTTATTATACGTCTTCAGTTAAAAATGTAACACTTTTCAGAACAAAAAAAAAACGCAATTCAAAGGGCAGTCGTTTCCCCCCGCGCTAAATTTGAGGGTTTTTTCTTTGTTTAGCTGAATAAGCCATCAGTATGTTAGTGCATGCACAATAATTCCTTTTTCCCACAGATACAATTTAATCCATAATAATAGCATTGTGAGCTCAGAATCTGATAATCACACAACAAATACATCACCGTTATTATAATCATAATCATCATCATCATCAGATTATCACCATTATCACCACCATCATCACCACCACTATACCAATTACCACCATCATCATCACCACCACCACTATTACATTATCATCATCCCCACCATCATCATCACCGATCATTACCATATATCATCATAATAATCATTATTTTTCCCAATCTCTTCTCTTCCTTATTGTACTTCTATTATTCCTTTCTTTTAATTCTCTCAAAGGTGTTTACGCCACTGGTCCATTCGCTCATCTTTTCCACGGCGTTGTTGAACAAAACTACATCTTTCATGTCATGGACTACGCCTTGTGTCTAACAAAAAGTAAACAAGAGTTCTGCACCAAACCCTCAGCACGTGGTGGTCCCACGGATCCCAACAAATCAGGCCAAACAAACCTATTGCATTCTTTCCATCTTCTTCTCTTAGCATTAGTGATTATACAATACTTGGTATAAGGCTGGACTTGATATGGGCTGGAGTTGGTAACGATGGACTTTTTTAGTATTAGTATAAGAGTTTTAAAGAAAACTTTTGAAGTCAAAATATTGACGTGCATGTCCACAATTTTTCATATCTTACACTCTGTATCTTACAGTAATTTTAGATTTATTACCACGCGCGCTTGCGACATAGGTTTGTCTCAAGCGCTCTGCACTGATCGACGTGTGAAGCGGGAGTAGACTGGCACGAGCGTACTTTTGATTATATAGCCTATAGGCGCTGGTTTGTCTACATGTATGTGTCTGGCTGTCCCCTATTTGTCTGTGTGAAACAATAATAAACAATACTAAACAATTTTTCTGAAACAATAGAACATATACATATAAAAGTGAGATAAACATCTGTGACCGCCAAAATGTGGTAGACAAAAACGCTCAATTATTTGGGACCTGGGTTCCCATTTTACCACAATTTGGTCTAAAACCTGTTTTCCCTATTCAGAGGTTTTATTTTCTTTCATTTTGGGGAAAAAGAACCACTCAGAATGGGCTTTCTTCCTCCCAATCCTTCCGAAGAAGGAAAGGGAACGGTCATCAATGATTACTAAATTATTACCGTAAAGGCAACATTAGTAATCTGCTTCCCGCTCAGAAGAAAGCACTACAACTCATCATCGTGGTTGCGAATGTTGTCTTTGTTAGAGAACAAAGACGGGACACGTACTATAGAAATGATCCTAAAAAGTACGATCTTAATTTTGAGAATATAATTTTAAAATATTTATGCGCACATTGCGCGATTCATATTGTGGGATTCAGTTGACGCATGCGCAGTTCATGCATGTCAGTTTTGCTACGTCTTTAGTTTGGGTTTGGCTTTTACTAACAAGTAGATTACCTCTACAATTAAAACAAACTTACGTTCTAATTCACTGCGTTCAAACGAACGTAAAGCATTTTCCCCTTTTATTACTATGAAAACAGACAAACAGGTTATGGTTGGATTCACTAGCAGATCCCAACCATATGAGAAATAACAAAGTACAAAAGAACCAAATGGTCATTTAACTACATCCTACCACGAAAAAGCTGATTATCAGAACCAATAGCAGCAATTTTAGGTCTTTTGTCGCTGGATTTCGACTGCAGCTCTTTCTGTCTCCGTTTTCGGCTGAAGGATTCCTTTGCTTTCTTGAGACGTTTCTCGTCTTCCGATCCGGAAGCCAAGTCATCGGACTCATATATTCCTCGACAACTTGCCAGCCATCTTTGTTCCGATCAGCTATTTTGATCAGCTTTTGCCTCTTTCGAATAAGCTCTTTGCCTTGTTCTACCAGCTGCTGCACTGGACGGCCGTGTTCCGGCTTTTGATTTTCTGTATGAATGCTGTCGAAAATCGAATCAATCTGCGCGTTTAACTCGAATTGCTTCTGATTTCCCTTGTATTTAAGCTGAACGATCTCTTTTTCTGTCTTGCTTTTGATCTCAAATTCCTTGCCTTTCTGATCAAATCGCTCTTCTAAGTAGGATTTGAACATCGAAAAGACTTGTTGTACACTGTCATCTTTTGAATTTTCTTCAGCAAACTTTGAGGATTCTCCGGCTTCGTTATCAACTGGTGATTCGCGGTCAGACATAGCAGAATAATGTGTAGTTGTAGGATCAGCGAGTGAGAGTGATAATAGTGCGGCAGAAGGGCGTATTTATACGATACAAGACAATGAAATTACTGAAGCCTTGCAAGGTATTGTGCTAAGCACAATCAATCTGCTAATCATATTCATACCAGCGGAAAATTCATTTTTTTAAACAGGATACGTTAAGGCAGTTGAATGGGAGTCTTTTCAAATCAAATTTTCGGCTGAAATTCACAGCCTTCCCAAATCAGGAATTTTTCGTACGATATTTTGCACAGTAATATATCATGAAACACCTTTTCCAATAATATTCCAATAATATTGAACTTTAGTCCCCAGGTGCACTCACAAAGCGACTTTCATTTATTGTGGTCGACATAACTCTGTTTTGGAAACATGACTTGAGGGAAATTAGCGATTAAATTTCCCCGCCGCCGAGGGAATTTTCTTAAGTGCTTAAGTTGATTATTCCGACCGAAAGTTGACAAAGTTCAACCGTAATTGCTTTTATTTCAACAATTCCTTCATTTTAAAGCTACGATTCGTATGTCATAAGTCTTCAATAGCCTTCAAAATCTTTGGATATAGCCATGGCTATTAATAACTTCTTATTAACCGAACGCGAGGTCATTACAGAGAAATATCGGACCGAGGTCTTTTTGGTACAGACCGAGCCCGTAGGGCGAGGTTTGTACACAAAGACCGAGGTCTGATATTTCTCTGTAAAGACCGAGCAAGCGAGGTTAATAAAAAGTTTATTATATGGCATTTTGAAACAACAAACGTTACATTTATACCTTGTCATGATACGTACTTTAGTCAGTTTAGTGTGACCTCGAGCGTGTGACCATAGTCCCTAGAAATAAATTGTCTGGAAACGTGGCCGAAGTCTTTGTTCTAGGTTTTTGTTCACGTTTGTGCACCTTATTTCACCTTAACGCTTGCTGAACACATTGTATTTTTGGTATAATGAAGCAATCAACCAATAGCAGCGTTGCTTTATAAATATTAATGAACGTAAAACAAAAGATTGTGCAGCTCATTGTTAACCGCTTTGATGTTCGCTGTGTCTCCAGACAATATAATTCTAGGGACTATGGTGTGACATAAACTCATCGTTTTCAATGTTGCTGCTTTTGTTGTCGTCGCTTTCGGACTCCTAAACTCGCTTCCAGATTGCTCTCGTCCCAATCATACATAATTTAGTCCTCAAGTTGTTGAATTCACAAAATTCTTGCGGTTTTCTTTCGTTGTTTAGTTGCAAACAACATGGCTGATAAGAAATTTGTTTGGGTTTTTTCCGTAATGGACCGCTGGTCCATTACGGGAAAGTAATGGACCGCTAAAAATGTTTCTAAGCCAATCACAGCGCGCTATTTCACCGGAAGTGACGCTTGCCATATAATAAGAATGGGTATTAAATGAACGTTAAATTCGGCGTTAAATTCGGCGTGTGTGACCTGTCCATGATGCAACGAGGGCCTGTGGAGGAGGCAGCTAAGGTTACTAGTAACCCAACGAAGTAGCCTCCATCTAAAACGTCGCACAAAAGCCTGGTTTATTATGAGAATCAACGCACAAAAGTCTTGTTTAATGACAAACAATGGTTAGAACGCATAAATAACATTGCAACAATTACACTATACCTAGTCTCCCTCGCAGCCGTTGTACCATAGTCAATCGAGATATGGTCTGGAAACTCGGCAAACTTCAAAGCGCCTATAATGAGCTGTGATTTTATGTTGAACCGTACCTTACACCGTGCACAACCTTTGTTTTAGGTTTATTAATATTTAAATAGTACGGTTGAGTGATTGAACTAAAACGTTGTTATTGGACAATTCGTTCATTATACTAAAATACAATGTGTTCAGTGACTGTGCACCGTGCACAAAAATGCATAAAGGTGAACAAAAAGATAGACCAAAGAGTTTAGCTGAGTTTCCAGACCATATCTCGATTGACTATGGTTGTACCAACGGCAATCTCGTTCCCAGAGCCTACGTTCCCCTTACTCAGTGGGCATGAAACGAGAGGCTCTGGGATTAAAGAAATACCAAATGGTTTTCCGTGTTTGGATACTCTGATCCAAACACGCGGGAAATTGCGAGACTGGAGAAAAGCGTAACAAAACACGAGCCGTAGGCGAGTGTTTTTAGCTTTTCGAAAGTCGAGCAATTTCCCAAATGTTTGGATAAGTCTCCAAACACGGAAAAAACCATTTGGTATTTCTTTTATAAAATAATCACAAGTGAATATCGATATACTGTCCGACATTTTCAAAAAATCGTTTTGGCGGGAATTTTCCGTGTTTGGATACTCTGATCCAAACACGGCAATTGACCAATCAGGGCTCGCGTAGTACACGTTACTTTATAAAATCCGTTCACGCCATCACAGGATTCTTGTTATCCGGAAGAAGAGTAATCATGTTCATCAGCCAATGAAATACATATCGATGTGAAACGGATTATCCCAGTCTCTCGTTTCCCGCGTGGGGAACGTGGGCTCTGGGAACGAGATTGCACCAACGGCTGCTCACTTGAGCAATACATTCCATTCCCACAACTGACCAATCAGAGCAAGCCTTCCAAAATCTGGAAAGCCGACCTTGGCATGTCCTTGCTGGCGAATTTAGTGTGTGATTTAGGTTTAAACGTTTAAAATAAAAGATCTTAAACCCTATCAACGGAAAGCAGTTGTCCAATTTGTCCAAGGGAATACTGTTTGTAAACTTTCCTACCGAGTGTGGTAAATCGCTGATTTACCACGCGCCGATACAATCTCAAAGGTTTCTGCCCATGCCATTGTGGTGGTTTCTCCGCTTGTGAAGCTTTTAACATGCAAGAAAAAGTCATTCACCTACGAAGTCTTGCGATTTCTTCGGTTAGCTTGAGCAACATTGAAGAAAACAAATTAAAATACGTAGAAGAAATATTCTCGATCGGTAGTTTATGCGCACCTAAAGCACTATAAAAGAACGTCTGCGAAGGAGACTACCTAGCCTGCGAAACCAGACGTATTTGCGCGCCCTCGTTGCCTCCCGTTGCTATTAGGGACTTTAATAAGAAAACACAACGACTATGACTACGGGTTTATGTCAAATACAAAGATCTTTTGCGAATGACGGTCCCAAGAGTAACCTTTACGCCGTCATGCATGGCTCTGTTCAGAAAAAGCATTTTTACGTTGTAAAAACAACGCGGAACCTGAGTCACTACAGAAGCCTTGGAGAAGCTTAGCCGTATTCTCGTGACTAACATAGACCACACACACAAAAAAATATTGATAAGCATATTATCCAAGACGGCAAAAGCTACAAACTCGGAAACTCCCGCAGTAACTGATTAAACATTTATTTTGAATTTTCTCTGTCACGTATTTTCGGTGAAAATTCGTATTACTTCTAGAGGCAACAAACTTTTATAAGCGTTTGGGGGTTGCAAAAATCATAATTACGAGGGTAGGTATGCTACAAAAATGTCAATTCCGCCATATTTACAGTAATGCAAAATTTGTTCGTGTTCAAATATTTTCTTTTCGCCTCAAAAAATAATCCCTTTATTTTAGCATTATTGTGTGGCTCATTAACTCACCAAACAAACAAAAAATATTGCCCGACAAAAAATATTCTCCTCTTACAGTAAACTCTTGACTACCAGGGGTATTCCCATGACGAGAAAAATCGTCTGGCGTTAGCCAGAGTAAAATACTAAAGGTGTGTCTACATGCCTGCTTGGTAGTCAAAAAGTTAAAATGAGTTAGTTAGTTTCAGAAATTGCAGCTTGATGTTAGTAGTAAGTGTCAGTTGTTTGCTGTACAAGCTGTGTTAGTTAGTAATACTCAGAAAAACTCTGAGCTCTAAGCGGGACTCGAACCCACAACCTTCTGAATGCTAGCCAGACGCTCTAACCATTAAGCCACTAGGACTGGGCACATGCAGTCTAAGGTATAATTACCTTAATTAACCTTGCTCCGCTATCTGAGTTCTAGTGGCTCAATGGTTAGAGCGTCTGGCTGGCATTCAGAAGGTTGTGGGTTCGAGTCCCCCCGCTTAGAGCTCAGAGTTTTTCTGAGTATTACTAACACAGCTTGTACAGCAAACAACTGACACTTAAGTTAAAATGAGTTTGAAAAGACCACTGCCTTTTCTTGTCTGGAAACGCGGCCAAAGTCTTTGTTATATGTTTTTGGTCACATTTGTGCACCTTATTTCACCTTCTCAAACTCATAAATAATTCATGAGATAATCAATCAATCAGAAGCGCTGAATTGCACCACGTGAAGGGACTTGAAATACCAGGGAAGTACTGGGCAGAGGACTTGAAATATTATTTCAGGTCCTTGGACTTGAAATATTACTTCACACCATCGGTTATTCATCCATACACTAATTCATTTTGGGAATACACAAAGTGATTTTGAGAAGTCATGTAAAGGCCTCCAATTCGGACTAGACCGGGTTTTCAAGTACTTGGAATTCGTTGCAGTCCGAGGCGAAGGCTTCGCCTCGGACTGGAACGAATTCCTCGTACTTGAAAACCCGGTCTAGTCCGAATTGGAGGCCTTTACATGTTACTTAACGCTTGATAAGCATATTGTACTTTTGGTATAATGAAGCAATCGACCAGTAGCAGTATTAATGAACGTAAAACAAAAGATTGCAGCTTGTTCGCCACCCTTGACATAAATTATGGTTCATTATTATTATGATGTTCACCGTGATTTAGCACAGCGTTTATCACACTGTGCATACTAATAAGATGAACAAAGAATATAACGCTTCTGTTAGAAAAATAAAATATAGGTGTACTATGAGATAATAAAGGACAAAGCTGTTTACTCGGTATCTTTGTTGCTTTACTCGGTTGCTAATGTTCACCTGCGCAGGCTTAATTTGAAATTAATCGGTGGCATCTCGGCTCGCTAAAATCCAACATTCCACAACAATAAAGTGACCACAGATTTCGAATTTTAATTACTATGGCAGTTTCGAACACATGAAACTCGTTACTCAGAAACATTTAACAAAATTAAAATACTCCTAAATTCCATTTACTGTTTCATTATTTTGTTGTTTCTTGTCCTAAGAACAGCCCATATTCATTAACCAAGTCGTCCCACTGTTTTCTACTGTAAACAAGGTCGCTGACTGCTTTTGGTAAACCATCAATCTACAAGGTAAAAGCTTTCTTATTAATCTTCCAGTCTAATAATGAGTTGTTTTTTTAAACTTGTCAAGTAATTAATTCATGAGGAAAATTCAAAAGACATTTTCACATATTTCAGATATTTTCACATTTTCTATACATCGTTTGCAATCACGTGACATCATTTTGGTTGATTTCCAGCAACCTCGTCCCCAGGGCATTTTGCCTCCACATTGGGAGGTCGGCGAAAATGGCCCTGGCATCGGCTGGTCACGTGACACCCAGAATTTTGGGGTGTTTGGGCAAGAAAGTTTATGCGGTCTTTGTGTTTCGTTTTTGTATAATACGTATACATGAATAATAAATAAGAAATATTTAACGCTCCGCCGAATCACTCATGTGAACCTTTATCATAAATGCAACTGACTAGCATTATTCATCATGATACTCCCCACGATTATCCAGGATACATTTCAATGTCGGGAAGAAACATATATCTAATGTTGTTCTTGACTTTAACCAAAGCTATCGTACAATTCTTTGGATGAACTTCGCGAATAAATTACACTGTATCTGAATTAATCAAGTTTTTAAACCGGCCAATCCGATTATAGAATCGACCAGCCGATGCCAGGGCCAATTTCGCCGACCTCCCAATGTGGAGGCAAAATGCCCTGGGGACGAGGTTGGATTTCCAGTTAAATTCTAAACCCATGCCAAAACAAACATGGCGGTCAGCGGTTTATCAACAGTGTTTGCCAACTGAAAAAAATCAACCAAGATGGTGAACATGATGCAATATGCAAACGATCTATACATGTACATCGCAAGTCGCAACATAATGCCTACGTCGTTCTCTACTTTCATCTTAGTTATTTACACTGCATGCATAAATCTATAACTTCAGTTAACGCTACTGGTTTGTGTAAACAAAACTAGGGTTGTCCTGGGTTAGTCCAACTTGGTGCAAACCCCAGTTAGTCAGCGTAGTGTAAACACAGCTTAATAAGTATCTCACCGGCATTCGGATCTGCTTCATCGAGTTTCGCTCACGTAATGTAACTGTACAGGGTTGCTTATGAACAGTGTCGAAATCAATTGTCACACCGAATGGGATACCAATCTCGTCTGTTCTTGCATATCGTCGACCGATAGATCCTCCGGAATCATCGATTTTGTGACTGATGTCCATCTCGTTCAAGGCAGTTGCTAAAGAAAACGGATTATAAATCATAGAAATATCTTCACTCGTATATTTTTATATACTAATTGATTAAAAATAAAATTTCAAGACTTTCTTATACATTAACCTATAATGTGACGATGTGAAAAGGATTTATCAATTTCTCTAAGAATTATTCTGAAACTGTTGGCTAAATATTAATATTCGTAAGTGCTTACATAATTTCTTAACAAAAGGGTCAAACTCTTTGTTTTTACTTAGCGGTAGAACTGAACATTTCAGTGGAGCTACGACTGGCGGAAGAGCAAGCCACTGTAAAATAAATAAGAACATGTTTTAATGATCTTTCTCTCTATGTGTACCTGTCTGTCTGTCTGTCCCCTTCCCCACCCACAAACGTACATACTCAATCAATCAATCACTCGCTCCCTCCCTCCCTCCCTCCCTCGCTCGCTCACTCCCTCTCCCACATACTCACGCACTCACTCAGATTCTCCTTATTTCATTAGTTATATTTTCAATTTCTTAGATGATTTAAGACCTTATTCAATTTTTAGTGGAATTGAAAGAAGACTTAAAAGAAGAAGTGTGTTTCATATATCTCGTACTGTGTACAAAAATCGGTTTTCACTCACTCACTCACCCACCGTACTCCCCCCCCCCCCCCACCCCGTATCCACCCCCACCCACTCACTCACTCACGCTGACTCAAATACGCATGCTTCCACGCCTTGCCTTTCTTTCCTCTCCTTTCTTTCCTTTCCTTTCCTTTCCTTTCCTCTCCTTTCTTTCCTTTCTTTCCTATCCTTTCCTCTCCTCTCCTTTCTTTTCCTCTCCTTTGCTTCCTTTCCATTCCTCTCCTTTCCTTTCCTTTTTTCCCTCTCATTTCCTTTCATTTCTTTTCCTCTCTTTTCTTCTCCTCTTCTTTCCTTTCCTTTCCTTTCCTTTCTTTTCCTTTCCTTTCTTTTCTTTTCCATTCCTTTCCTTTCCTTTCCTTTCCTTTCCTTTCCTTTCCTTTCCTCCCTTCTCAACAAACACACATACCGTTCTCTGTTCATCTTCTTCTCGAACACGGAAACTGTGTTCTAGTAATGAATAAATTATTCTTCCAATTCCAAACGATGGTTCAATAACATGGGGTTCAACCTCTCGAACTAAAATATAAATACAAGACAACTGTAAGTACACATAGAAGATATGCACCGGAACTTGACTGTTCTCTGACGTCCTTCACTCCTTGAGTTTAAAGTTTCCAATTATTTTTAATACACCTTGATTCGCTGACAGTCCGACTACTCTGACATCTTTGTTTGAGACGACTGCTGTGTAGTGTGTGAAGAAATGTCGTGGAAATATTCAAAAACATCGATAAAATGGCAAGAAAAGCTTCGTTCAAGACACAACTCGCCATGAAAGTGAAATCTCGGTTTCGCAAAGCCTGCTGGGGAAATGTCGCGACCCCCACCGAAACCTAGACTAGTCTACCTGCGGTAGCCCGAGTAATAAAAAGAAAATTACACAGTGGTGTGAAGATATGGATTTTATCTTCGAGTGGTGAAAACAATATTTTACGAACTAGAAATACGTGAATGCAACAACCCCTCGCCCGCTTTTATTAAATGATTTCTTGAAACACCCACCCACCCTGATTAAAATAAGCTAAGCACACCTGATATACAGCCAATATAAAAACAAACAGATATAAAAACAAATGATAATCCTCAAGATCATTCTATAATTTATGGATAAGATGCCTGAACTGATTTAACATATCAAAGCAAAACTTAGATTTCATTATTAAATTCTGGTTGTACAAAATATGTTTTTAGGAGGTTTCAAAAGGGATTATTTTTAACAAGCTTTAAATGGCTTCCCTATGCATACATGTTTTGCAAAGGCAGAATTAAAAGTCAACAGCTCAAAAAATTTATAATAGAGTCCGAGATAAAAACAATTCGGTAGAATCGGATTCTTGAAAGCAGTATTAAACAGACAACGTTTCAGTCGAAAATTTGGAAATACAGCCAAAAAAATGGCCAAAGCCCATGGCCATGAGTGATGAGTATTTAATAATAAAAGTAATGAAGTAATGCCAATGAAAAACATCACGTCTACATAAGCTTATAAAGGTAGTGTTTTAAGTTAGCTTTAGTTAAGCTGATTTATGGTTTGGACGAGCAAAGGGAAAGCACGAAAACGTGAAGCTGTATATTGTTTACTTTAGGTTAAGCGAAAACTTGAAAAATATAACAAGAGTCCCTACCGTTATATTTGACCACGGAGTGAGTGACTGCAGATCGAGTTTTTGTTTTAATACCATACGGCGTTTGGTTTCCTCAAGTTCTCTGGTTTCTCTTCAAGATATATTAAACGGGTTGTTTGTATCCTTCTTTTCTTCGTGCTCCATTTCGGTTCGTTTAAATAAACGAAAGCAAAATACTATTTGTTTGAGGAGTTCATAGTTTTCTTCGTCGCTAGTCACCAGTGTCCAACTATTCTTACCGCGTGACGTCGTACCAAACATATATATATATAAACTATTTCCCAGATTTTGTCTCCCTCGCTTTTTTTTACACGCGTGTAAAATGGACTCCACGCACGTCGAGATTAGCACCCTCACCGGGCTCCGGGCCTTCGGCCCGTCGCCCGGCTCGGGGATGAGCGTAGCGAATGAGTAAAATATCGTTTTTACCACGAGAAGATAAAATTCATATCTTCAAGCCAGCGTAATATCCTCTATCTATGTGCACACAGTGACGTTTCCGAGCGTTTTCGTATTGTTTCAAGTAATGAGCTGATTGAGAACAATAAACAATACGAAAACGCCCGGAAACGTTACCGTGTGCACAGTCTAATTTGCAGTAACTTCACAACAGTTCTACTTTATGCAGAGTTATAATTCTTATACCATGCACTTCTTTTTCGTATCTTTTTATTTCTTTTATCATTTCCTTAGTAATCGTATACTCCTGTCCTTGAAGGTTAAGCACATACGTCCTAAAATTAAGAGAAAAGCTTGCTTAGATCTAAGAACCACATATACGGCTTTTTTAGAATTATTTGTGGGTTAATACAGACTTTTTCTATGCTTAATACTGGCCAGTCGTTCGTTCACATGCATTTCCGGCTTTCAGGGTTGATTGAATAAAAGAGCGATTATTAATTCTAATTAATTTCAATTAATTAATTTCCCAGTTAAATTCTAAACACGTGCCAAAACAAACATGGCGGTCAGCGGTTTGTCAACAGTGTTTGCATTTTCGACTTTCGGGGTTCAACGATTGAATAAGGGAGCTGTTATTAGGAGAACTGTTATTAAGGGAGCTGTTATTACGGGAGCTGTTATTAATTCTAATTAATTTTAATATTCTAATAGCGGAGAGGAAGAAAGAAAGGTGTTTGGCCACAAGACTATAAATAGAAATGTGTTCGAGCTGCAAAACCTTTAAAAGTTACATTTTTGGTTGTTATTAGGAACGCGGGCTCACAAACGGCTGGACTCGGGCCTAGGTATTAGTCAACGATAACTAAAATTTACCACATAACCACACACACAAAAAAATAGGCACGCTCAGCGTGCATCTATCTACTGCGCTACGGTACAAGTTGTAACAACATTCTCAATTTAGTAGTTCAGCATCGCGTAAAAAAACCACGCGCCTCGACTTTCTCGCTCAAACGACAAGCTTTCCATGGACGAAAAGACAGAGCAAGTGCTTGTTTGACTTCGAATCAATATCTTTCTGAAATCTGAATAGCCTTTTAACTAATGTTTCAAGTGTACAGTTGACATGTTAGATCCTCGGCCAAGATGTCTTAGCTATAAATTTATATATGCCGAAATCAACTGTACTTGGCACTGCTTGAGTTATATGCAGGCGTATAAAATACTTATTCCAAAAGCGTGTTGATCATTGTTCAGGCAAATCAATGAATGTACGTGTTAGAACGAAAGCGATATAGTGTGACATTCTTTTAACAATGCGATTAGTGACCGCGTTTCCAGTTTTTCCCAATTTACCTAAAATTGTCATTTTACGATTAGGGATAAGGCAAACAACAAACTATTCACAATACACTAAAGTGACTAAACACTAGCTAATAAACACGGAATGGCACAACAAACAATATAGACACAACATGTTGTCTGATTGTATTTCTGATCGTCACTCAGTGCTCAACTCAGCGCGAACACATTCACAACACACTATATTAAAGCACAGCATGTCGCTCTAATCGGATTTTACATCATTCAGCACAAATACTAACAAAGCAAGTTCATTTAATCAGTTATCAACTAGGCTATAGTTTAATATCACTTCAGTGTAAGTTACGGTAAGTTCAAGTTACGGTAAGTTTAAGTTACGGTAAGTTATGGTAAGTTACGGTAAGTTTAAGTTACGGTAAGTTACGGTAAGTTACGGTAAGTAATTACGCTAAGTAATTACGCTAAGTTACCCTAAGTTACGGTAAGTTACGACAAGTTACGTATACGGTAAGTTACGGTAGGTTACGGTAAGTTACGGCAAGTTACGGTAAGTTACGGTAAGTTACGGTAAGTTACGGTAGGTTACGGTAAGTTTAAGTCACGAATAATGGAGGCTCAAACATCGAGATAGCAATAGCTTGAGAGATATAGTCATTTGGCAGATCGTAGATATACGTGATTTAAAGAAATAAGGAAGTGAATAATTTGAAAATTGCATTTTAATATTTCCTCTCTATATTTACTATTCAAATTTGGATACCATTTTATAGAGGGCAGGCTATAATGGCTATATGTAAATTAGCCCTTAAGCGGCGGCCATTTTGTCATCAATTTCTGGTAATGAATACAGTATTTAAATATTTTCGTTACAACAATTTGTCAAACAATAATGCAATCAAAGGTAAAGAAAATCACTTGAGATAACAAGCATCTCTAGTATTACTGCTGTAAAATTTAATAGTGAATGAAGAAGATGCCCAGCAAATTATGTCATCAAAATTATAAGAGCAACCATACAGTAAGACATAAGCATGTATGCAGTAAAACGGTACAATAAATCTTTGCACATTCATAACACATATTTTGCATGACATTGACAACTGCAGCATACAATTTTACGTCATTAATACCGTATATAGACTTGCCAGTTCACGCTCTCAACATAGCCTGTCACTGACATTTGACTATTTGTCATCTACATCGACAATATGCTATTTAATAGCATATTTCGCTCGTGGACTACCATAGGTTTTGAGCCTTGTTGAACCATGAAGGTAACTTTGTTTTCTTAGAAGAAGGTCATCCATTTCTGTTCGTCAACGCACAGTCTTGTCAGTTTACGAAGCTCGACCAGACATGTTGGCCATATTATAAATTGCTTCGTCTGAATATGAAATCGTCCACGCAACGACCGATTAATTTGCTTTCAAAAACTTTTATCATCATTCCAACAACGTCTAGTACATCACAATTAAGAATTGACTATGATTCATACTTAAAATACTTACTAAATTTGTAAAAACTTCAGCATTCCTCTTGCTGAATATCCCACTCCTTGATGATCTCGCTCCATGCTCTCAAACAATGACTTATGAAATACTTGGTGTACAGTAATTATTTTGGCTTCGGTGGTTTGTCGTGAGTCGATCGTTTTATTGTGTTTTGATTGGCTCCGAAGGCATTCTTTTGTTAACTTACATTAACTTAACAGCGCGACAGCAATGTATCTACTGGCGCATGCGCAGTAGATACAAAAATCGTCTGAACAATTGAAAAAAACCCAAAAAAAACCAGAAAAGTATTTTGACATTAGTCGAAACTTACTGGTATACTATAATTGCAAATCATACAACCTGATTGACTACTCTACTCGATATCTAATCGTTGATAGATAGTAACCCGCGGTCGTGCAGTAAAACAACATGCAGGGGACGTGGAGTAGAAGATTTGTTTCACCTTGGATTTCATACAGAAAAAATAGTTATGCTTAGTTTTTTGAAATGATCCAGACGAACGAACGTACACAGTAAGTTTCTGCTAAAACAATAGATCGTTTTCATTCACGTGATCGGTGGCCCCATTGGGGTGGTGAAACAATACGAAATTTTTGAATAAGAATAGAGCTAAGTTCCATAGGATAAAGATAGTACACCAATATGGCCGCCATTTCATTGTTTCGGTACACCAATATGGCCGCCGTGACGTCAGATGAAAACTATCTATTAGATTATTCGCAATTTTTATGACATGATAATTCACTCGAGCTCCGCTCTCCCTAACTATTCACTCATAGAAAATTTCGAACTCATGATGTAATTGTTAATTATTATAATTACTATAAATAATTGGCCAATTGCCAAATGACTTACTCGTTGTCATTTATTGATTTTTCTAATTCACCCAGTTCGTTTTCATCTAAGCTTGTCAATTTTTCTGTAACTTGTTTAGCATTTTTTTTGAATGATTTTCCAATAGGTGCTTTGTTGAGAACTGCTTCGACTACTTTAACAGTGACCTTGTAGATATGTTAAGGCCAATTACAATGCATGTACAGGAGGTATAACTACAGTAAAAACCCGCTAACAAGAACCTACATTTTACCAAATCAGCCTGGGATAGGTTCTTACATTCTTATATTAAAAAATTCTTAATTTCAGCCTGGGGTTCTTAGACCTGATTCGTGACGAAATTTACTAACCTCATATTTCCCGTTGCGCCTGCAAATTCTCCCCTATAATTTAGGCGGGCAAGATCTTAGACGATACAAAGACGACTGGGTACGAGGCAGCTTATAGACCACTTTCATAACCAGACACAGTGCTAAAAAGCGGTGCCCTGTGGCGTTCAAAATATCGCGTTAAAAATGTCGCGTCAAAAATATACTATTGATTCCTAACGAACGAACGAACGAATGAACGAACGAACGAACGAACGAACGAACGAACGAACGAACGAACGAACGAACGAACGAACGAACCAACGAACGAACGAACGAACGAACGAACGAACGAACGAACGAACGAACGAACGAACGAACGAACGAACGAACGAACGAACGAACGAACACACACACACACACACACACACACACACACACAGAATACAAAGCGTTTGAAAGATAGCTGCGCCCGCAAGCCAACTTTCAGGGCACGGCAATAGCGACTAATTTGAATATTCTTTTATGTGCATCTTAATAAGCTTTACTGGACTCGTTTGTGTGTCTGCAATTCAAAAGAATCTTTGCTTCATAACGAGGCCAGAAAGGCTAATTTAAATGCACATAAAAGAATATTTAAAGTGAAGGCCTTTATGAAAGTGGTCTTTTGTTGAAGGTTCTTGTTAGCCGGGTTCTCCGGTTTTCCTCCCTCCGTAAAACCAATACCTAGATCTTAGCTGTAATCCGTGGTCCGACATGTGTCGTATGGTGGCTGCCTGGAGCGCCTGTAATATGCCTTCGACTTGGTCATGTTAAATTTCGATATGTAAAATTGATCTTGAAAAGCCCCTTGTGGCCAGAAGTAATTAAAATATGTATGTATGTTTGATAATTTTTTACACGAGTTTTGACCAAAATTTTTAATTTAATATAAATTTTAAACTTCAAACTTTAAAATATAGACTATAGAACCTAATCAGACATAGTGCTAAAGAGCGGTGCCCTGTTTGGCGTAAAAGAAGGCGCCTGCATTCTCGTTCCCAGAGCCCACGTTTCTGTGTCGGTTTCCACGGGCCTGTCCGCGGGTTACGTACTGTCACACAAAAAGTGACACCCAGAATATAAAGCCACAAAAAGTGACACCCAGACTACTCGTCAGGGTACCGCAATCTAAATTGCACCGAAATATTTCTTAAAAGTAACGATGGAGATACAGGACCCCTTTATACATGTTATTTATTGATTTTACAACAATTTTCAAATAGGTTTAACCATCGTAACTGTTCTCAATGTTGCCATGGGTGACTACTATCATTGCAAACTATACATGCATGAAATCTATAATACTAACTCTCCAAAAGTCTTTATTTCACACATCAATTCAACATAAAGGTTATGATTTTTTAAAAATCTTTGATGAAGAATTTTGCTTGAAATAGAAAATATTATCAAAAGATTTCCTCACCACAGTTTTCTCTAATCCATTATTCAAATATGTGTCCAAAATTTCAGGTTAATGCAAGTTACATGAGAAACTTGTAAGAACAATGACCAACAATGTTTGCTAGCCTGCATGCATGCTAACAATGTACTTTTTAGGATTCGCCTTGAGAAGAAGCTTGCACGACATTTAATATGAGCTTGGTAAAGTCAGAGTTCATAAATAAAACTAGAGGGGGGCATTGGGGACAAAATCAGGTAACCATTTGAAGGCTGCCCATTCAACTCTAAAAAGAATGGAACGATAACTCGGGGGGGGGGGGGGGTTGAAGCCAGTGCCAGTCCCTTTGCAGGTAGCTCCCGTGCTTCAAGTTACTTAATTTTCATCCTGCCATATATTTTGTTTCGGACGATAACAAATTACTCCAAAACAACGAATAATTGAAATACATTGTGTACGTATGTTTTTAGAAATAGCATTGGCTTCAATTTGATGTATAGCATAAGTTTCCTCGTTATGTTATTAAACTTTTTAAAAAGTGGTAAATGTTCGGCCATATTTCGTTGGGAAATAACACTAATAGAAACTTCAAGGGTGTAGCTAAAAGGAAAATAATTAAAAAATATAAAAACAACTGCCATTTTGTAACGTTCGGCAAACAAAATGGCAGTTGTTTATCAATTTTTTAAATATTTCCCTTTTAGCTAAATTCTTGAAATTTCTACACCAAATAGCATTTTTCAATAGCTTCAGTTTCATGTACAGCCCAACGTTCAGCGTCACGTATTTCAGCTCAAAACTCATAAAAACTAACATTTAAAATTTTTTGGCTTCATCCAACCATAGGGCCTGTTTATGGAGTTAGCGTTACAGTCTTCCTATGTAGTTCACTGAGGCTACCATCTTGGATCAGTTGGGGGACAGAATTACAAACCCAGATGTAAAACTACTCGGTCCCAGACTTTTCCTACTATCCGAGAGCTCTCAGATAGTAGGAAACGTCTGGGACCGAGTAGTTTACATCCGGGTTTGTAATTACCCCCCCCCCCCCCCAAAAAAAAACCCCCAAAAACAACCCAAAAAACCCAAAAAAAAACCCCCCAAAAAACTGATCCAAGATGGCAGCCTTCAATTGGTTACCCGCGTTTGATTGGAGTTCCCCCTAATGATCCCTCTAGTTTTATTTATGATCCCTATGGGTAAAGTGGCTAGGGGTGTTGTGTATAGGAATTTTTGCATACAACTTTGTATGGCGCCCATGTTGGTGTTGCTATTTCAAATCTATTGTTGGGAAACACCAATGGCAATATGGTGGCCATGTGGTCAAGTACCCACTTTACAGGAGGCCACGTAACCACGTGGACAAAAATAAAGGATACAGGTTCAGGTAGTTCTACTTGAGCCACCAGTTTATCACCGCTGGCCTTCGTGTGGACACTGAGATCATAGCACGCCCTATCTGCTATACCAACACATTCAATCCAACCCTATGAGAGCAAAAATTGCATTAGCAGAAATACATCTTAGCAAAGTGCCCTTTTCATAATACACTGTAGTATAATGGGTGTCCTCACAAATGAACTAAAACTACCAAATGTTCTTGTACATTCGCATATATTGCTTCAGATAATGTGTTGTGTCCAAAAGTTCTGATTTGAAACGCGATTTAAAAAGCGTCGTTTCCATGCTGAGCAAGTTTTACTGATGAAAAACCTTTTTAATTCTGAAATCATGTCTGAAAACTGTTCTCTCCGGTTAAAGCATTTTCAATTGTGTTTGTTTTGTCTTTTGTTCTTGTGTGAATAGGGATTGGAAAAACCAAGGAAATAAACAATTCTTGATATGTAAGGCCTGCGCTAACGTCGCACAATAGACGAATTTAATTCGAATTAACTTCGTCGATAATGCGACGTAAATGCGACGTCGAGTTAAACGTCGAATTGAATTGTTTTTACTTGGACTCGTGAAGCCTGAAAACGATTCCTTGAAAACATGGCGAATTGTCACAGACAGAAGAGAAACATTTAATTCAACGCGACGATAACTTGTCGTGTAGCTCGAACACGCATAAAGGCGGATTTCCACGAGGCGACATTTGTCGACCGACTCGACATTTTTCTTTTGTCTTGGCTAATTAGTTCCACTCGAGAGCTTGCGAGACAAAAGAAAATGTCGCTTCGCGCGACATTTTTCGCCTCGTGGAAAACCGCCTTTATCATCGCATTATCCGTCTGACTCAGACGAATTTAATTGCCGAGACGAATTTAATTCGTGCGTCGAATTTAATCGAGTTATACGTCGCAGTTTCGCCGAATAAAATTCAAGCAATTAAATTCGTCTGAATTAAATTCGTCTATTGTGCGACGTTTAGCGCAGGCCTAAGCTTCCTTCATAGGAAAACGAAAGACCATGCAGACCAAGTGCGTAAAATGGATCATTAGAAAGTTGCAGGTCCGATCCTTATCTGGGCCTCTGAAACATTTTCTGAGCATTTGAGCTTGACGAACGTCTACAAACGTCAGTTATATTACACCACAAGCTCCTATATGTACAATATAGATGTACACGTACCACACTTATAACAAAATGTTATACTAAAGGCTTATTAACCAAGTTCGAGGTCTGTACGGGAAAGTATTTGCCTGCATGAGGTTTTTGTACAGACCGAGCGACGAAGGAGCGAGGTTTGTGCGATAAAACCGAGGGCAAATATTTTCCAGTACAGACCGAGAAAACGAGGTTAATAAGCCTTTTATTATATGGTTTTTGGTTTGTTTTCTTATCTGTTTTTAGTTCTACGTTTGTCTTGATCAGATGGTCTCTGTTCACCTTAGTTCTTACCTTTGAGCTTGTTCGTTTCGCTTCATGTTTACACCTGTTAGACTTTTATTTTTTAAGTTAAGTTTTTATAAAAAGAAACACTAATGTTTCAGGACGTATTATTGTTCAAAATTTTCCAACGAGTATATCTACAGTAATTCGCTTTTATTTTCATTCAAATCAACTCAGTAATTTCCCCGCCAAAACTTGCAGGCTATTAAAAATGACGTAATGCCCTCTCACAGTGCCGAGAGGGATTACGGCTTTTTCCGGACTTCTCAGCAACCAATCAGTGTGCGCCGTTCGGCGTAATGACCCGAAAACAAGCTCAGCCATATAATAAAAGCACGTAGGAGGAAAGTGTACTTACATAGGAATTTTTAATTTCAGCGTCCCAACAGTCGCAAGCGTAGTGAGCCATCTCGTTAGATAAATGTTGGCGAAATCTTAAACACGTTAGATCAACGCCAACCTTACCTAAGAACAAGTGCACACGACCAATAAAATAACCAACTGTAGTGCTGGTGATGATTTTCTATCAAAGTAAAGAGAAAAAAATATCATTTTCTTACACTGCCCAAGTCGATAAAAACATTAGGATCCTTTAAAGTGCCTAGGAAGTGAATTTTTTATTGCTTCATTTGAAAGAGCATCAAAAAGTAAGACAATATGCAGTTTGCCGTTGCTTGATATCTTTTATAGTTCCAGAGTTATAAAGATTTAAAGATGTCAAAATGAAGAAAAAATATGACACAAACAAATTGCTGATTCAGCACAAATTGTGACGTCATGTGGTTTGCATGTTAATTTGGTGAATGTTTAAATGAACTATAGCTCAGTTACTATGTGTCAGAATCAAATGAACCTTTGCACACAATTTTGTTGTCAAGGTAACACTGTTGTACCCAGGCCCCTTGCACGGATTTTATAAAACATCATGTATTTGTCTCTGTGGGCGTAATTACGTCACAATTTACGCTGAATCAGCAATTTGTTTGTGCCATATTTTTTCTTCATTTTGACATCTTTAAATCTTTATAACTTTGAGCAAACACCCATATTTTTGTTTACATCCGAGTAATAAAGAACGAGGACGGTGTTGAGATTACTCTAGAAACTAAAAGTTATTCATTCTCTTTGTTTGGCATAAAGAATTCTTTTATTTAGGGGGGGGGGGGGTTATATGGAGGAGGGCCAGTCCTCTTGGTAGGGCTAGCCCTAATAGGAGGGCTGGAATTTACCTCGTGTTCACATGAGCTTTTTTGGTATCTCGTGTTTACATGAGCTTATTTGGTACCTCGTGTTTACATGTCTTATTTATGAGCTTTTTTGGTATGGCTAGCCCTAGTAAGAGGACTGGAATTTACCTCGTGTTTACATGAGCTTTTTTGGTATGGCCAGCCCTAGTAAGAGGGCTGGATTTGACCTCGTGTTGGCTTGTTTACCGACTTGTGCAGCTTTCCCACGAAGCCCGAAAGCATGTTTTCACAAACACGATTTGAATTTATAACAAACACATGAACAAACGCAACTTGTAAAATAAAAAGTTGACCAAAAAAATATGAGTAAAGGCAAACTTTACCGTGTATACTGAGCTTCGATTTGCTAGTTCTCCTATAAGAGGGCCAGTCTTGAGTGCGTTTACATGGAAAATTTCTAGCCCTCTTCTAACCCGTTGATATCGGGTTGTCAGCAGCGGTTGTCATGTAAACGCAAACAAGTTTTTACAAGGAATTACGCTGAGATGCGGGATCTTGGCAAAGAGGGCTAACCCTATCAATATGGGGCTTACCCCGATCCATATAAACACTCCCTTAAAAGACGTTGTCGTTGCGGCTGACGTTGTAGACCTTAAAGTTCCTATTGTCGCCGTTATACGCGAACCCGAAATTATGGGCGTTGGCTGATTGAGATACATCAATAATACGGCAAAATGAGATGTGGGTATTGAATAGCTGGGCGTAAAACAATTTGAATACTTACTTTCTCATAAGCTTCCTTCAGTGACAAATTTATAGCTGGCTTTCCACTCATTTGATATGAACCTGGGAACATAGTGACTTTCACATCTGCAACGTTCTCAAACTTGGGATGACTTTTGTCGGACGGATCAACAAAATGTTCAATTTCTGCAAGCGTGAATTCCCTTTCATAAAAACAAAATCAGAATCCAGTCTTAATAAAGAACAATTAAATACTATGAGAATGCCGGCGGTCTATTATCAGAAGCCTATTTACATCTTGTTATAGATAACGTCATCATCGGTTCTATCCGAGAGTTTAAGGGAGCAACGATGAAGTCACTAGATCGGAGTGTCGATGTACAGAAGGACTAAAAATGTACCAATGTAGGAGGACTATAAAGCGGGCGTAATGCGTAGGAAACATTTTATTAATTCTTTGAAAGTTTTCATGGCGATAATGTAATATAAACAAGTTTTGTGGAAACACCACGAAAATATTTCTTTGCTAAGCTTTCGACCTGTCGACTCAGGCCTATTTCTCAGGCACTATTTCTCAGGAAGGACAGCCATTAAACAGCACGTGGTGTGCCCTATTCGGAGAACATTCTTGATTTTGTTTTCCAATTAATAAAATTAACGTGATACGCCATTGTATTCTTACGTGAATTAATTGATCAGTTGCGAAGTTTATAAATGACGTGAGCCAACAACTTGCTGTCATTGCTCTGATGAAGGCCTGAGTCAACAGGCCGAAAGCTTAGCAAAGAAATATTTTACGTGGTGTTTCCACAAAACTTATTTATAAAACATTTTATTGTAGGAAACATTTTATTGTAGGAAATAATATCTCACTTACCTGACTCTTAGTAAACCAGATCTCGGTGAGATTTCATTTCGAAAAGCTCCACCAATCTGAGCTGAAGCAAACGGCAATTTACCATTGTTACAATCAAGAAGTCTTTTAAAATTGACAAAAATTCCTTGTGCAGTTTCAGGACGCATGTATCTAGAAAAAAGAAGACAGAATAAATAAGTTAGAGTGAATTTAATATACTCTTTGAAGTGTCCATGAAATGAAAACCTCGTTTGTATTTTTGTTGTTTTAACTCATTCCTGTCCGAGGACTTCCCCAGAGGTGAATAAAATCGTCTGGCGTTAGCCAGAATAAAATACTAAAGACTAATTCTGACAGGAAAGGTTTAGAGATATAGTTTATAACTCATTCCTGTCCGAGGGCTTCCCCAGAGGTGAATAATATCGTCTGGTGTTAGCCAGAATAAAATACTAAAAACGAATTCGAACAGGAAAGAGTTAATGAACAGAGGAGCATGCGGTAGAAGCATTCACAGAAAAATTTTAAGAACATTTGATGTATATATAGTCTGCGCGCTATTAACTATCAAATTTTGCAAGACTTGTTCATGTTTGAAGAAAATTTGGAATTTCGGTAACAATCAACAAATGCCTTACAGGTATGACGATTGTGGCCAAGATTTCGAGAGTTCATATAGCTTGAATACACCAGATTCTCGTAAAATTTTCAGTGAATGCTTCTGCCATGCTCTTCTGTTAGTTAGTCAGTTAGAGACTTTATTTCAAGAGGGTAACACTTGACATTAATGAAAATGATAAACTTGTGGCCCTCTATGTACCTAAATTACAATTATATCCTGGCTATACTACATTATTTAAGTTTACATACACGTCTACTATAAATTATTAATATATAGCTTCTGTTTATCAAAAATAGACTATAAAAAGTACTCGCATGCATGGGTTCCGTTAATAAATACAACCATATTATATTATATTATATTGTATTGTATTGTACTGTACTGTACTGTACTGTACTGTACTGTACTGTACTGTACTGTACTGTACTGTACTGTACTGTACTGTACTGTACTGTACTGTACTGTACTGTACTGTACTGTACTGAACTGAACTGAACTGAACTGAACTGAACTGTACTGTACTGTACTGTACTGTACTGTACTGTATTGTATTGCATTGCATTGCATTGCATTGCATTGCATTGCATTGCATTGCATTGTATTGTATTGTATTGTATTGTATTGTATTGTATTGTATTGTATTATATTATATTATATAATGTATATACTACCGCTAGTTTGAGCCCGGTCACGGTTCCCTTCTTGAATTGCTACTAAACAATGCTATCACACGAAATCAGACTGAATAATGCTTACCCCTGCAGCAGTCCAGTTGGTCCAATGGATGTCGCAAACATAAGATTAAACTCGGCTGGATCGGTTATATCATTGTTAGTTCCAGGAAACTTCGCGTCATATTCTCTAAGTTTTTTCGTCAACGCCTCTTGATCAAAATCGTCAAGCTAGGGAAAGGAAGAAACCACTTGCATATTAGTGCCGTATGAAGTGTAATCCCGTAGGATTTTCGTGCTAAAGTTGATTTTTTTTTTTAATTTTCTAGATGTCAAACTATCAAAAAATGGCGGGGTTCAAATTTTCGACCTGTATACCGATACAGGGGGTCGAGTGGTCGGAGACATGGCTAATAGGAGTGGACCTTTCCTGACCCTGATCCTAGCCCAAATAGTGTGGCATGAAGTGTCATCAAAACAGCTTTCGTAGAATTTGCATGCTAAAAGCCTAAAGTTAATTTTTGTTTGTTTTTTTCAGTTTGGGGGGGGGGGGGGGGGCAACTGTTGGGGGCCCTTAGTTCTCGCCCTAACCCTACCTAATGAGCGTTACGCCACTGGCTAAAGTTAAATTTTGTTTCTTTTTTCAGTTTTTTGGAGTTGACTAGGCGTTACTTAGACTATCAGAAAATGCATTTCAAATTTTCCGAGCTCTCAACCCTCCTGTATGTCGAGAGGTCGAAAATTTGAACCCCATCATTTTCTGATAGTTTGACATCTAGTCAACTCAAAAAAGAAAAAAAATCAACTTTCGCACGAAAATCCCACGGGAGCTGTTTTCACGACACTTCATACCACACTATATACTTAAATACTGTACAATAAATCTTGCTTACTTATTAAAAAAGTATAGCATGACTACATTACTATAAATCGAACATTCCAGTAAGAAATACAGGTATGGCTGAGCATATTTAAAAGCTCTTGTTATAATAGTATTGGAAGGTAATATCGTAATTTCGAAACATTCAGTCACCAATTAGTGTACGTCCTCTTGCAAGAGAGACCAAAAAAAGCTACAGCTTCCCTCTGAACTATACCCTCCCATTCAATACATGTAGGCATTCGGCTATTTTGGCTTGGCAAGTTTTGGCGGAAACTTGAGTTTTCTCTCTGACGAAGGGCCTTCGCTCGAAACGTTAGACTCCTACGTTCTCTGTTTCGGCAGTATATCTAACCTTACTATATTTCGATTGTTGTTTCTACACTGCCTACGCAGCACGCTACTTTTATATAGCTCAGTATAGCTTCACTGACAAATTCTGGCCAATAAAATGTTCTTGAACAGTATAGTGTTTGTTTCTTTTAAAGCTAGCTGCAGTTTACAAATCTAAGATTAAACCTCTAACCATAATAACAAATAATAATAATATTAAACAAAATTATTAACTTTCAAAATTACTGTATCTATAACAAATTTTACCCGTGCTAAAACAGTTTCACATTCTTTCTTTTTCTCATCTGAAGTTTTCTTGTCTTTTATGATGTTTTCAAGAATTGCTTATTCAAAAAGAAAATGAATAGTTGATATTCTTAATTATTGTTATAAATTGTATATTTTAACCATACCTATTACATAAAATAGTGTTTTATTGATGTTTCTGCCACTAATAAAAACGATAATCTCACATGTGTGATTATTTATGATAATCTCGATTGTCGTCGAATGTGTTGATTATCGTGAAACGTATTAGAGTTTATGGCATATATTTATTAAATAGAGAATAATACATGGATGCTTGAAAATATGAAATTTATTTCGAGTGTTGACTAGGATATCTCACGAGTGAGCAAAGCGAACGAGTGAGATATCTTGGTCAACACGAGAAATAAATTTCATATTTCCGTGCATCCATGTAATATTATTCTCTATTTAATAAATATATGCGTAAGACAGAACATCAGTACTAATGTAGAAGATGAAACAGACAACAAGAAGGAAGATGAAGATAAAGATAAAGAAAACCATGGTGATGGTGATAACGAAGAACAAAATCGTAAAAAGACCATGAACAAAAACAAAAACAAAAACAAAGAGAAAAAATAGACGGAAGAGTAGGTGAGATGAGAAGAAGGAGAGAGAAGAGAAGGAGAGAGAAGAGGAGGATAAGGAAAGTGGGGGGAGAGGAGAAGGAACGGAAAGAAAAGGAGCAAGAAGAAGAGAAAGAAAAGGAGGAAGGAAAGAGAAAAAAAAGGAGAAGGAGGAGGAAGAAGAGGAGGAGGAGAAGGAGGAAGAAGATAAGGAAGGAAAGAAGAGGAAAAGGAGGAGGAAAAAGAGGAGGAGGAGAAAGAGGAAGAAGAAGAAAAAAGGGAAGAAAAGGAAGAAAAGAAAGAGGAAAAAAGAAAGAAGAAGCGGAGGAGAAGGAAGAGGAAAAGGAGGAGAAAAAGGAGGAGGAAGAGGAAAGAAAGGAGGAGGAGGAGGAGGAGAAAAAGGAGAAGAAAGAAGAGGAGGGGGGAAGATATAGGAGGAGAAGAAAGATAGGAGGAGGAAGAGGAGAAGAAAAAAATAGGAGGAAGAGAAGGAGAAAAAAAACAAGGAAAAAAAGAAGAAAAAGAGGGAAAGAAAAAGAAGATCATCATCATCATCAACAACAACAACAAATACAGCAACAATTTAGCAGAAGCAGCAGCAACAGCAACAACAACTTACAACAACAACAACAACACATGAAAAAAAAAGAGAAACAGTTCTACTGTAAGAGGAAACAAACATGTAGAAGAAAGGAGCAAGCAGCAAGGAAAAAATATAATAAAATAATAATAATGATCACAACAAAGTTGGGTATCATTTTGACTTTATTTAACTTCAAATTCATCCAGAGATACCTTTCAATAAGTGATCAGCTCGATAACATTCACCAGTTTTCACATCTTTTACCATGTAATCTGTAAACCTATCCACATGACCTGAAGCCCTTCAGACATTGTTTGATGAAAAGAGTGGTTGATGAAAAGAGAAAAATACATATTTGGTCTTTCATAATTGTGCAATAAAAGTAGGTTAAATTTATAACAAGAGCAATATTCATTGTTGGCATATTTAGCTTCCTTTTAAAGGTGTTCTGACTGAGGAGCTGTTTACATGGAAGGCAGAATTTCACAAGTATTAATGATCATTTTCATCCAAGGATAATATGTGTACATAATATGTGAATGTTTCAATTCAGGTGGGACATTTGCTTCCAGGATGTTTCACAACAAAACTAGAAAATTCTAAAAACTACAGATCAAATAATAATTATAATTGCTCATGCAGAAATTACAGAAAGGTAGATAGAATTTGGTATTAATTAAAAGTTGCTGTCCTAATGTACCTCTAGCCACTCTCACCCATTCCTATAAAGAATTACACTTGAAATAATATCCTTCACATCATCTTGGTTAGGCAGCTACTGTAGATGGAGCATTTACTGCATGCATATTATGGCACAAACTGTTCCATCAAGCCAGGATCTTAGTTGAGCAAACTGAGATCTCAGTTATAGGTGGCATGGGACACCTTCAATTAGTACTATAAAGCCATGCATACAAAGCCCTGAATAACATACAGTGCACTAAGACAGTACCGTTGGTGTGCACTACCTTTACTTAATTTACTTACTTTAAAACTGCATGTGGTGTTAGCTGAGTTGATTTTATTTCTAACATCTGCTCCTCAAGAACAAAGTGTGATCTCCATAAATTTAAAAAGTTTGCTTCAATGGCACAGCCTGAAGGACCGTAATCATACAAGCCAGCAACACCTAAAATGTACAGTATATACATGTTGTTGCAGTTGTACATAGTTTACAGTAGTACTACATACATATAATTTCTGAATGCTGCATGTATATCATATTCATAGTAGATTGGCAGAATTATTATATAATTCAATTAATTGCTACATACATTTAATTGCTGCCAGTAAATTTGAAGTAAATTAAGATAAATAAGCAAATAATTTAATAATTATATAGCATATACATAATTTATGTACTGTATATACATGTATTATATACAATCATGCACAACTATAAATACCTCCATAAATCTCAAACGCTGGAGCAAAAAAGAACCTTCGCTTCAAGAAATCTTCAAATTTTGGCCTATCAAACTTGACATTTTTGGAATCCAAGGCAATCTCCTATGTTTTGAATTAAGAAACAAATTAATTAACTCACAGTCACTGGTCCAGAACTCTTTACTTCCGACATGTACCTACATGTACAGTACAGTATGTACATGTATGTAGATTTCCAAAATGTCTTTATATTTGACAAATAAAATAATTTCTTGGTGCTTGACAATATATATTATTGTTAATAAACTCTCTTAGAAATTGGGACCGATTCTATTGAATATTCCATAAAATGCTTATACATGTACAGTACTCCTATAGAATATCCTTATAGGATTTAAAAATTCTATGTCCCACTCACAGTGTCCCAAAATCTAATACAATGTTCTATAGAATATTCCATAGAATATCCCATTAAATATTTAAATTATGTATTTGAGAAAAGGCATTTAATTAATTTATTGACTCAGCAAAATAATATATAATTAATTATAATATGCATGGTAGTCAAAATTATGAAAAATTATATAGTGGTGCAGTACTGCTACCAGTAGATATTTGAGAAAGCATCTGACATGGGTTCATAAATCCCCTCCAGAAATAAGACAACATCCAATTTAGATCGACCTTTCCAGTACACCACAGCTACTGTGCTCATGCATGTCACTACTGTATTTGATTGGCTGTCTAATGAGATTGGACATGCGTGTCACCATTTGATTGGCTGTTTAATAAGTTTGGATATTTTAAAACAGCCTACGAAAAGATAACACACATGAGTGCTGGCTGCTGTATGGAAAGGTCTATTGTATTGCACCATTTTACACACTTGTGGAAAAAGAAAAAATATTTATTATATATTGGTCACATTTTTTCAGTTTCAGATAAAGAAAATAAACCCTTTAATTAAAATCTGGTCACCCCATGAAAAGTGATTGTTGCAACTGAGATCCCTCTGGACACAACTTGTAGTGTGCTAAATAGCAAAATACACCTACTTTTTCTTCCAGCAACTTCTTTCTATGTTTTAGTTCCCTAGTAGCTTGTTCTAATTCAATCTTATCACCATTTTGTTCTTTCAACTTTCTTACAAGATCACCCTACAATCATTCAAAAAAAACAACATTTAGAGTATCAGTATGGTATTAATGCCATTTAATTTATAAAAAATAAACAATTAATTAAATACAAATGTAAAAAAAAAACTGATAAAAAGAATTAGCCTGAATCAAATGAAATTACCTGCCCAGACCATTTATAGCTCAAGTTAAGAAATAAATAAATAAAATAAATAAAGAAATAAATAAAATTTGAATCCTGGGGAGAAACTCCAAACTTTCTATAGGAAAAAGAGCCCCCTGCTGAAGAAGAGCCCCCTGCTATTAATCTACCATATTTTAGACCACACGCCCCCAACCCACCACCACCTCCCATAGAACTTTGCGATGCAGAGGCCATTTTGTGAGTTCCAATAT
The DNA here is from genome assembly GCA_964035015.1 of Corallium rubrum. Taxonomy (NCBI): domain Eukaryota; kingdom Metazoa; phylum Cnidaria; class Anthozoa; order Scleralcyonacea; family Coralliidae; genus Corallium; species Corallium rubrum. Next base: position 38,143,553 of record OZ035998.1, read on the forward strand.
TTATTAGGGCCATTTATACAATAGCCAATTACCCCCCTCCCCTCCCCGGATGGCACAAATTTCCACTGTGAGGGAGGTATGAATCTTTTCTGGAATGACCCATTGCTCTGCACAGACATTTTGGCTGACCATTTGGCCACAGTAATTTCTCCCTCATTCTCACAAAACCAAAACGTAATTGGCTACAGCCTTTTCTAGTGCACTGACTGTTTTGAGTTGTTAATTACGTGCAAAATATCGCTTATTTTTAAACTTCGAAGCTAATTTCTCAAACTGTCTGTATAATCTGCAGACTGCATATAACATGCAGATTGGACCAGGGGGAATACTTGAATCCTTACAATGCATGAATTGGATATCTTAATTTGAAACCGAATAAATAATTTGTTGAAACAAATTGGAGAGTACCTCATTCGACAAAGACAAATTTCAGCGACTATCTCATTTGGCAACACCAGACACATCTTATATAAGACACAACCTGACTGGTTTATACCATGTTATGAACATACAAGCCACAATTTGTGTAAGATGTGAACATAAGTCTTTGTATTAACTTTTATAAGTCAGGTACTGTGAGTGTGGAGTGCTTTGCATCTTATATAAGCCATGTCCAGCTGTGTAAGCCATGTCTTATAAGCTCTTGTATAGATGGTAATATAATTAATATCTGATGCCTACTCAAAGTTATCTAATCTTTCTACTTAATATACCGGTATTTGGACAGTCAGAACCCTGTCAAAAACAGTATTTAAAATACATTTGATTTACCGTTGAATCCTGAAAGTAGTGGCCCCCTAACTTTCAGTTTTATCCCTTATTGGGGGGCTGCTACATTCAGGGAGCGTCTACTTGGGGGAGGGGGGTGCACACTACTTTCAGGTTGTAAAAAATAAAATATATTAACAATGATGGGAATATTCTTCTTTGTCCTTTTCTATCTACCACATTATTTTTCTTTTTTCCTTATGCCATGGAAACTTTGACAGTTGTAACTGTATACTTTCGTTTCGGTGCATCTGTTGTACACTTCAGTTTCAGTGCATGTTGCACACTTTAGTTTTCATGCATTGATATTTGAAACATACACTTTCGAGTTAACTAAAGAGTTATGGGGGGAAGCACTACTTGGGGGGCAGGCCTCTCTGGAGGGGTGGTGTGGCTGCTACAGGGTACTTTCAAAAAATTTTAAGGGGGCGATTACATGGCCCAGTTAGCCAGGCCAGCTCGGTAAACCAGGCTAGCCCATATCCTATTATATATTGAATGTTTTTTCAATGTTTCAATTACATGACAAGCGGGTTAGCCCACTCCATTTAATCACAATTAAAACTCATCCCAGCTCAACTGGGCTGGTTCGGTTAACTGGGCTAGCCTATAATCACCCCCCTATAAAGACATCTCAAATTTACCACTACTTTTGAGGGGTCACTACTTTCAGGGGACTTGGTACTTTCAAGATTCTATGAAAATGCCATATTTTCCATAGCAACTCAAAGCACCCAACAAAAATCTAAAGCATTTCAAATCTGAAGGCTTCAGTAGTATTTTACACAATCACCTAAAGATTCAAACATTTATGACAAGTTATAACAAGTATTGTTCAAAAACTTAAATTGTAGCCTATTTAATAGATAAACGTTATATTGCAAGAGTTGATGTCTAACTATATATGATTGGTTAATTATATATAGTTTGGTATTGTTCTTTCATATCACTTTATATCTAATCCACAAACAATACAGTGTACGGACAAACAGAAAACCTAAACATCAATGCACGCAAGTAGAGATTTACGAGACGTTTCATTGATGTAGGTTTTATTTAGCGTGTTGACCTACCTGTTCTTTGACAGACAATCTCAATGTTTCGATGTCATTTTCTTGTTTAGAACTCATGTTCTCTGGTAAAATTCGAACACTACCAACACTTCTGAAGCTACCTTGTAGAACGTTGCTGTTAAAAAGGAAAGGTTTTCCCTTCAAAGAAAAAGCAGAACAATATGTCCCAACTTTTTTCGATGTTGTTATGATCCTGCTTAATAAACAGAGTAGCATTCAGTCCCGAAACAATCAACCTTTAACCGGACATGTGAATGAGATTGGTTGATATTGTTGCAACCAGCTAGAGCCGAGTTGCCTCATTCGCGCGGTCATCGCGCGTACCATGTGCGGCCACGTTTCATGAAGTAAACACTCTGGCAATAATCGCGATTCTTCGAAGTACTTGGTGTTAACTACAAGTCGTTACCCTCACACACGGGGGGCAACTTTATAGTATCCGTGGATTCCGTTACTATGGAATTTGTGAACTATAATCTGCCACTTTTTATTTGTTTAATTTATAATAATATATTTTAATTCATCTTCTAAGCGTAAATTTTGCTTTCTACGCTTTGAGCCCATTGAAGTAGAGTAGACAAATGTAAATTAATTAAGTATTTTTTCGACAATTTCAACAGAGCAATTATTACTTTCAAAGAGTGCGTTAAAAAAGTCTGTTTTAATAAAAATATTTCCATTTTATAACACTTAGATAAGTTTACTTTAATCTAATTATGAATATCAAAGCCCAGCATATTATTTTCATAAGAGCCATAACAACAACGAAACGTTAGAACTTTATTAAATATTATGATTTTACTCTCGTGTCCGACGAAATGGCTCTTATGAAAATAATATGCTGGGCTTTGATATTCATAATTAGATTACGCTTCCCGCCTGGTCAATCAATAGCTGATGTCCTAAAAAAAGTTTACTTTAGTTTTGAATCAATAGACGAGTTTCAGGGTGTTGCGCGCGCATCGTTTTGGAAAGGAATTGGTGGGCTCTTGGCGGGCTCTCCACAAAGTAAGCAATGGCAAACAGACTTGCTAGCGAGCCAACAACAACAGAATAACAGTGCTAAACATCCAGAAACTGCACCTATGCTTTGTTTATTTTAAATAGTATGTTTACTTTGAGGCAACATGATCTGTCGTTCTGTATGATGATATATAACATACAACCCAACACGCGTGTATGATGCATTTCATCATACATGTGCATGTTTTAAGATGCGCCAATTAACGGATTAAAACTCACTGCGCATCCCACAATCTTTGTCAAGAACTGTTGACCATAAATTACGAACACTATTAGGGGGTTTGGACGGGGAGGAGGCGGTTAACCCCCCCCCCCCCCCCCACCCCCGACACTTTTCAAGTTAGGGTTAGGGTTCCCCCGGGAAATTTACATTTTTGAGATTAGGGTTAGGGGGTTCGGGGGGGAAGGGTTTCATTAATAACCTCTTTATTAAAAAAACATGCACGTGTATGATGAAATGCATCATACACGCGTGTTGGGTTGTTATATATCATCATACGGAATGAGACTGTATTGTTGAGGGGGCTTGCCAGTTTTTTTGAAAAATGATGCGCGCGCAACACCCTGAAACTCGCCTATACAAAATATTGTTTAAAAAATGACACTAAAAACCACGCACTGACACTGTCAATTGATGAACCATTAGACGCGCCGTGTTTTTCAAAAAAAATCGCTTCGAGCAATTCAAACCAATTGAGGCGGCGGGAGTCGAGTAAAACCAGAAGAAGTTCCTGAAGAAAACGACCTTTCTTCCCAATCTACGGGTATGAATTCGAGCATTTTAACAAGACTGTATCCCCAGTTAGCGCCCAGCTTCAAACAAGTGCGCGGGCGTATTGACGCCCCTTCTAAAGCCCATTTTTGTTCCCCACAGCACCCCTGAATGCCCTCATTTACTGGCCTTTACTCACTAATCTATATATAACTGGGAACATATATTTAAAACTTTCCTCGAGAGCTAGATTGTATGGTTGAAAATTCTTATAAATCTATAGTACGAATCTTTCAGTTTGGTAACTGTGAAAGTTCCCGGTTGTATATTTTAAAGCATTTTGATCCCGTAATTTTAAAAATGTGAACTTATTTGTCGTTAAACAACAACTTTTAATTCAAGCTAATGTCTTTTAAACAAATTTTACGTACGGTAACCTAGGCCTGGGCTGGGTTAATTACTATATAGAACATATACGTCACGTCTCTGCAGCCGGACATATGTCCCTACTAGTACTGTATCGCGCAAAGTAAATTCCCACAATATGCTGAAAGTCTATGAATATTTTGATTCATCTAATCCAAGAAACTTTATTGCATTTCCACACAACAGCTTTTGCTGAAAAAAAAAAGGAAAAAAACAAATTTAAACGCGATTAGAAATATGCAAGTAATATATAACGAAACTTGGGCCTTAAACTTAAGGTCGCAGGCGAACACCAAGATTGTCTTATTTGTTCGGCCAGTCAGCACCTGCCAGTGGCCAGATTCAGAAACTTTCACATGATGATGTAAATATACTCCGATTCTGGTGTTATACTACATCACTCATCAGTTTTATCACTCTTTTCGACGAGGAAATGATTTATACGCTTTAATAATATAGAGGGCAAAATTACTTGAATATGATTGGCTAATGAAGAGGGCATTTTTTTGTAATTCAGGGCAAAATTACTTCCACTTGATTGGTTCCTTGATCAGCAGTACTTGCATGTGATTGGTCGCTTGGTTACTTAGTAACAGTGAACCTCAGAGGACTGACAATGTTTTCAACAAATCTGCAAGGTTTTTCGGTCTGAAAATGCTTTTTTGTTTACTTTGAACTACTTTGAACTATTGAAGGAGTGTAAACTATAAGTGAAAATGAATACAGTAGAAAATTTACGAACTTTTGCCTGTGTCTACAAAAAGAAAGCTACATGCACAGCGATAGAGCGAGGGAAATTTGGAATGTTGCCGAGCACCGACCGTGATAAGGTACATTGTACTTCGACATTTTCTGGACATAACATAGCTCTTGAATAATTTTGCCCGCTATATTATTAACACATAATCGCATGAGTTCTCGTAAAATTAAGGTTTAATTTCACTCGTGTTTTCAAAATCTTACAAATTACCCTCGTCGCTTCGCGACTCGGGCAATTTTGTAGAATTTTGAAAACACTCGTGAAATTAAACCTTAATTTTCCTCGGCCCCATGCGATTACCTATACTAATAATATAGAGGGCAAAATTACTTGAATATGATTGGCTAATGAAGAGGGCATTTTTTTGTAATTCAGGGCAAAATTACTTGCACTTGATTGGTTCCTTGATCAGCAGTACTTGCATGTGATTGGTCGCTTTGTTACTTAGCAACAGTGAACCTCAGAGGACTGACTTTTTTCCAACAAATCTGCAAGGTTTTTTCGGTCTGAAAATGCTTTTTTGTTTACTTTGAACAAATTTAAACTATTGAAGGAGTGTAAACTATTAGTGGAAAATGAATACACTAGAAAATTTACGAACTTTTGCCTGGGTCTACAAAAAGAAAGCAACAGGCATAGCGATAGACTCTAGAGGGAGGAAAATTGTAATGTTGCCGAGCACCGACCGTGGTAAGGTAGTAAGGTACATGTACTTCGACATTTTCTGGACATAACATAGCTCTTGAATAATTTTGCAAATTTGCCGACTATATTATTAACACATAATCGCATGAGTTCTCGTAAAATTAAGGTTTAATTTCACGAGTGTTTTAGAGAGTTTTTCCTCGGCCCCATGCGCTTATCTATACAAATTTACTAATCCATACCGTCCTATTGCTTGAAAATTAGGGTGAGGCGGTTAATCGATAAACCGGAAAAAACCGATGTTTTTCGAAAACCGATTCGACCGATGTTGCTCCAGGCAAAAAACCGAAAAACCGAAAAAAACGAAAAAACCCGTTTGAATCTCAGTAACATTGAAACAAAATGGCAGTAATAATTACAGGGAAGCGAAGCATCAAAGCTAAGCCGGATCACACGCTTGATTGGTTCAGCAAATCAGCGCCCTGATTGGTTCAACAGAAAGCGGACCTCTGCGAAGACAGGTAGCGTATGACTCATCGCAAAAATATTCAGAGTTAACAAATTAACATATAACCACGTGCAATAGCATTCAAACATTAAACTTCAGTTGGTCGTTTGCTTACACTATCCCGAAGTCTTTCTGTTTTTGTTAAAATGAGTAAGAGTGCAGTTTGGAATTTCTTTAAGAAGCCAGAAAGAGGAGAGGATTTTGCCGTGTGCAAAATCTGTACGCAGTCCGTTAAAAACAAGGGAGGAAACACAACCAATTTGCTGCAACATCTTCGAAGAATCCATCCTTCCCAATATGCGACGATGACTCCATCAGGACGAAAGTCAGCGACAAGCGATAGCAGCCCAGTTTCATCAGATACGCAAGTTACCCAACCTACAGTAAAGAGCCTCTTTGCCAGCAGCACGCCATTAACACCTGGTAACAAGCGCCACGAAAGTATAACAGATGCCATCACATACTTTCTCTGTAAAGACAACGTCCCGTTTAACGCAGTGAGTCGACCAGGATTTCAAAAACTATTGAACGTATTAGAGCCACGCTACAAGATTCCAAACAAGACAACGTTTTCGAAAAACAAACTTGCAAAGCTGTATGATGTCACCAGAGAAGCAGTTATGCTAGACTTAAACAGCATAAACTACTTCGCATCTACAACTGACATGTGGTCTTCTCACGGCTTGACACCGTACATGGGATTCACGTTGCATTGGGTAGACGCTGAGTGGAAGTTACAAAGCCGAAACCTTGGGACAAAGTTTGTTCCTGATGACCACACTGCCGAACAGTTGACCGAGACGATGAACGACATGCTTGGGCATTGGAAACTGAGCGCTTCGAAGCAAATTGCCATAACCACAGACAATGGTTCAAACATAAAGAAAGCCTGCAAAGACAACAAATGGACAAACTTGCCATGTTTTGGACACAATCTCCACCTCGCAATCACCAATACCATGAAGAACAACCCAAGAGTACAGCGTGCATTGGGTGTATCCAAGAAAATCGTGGCAGCTTTTGGCACAAGCTGGAAGAGACGGAGAGATCTTGCCGCAGCTCAAGTTCAAGAGAAACCTGGACAAAAGTTCAAGAATTTGTCATCGGTGGGTATTGAGTAATTGAGTATTTTTAATATCATTATATTAATAGGTTCGTGAGCAATGTGTTATGTACTATTGAAATTGAGACTATATAAACTTAAGTCAATCAAAAGTTTCAAAACTTAGTTACTGTTTTTTACTAAACAATTTTTGTTGTGTCGCATGAACAATGATTTTAGATGTGCCCAACACGTTGGGGTTCCACACAACACATGATCAGCAGGGTGCTGCGCAATAAGAAGGCCATTCGACGAGTTCTTGGCAACGACAAGGATACTTCCCATTTGGTCCCGAAGTGGCAAGATTTGGAAGTCTTGGAGTGTGTGGATAAAGCACTTGGTCCGCTGAAGGCGTTCACAGATATTATGTCTGCGAGCAACTATGTGACAATAAGTGCATGCGTTAAAGCCAATTCTCCATCGCCTGTCAACAACTGAATTGGCCCCTAAAGATGACGATTTGCCATTGGCCGCCGAAATCAAGGAGGAGGTCATGACGCGACTACAAGCGCGTTATGTTGCCGATCGATTGAAAGGTTTGATGAATGTCGCATCATTCTTGGATGCTAGATACAAGACTGATTTTTTAGAAACAGAAAGCGAAGAATTGAACAATGTCAAAGAGGAGCTCTTGAAGAATGTTGTTCTTCTAGAGTGCAGCATTGAAGAAGAAGAAGAAGATGTCTTGCCATCGCCCGCTGCAAAGAAGGCAAAACTCAGCCTTGGGGCATTGACCAGCCTGAAAAAGAAAGAAACGGCGTCACCAGCAGCCTCTCCACGTAGCCGTCTCTCCAAGGAGATTGACACTTACCTCAGTTATCCAGTCATTGACGGAGACGACGAACCTTTAGAATGGTGGAAGGTTAACGCAAAAGAACTTCCGTTACTGTCACAATTGGCAAGAATATACCTCGCCATTCAAGCCACCAGTTCGCCATCAGAGAGGCTTTTTAGCAAAGCGGGGCAAGTTGCTACACCAGCGCGAGCGCAACTAAAGCCCGAGAAAGTTGACAAACTTGTCTTCCTAGCGGAGAATTTGTAAGGATAGACTATCGCATTCGCTTGTATATAGATAGAAAGAAAGCCAGTTTTACTGTTACTTAGTCATTTCCTTGTGTGTAGAACGTATATAGCTACAATGTTTGAAAATTTAATTCTTGTAAATATTACGATACATTGTACTAACTGTTTTAAAAACTAAAGTCTTGAACGTGTAGCGTGAAGTTTAATCAAGTAAATCTACAGATATAAATATCGATTTTTTCGGTTTTTTCGTTTTTTTCCAGGCGGTTTTCGGTTTTCGGTTTTTACCCTGAACCGCCTCACCCTATTGAAAATCGTGTTAGCCGGTTGTTAAGGCGGAGCTCTTACCGACTTATACGCAATTATTGTCGCAGGGGTGTTGGTGGCGCAGTGGTTAGCGCATGTGCCTTTCACCTCTGCGACCCGGGTTCAATTCCTGCTCTCATGCAGCAGTTATCTGATTAAAATTTCACCTTGGCCGCATGTGAGAAGAGTGCTTCCAGTTTGACTCTACCAAACAACGCAGGTTCTAATAATAATAATCGTTTTATTTCCCCATAAAATTAAAAAGTTACAATTGAAGAATATATTACATGAAAAAAAAGGAACTGACTACCTGGAATAACTAGAAGTTAACAAAAGCAGGCAGTCAGATTTACATATTGAAATTAAATGTTTCGGTCGGACACACAAAAGTCACACACACAGACACACACATGTGAGCATTAACTAAAAGAAATACTATTACAATAGATAATCAAATAGGAGAAAGAAAATAGATCAAATAATAATTAAATAATGAAAATAACGAGGGGAAAACAGTATTACAACTCTAGCAATGCAATAAGTTCTAATATTTGTCAATATATTGCTGTTCCATTTTATTCTTAAATAAAGACATAGTAAATTGTAGCTTTATATCATTTTCGATAAAATTCCATATAAAAGGACCTTGAAACCGTATATTAAATTTACCATAGTTAGTTCGTGCATTAGGGAGATAGTAAGATTGTTTTGCTGCAAGTCTAGTATTATAGCTATGGACATTGGTTACCCTAGTGAAAAAGTAACGGAATGCAATAGGAAGAAGCTGATTGTGAAATTTGTACATAAAAATAGCAATGTGGAATGTGACAAGATCAAAAAACTTAATTACCTGAAGAGATTTAAATAAAGGACTAGAATGACAGTCAAAATGTGAGAAAGTAATAATACGCATTGATCTCTTTTGTAATATGAATATTGGTTTGAGGGTAGATGCATATGTATTACCCCAAATAATTATGCCATAAATTAGGAAAGGGTAAATCAAGGCATAGTATATACTTTCAATAGAATGCTTGAATCAACATAATGCCTGAGTTTACATAATATACCAATACTTCTTCTAACTTTTTTGCCTACAAATTCTACCTGTTTTTTCCAATTTAAATGGGAATCAATCCATATACCCAGATATTTAATACAGAACTCTCTTTTCAATTCCTCATCATATAAAAAGAGATTAAAAGCAGAGTCCTGCAGGTTTCCTCTGAGTACTCCGGTTTCCTCCTGTAGAAACACTGGACCAATGAGGGATGGCCCTTACTGGACCTCTAGGGAGAACAGTTAGCTTTTAACTGATAGACATATCCAGTATAAATAAGATTAGTTTAGTTTATGAGGTAATCAGCAGTTGAGCGTACATCCACCTACAAAACGTTCGGCTAGTACGCATGCTTAAAAGCTTTTAAGTTTGCTTAAAAGTTTGTTTGGAAGTTAAAACCATTGTCAATGGTCATACTCATCTAACGTTCGGAGCTCGAGCACAGTCCGCCTAACCCCCTCCCCCCAGCAAGCCTTCTTTACTCTAATTACATGTTCTACCTCAGTTTCTGGGTCATCTTTGTACGTTGACTGAATAAGTTCACCAGGTCTATGTTCTCCAAGCGGAAAGGGATAGTCGCTACCAAGTACCACATTGTCCTATGAAGAAGGAAGAAAAATATGAACAGTATTATTTTCTTCTGCAAGCTAAACATTGGTTCTGCATGCAGTTAACAGAAAATGCTTGCATATTCATTTGTCTGATTTAGAGTTTGCGCGTTATTTAGCAAATTTGCAAGCCAAACATTGGTCTTAGTTAAGAGAAAATGCTTGCATATTCATTTGTCTGATTTAGCGTTTGCGTGCTATTTAGCATATTTGCAAGCCAAACATTGGTTCTGCATGCAGTTAACAGAAAATGCTTGCATATTCATTTGTCTGATTTAGAGTTTGCGCGTTATTTAGCCTACTTGCAAGTCAAACTTTGGTCGTAAAGGCCTGTTTAAACGGATGCAACATTGTCCAACATTGTTGGTCCAACAATGTTGGACCATTGTTGGACAATGTTGGCCAACATGTTCAAACGGATGCAACAACATCCAACACAAGTGCTATTAATTAATAATTAACAATACACACCCCATATAAGCGAACCTGCTCCTCAAGCATTTCAAGAAGCTCGTCTATTTTCGCGTCAGTCCACTTCCTTGACTTAATTGCCTTTGACAGACCAGTCTTCTTTTTTTTAGTTGAAGTAGCTTTTGCTATCTCATCTTCCTCGGAATTGTCAACATTTTTATTCTTATTATTCAGAGGAGTTTTAGCGAGGGGTTCCTCACGTTCCTACGTCAAACTCTCGAACAAACTCTCGTCACCCCCGCATTCCGCCATCTTGAATGTTTTTACTTCGTCAAATGACTCAAATCTCCATGGAAACGATGTCGATGAACTCGTTTTCCGTTAAATGTTGGACGATGTTGGATGAAAAGTTTGAACGGATCAAACTTGATCCAACATTGTCCAACATCATGCAACATTATCCAACATGGTGTTCAAACGAATCCAACATGTTGCATTCAACATTGTTGGATGATGTTGGACCAATATGTTGGATCCGTTTAAACAGGCCTTAAAAGCGCGGTTAAATACACTAAAGTTTCATGTGATTGCAGTAACTGGCCCGCAGCTCGCTGCGAGTACTTTCATCTAATTACGAACAACTCCCGGGTACCCAAGCTCGCTTTGCCGAGATGATTTTTATTGTGTTTATATGCAGAGAAGGGCTAGCTCACCTAGCCGGGCTGGCTTGCTTTTAAATATGAATTGTACATGAACAAGTAGAACTTGTGAATTGTTAATATGTCAAAAAAGCAGATAAAAACAAATTTTGTCTCGTGTACGAAGATTTTAGTGCCTGCACCCGCGTGCTTGTTTTTTCGCTCTGAGTTCTTTCTAATTAAATGCAAGTATTCGCAGCAAGCTGCCAACCAGTTTCTGCGCGATGAATCGTGAAAAAGAGGCCTAAGGCAGCCTAGGCATGCAGCAATAGTACAACCATTATCACTATAATCAATTTCTCTCGATGATCACCAAAGAATTAAGAAAAAAACAGTGAACTTCGAAATTTTAGAAAAATTTTGATATAAAATTATTATAGCCAAGTCACGAGGGCAACAGGCCAGAGACTTTCATACAACCTCACTCACAGCATAGTTAATAGAACATATGGTTTGGGAGCTCTGTTGTCTTTCAACTTGAAGTAATGGTCATGCTGAAAGACAATGGAGTTCCTTATATGGAAGTAAATTCTATGAATTGCACGTGACGACGAAGAACCACAACACGTGACGATGAAAGACCACACTAATTACTACCAAAACCAGTAGAGTGTCTTTTCCGGAAGCAAAAAAGGTTGTCTGGAAGGCGGCCAAACGTTAATGTTTTGTGACGTCAACGGCTCAGGAATGCAGCGTGACGTGTGAACGAATTCAACGAAATCAACGGATTCTGTTGAAAAAGATGTTTTTTGAACGGCGTGTACTACAGTATCACATTCATTTTACACTACGTTCAAAACTAACATCTTATTCAACTGAATTCGTCAATTTTGTTGTATTCGTTCACACGCCACGCGGCATTCGCGAGCCGTTGACGTCACAAAACATAAACGTTTGACCGCCTTCCAGACAACCTTTTTTCTTCCGGAAAAGACACTCTACTGATTTTGGTAGTAAACCCGATCGTTGCTATTGGACGACTGCTTCACTATACAGAAAATCACAATACCGTGAAGTTGCACAAATTTCCATACACATAGAACAATCACTTTGGACGACTTTCCAAACCATCTATACGTTCTATTAACTATGCTCACAGGGGACATTTAATTAGGCTCGGTTTCCAGCCTTATTTCGGTAAAGTCCCGCGAGTCGAGATAAGGCTGGAAATCGAGCCTAACATTTAATCGGAGGTCGAAATTTGTTCAAAAACCTCGGCTTCGCCTTGGTTTTCAACAAAAGCCTCGGTGTTAGGAAAATCCTGATGAAACACTCCTCCTCGGGTATGATATATAACATAATTTTAGGTTCATTTCTTTCCTGAAATACCATGACCACTTTTTGAGGTTAGAATATACATCTTTTTTACTTTTAAGAAATAGTAGAAACCACCTTTAAAGTCTTGTAGTCCAGTTCTAACGTCTGAATACGTAAATTATTTGTGCATGCATGGGTTTTTTCTAGACACTCTCCGCACTTATAATAAAAGCATAACAGTATAAGGTTATCTATAGCCCCGCCAATATGCAATAATCTATACGTACCTTTCCCACAATGTCAACAAGAAATTTCAAGGCTTTTCCATTATGAACCAACGAGTCGGTGTAGATTTGCCCAATATATTTACTATATATAACAATAAGAGAAAAGGAAAACTTTGAAATACCGCCAATGTCTATTTCTTACCACGTGTTTCCATGTTAGCATAGCAATTGCATTTTTTCATCGTCAAAGTTCGTTGCTTTGATTATGTAGATTGTAGAGGTTCTCTCGTAACATCTGGCCACCTGGTTGACAGCTTCTAAATAGTCGGGTGGACACATTTCTAAATTTAAAAATATGAGCTAAGTCCACTTGAGCATGCATGCCAAACAGTCTGAAAAGTTGCGCCAAGTGACATACTGACGTATTGAACTTTCTTGCGCATCCCACAAGGTTCCAGAGACGTTAGACAATATAGTTGCAACACTTATAGTTGGAGCTCGAGCATTATGTTGGAGTAATTCCATAGGATTAAGGTTCAGACCTCTTCCCATGCAATGTGAGATTAGGATAAGGCATTGTTGAGGTCAAGTCTATTGTATGCCCAAGTGGGCTGAGTTCGCATCTCTTAATTTAGAAATTTTAGTTCAAGTCATTTTTTTGACTATACAGTAAAAAAATGACCTTGGAGAAACAGTGTTTTCTACTGCGCAAAGGTCTGGTCTGACATCAAAACCATGGCATATTCGACCGATTGTATAAGGAAAGGCACCGCCTGAAAGAAAAGAGTATACAATTTAGATTGGGAAGAAAACTTTACTTAAAACGTTACTACAGTGGGACCAACCCGGAGAAAGCTTGCATGTGGTGTTTAGTACAGTCAAACACTCAAACTAGAAGCAATCTTCTCATATGCGGCCAAGGTGAACGATTATAATTTATGAATCGCTTGCTCGCAGTAAAATACTAGTATAAACAACGATTATTAATGATAAATAGAAAAAAAACAATTTTTTCTATAAAAATACCATAGAAAAAATACCATTTTTTCTTATAACTTATTAAGATAATTAGTAAATTAATTATTCAAATAATTAATAAAATAATTATTGTAATAATTCACACAAAAAAGGATTATATTTAATCAATACTATTTTAATTTGTTATTCTGCCTAAGATGTGCCCCAAACCATGCTATTTTTGTGGACCGTTTGGGTTCAATCACTCAACTGTGTTATTTAAATATTAATAAGCAAAAAAAGCAAAAGGTTTGTGTACAGCAAGGACCATCTCAACATAAAATCATAGCTCATTATAACTAATATTGGGCGTTTCACTCGATTACATAGCATGTTCTAGGGATTTTTGGTGAAGGAAAATTCGAGTGTATAGAATATATACATTTTAAGACCAAACCGGGACCAGTTGCGAAAAATACAACTACACAGGCCTTCCGGCAGGAATTGAATCCACGACCTTGCGATTCTAGTGCAATGCTCTGACCACTGAGCCACGGAGGCTGTTGCCGAGAGCTTGATCGCGAGTTCTGTATACATTATAGACACTTTGAAGTTTGGCGAGTTTTCCGACCATATATATAAACGATATATTCAATCAAGATATACGAGTTTCCACATCATGTATATATTGACTTTCACTTGATTGACTTTTACTAGTTTCGTGCAGTAACACTCTGGCCCAGTTCCCTAAACTAAATTCTAAAATGGCAAATTATATGCGCATCTATACTACCTCCATGAGCAAAACATATTTTTAACTTTGGAAAACGTTCCAACACACCACCAAATACAAGACAACAAAATGCTGCAGCAGTTTCCCCAGGCATTCCTAAAGATATATATTAAAAAAGTATCATGATTCAATTATTATCAGCAATAGAATTTCGTCAACATCAAAATGTAGAATAATCTCGTATTTTTATAACTTCAATCAAACCTGCAACCTTCTAATACCCGCGGTTAGACACTCTTATACAATTGAGTTACTGAGACTTAAGCCCTGTTTACACGGCCAAAATTTAAGCACGCTTAATTAAGTTAAGCGTGCTTAAAATGCGCCACTTTGGTGCGTTTAAACGGTCATTTAATACTCCCTTACTAAAACACGTACACCATTATTCAACATGGCGGACGAGCTATATTTGTGGTTTTGGAAGCTTCGTATGGGTAACGTGCGTCAAAGAACAACGAAAGACATCGGTACACGAGAAGAGTAATAGCTAAAAGAACGAAAGAAAAAAAGGAACAAAGAATAGCGAGATGGAAGCTTCTACAGCAGGGGGGGGAAATGCATTTTATCGCATTAATAACACCGTATTAATAGCAAGCGTTTTTCAATCCCGTTGCGTTTATACGGCCAAGTTAAGCGCGATTAACTGATCGTGCTCAGTTTAATCCACCTCCTTGAGGTGGTGCAAACTAATCGCGATTAATTTACACCGATCTGTACACGGACATTTTATGCCTGCTTAAAGTCAGGTGTGGCTCAGATACCACTTAAATTTTGGCCGTGCAAACAGGGCTTAAAACGGAGAGTAAAGTTGAAAATTCAATGATATTTGTTTCTTAAGTGGTAGCGTTTGTTTATTATGAAATACTTTTCTTTTCATATACAAACGTTATGGCTTAGGAGACAAATGCATGATTCATTTGCAACCTTACCTCTCCATCCGAGCTTCAGTAGCTCAATAGTTAATCGTTCATTGGAGAGTTGTAGGTTCGATCCCTGTCAGAGCTCAGAAAAATTTTGGGCTTTGACGAACGTCGATCTACCAAACGTCTGTTGCATTACATCAATCTCACAAATGTATATACTATATGTATTTATAACATAGCGTAATATAACGGCGTTTCTGATTGGCTACCGTGCGTGCTCCATTTAACAATTAGACAACGAGTCCGAGTTGTCTATGAGCGATTAGTCAACGAAGGCGAAGCCTGAGTTGACTATTCGCGCATAGACAACGAGGACGAGTTGTCTAATTGTTTTACTATACACCCTGTACCTACTCTAAAAAATACAGTTTTTCTAAGTGCAAACTGACGAAAATGTTGTGTTATTTAACCACTCGTGAGCGGCAAGTAAAAGCAGATTTTATTAATACAATACGGTTTAATTGTATTTCGTTCCTTACCATTAAAATCTTCATGCCATATTTTGTGGCGTTTTTAGTTTTCTCAGGGATAGAATTTTCTACCAAACTCTCGAAAAATTCCTCCGAAACGTCTGCAAAACGAGAGTTTACTGCCATATTTTTTCAGGTTTATTTTCATTTTTCTCAAACGTTGTCCATCACGAATAGACAACGGTTGAGTAGCCAATCAGAATGCAGGATTTGTAATAGACGATGGTTGGGTGTATACTAAAACTCGATGGAGCACGGTAATGTCAAACGTAATGAGAAACTAATTTTTAATCAGCGAAATAAACTGATTGTTTTGTGTTTGATTCTCTGTTATAAAAGAAATGGTTCATGGTTGCTCCATGGAGTTATGGATGCACTTGGGAAGTTGGAGAGCACTCAAAAATCTAGAGTTGTTCTCGGCTACGCCTCGACCAACTCTAACGCTTTTTTCGTGCTCTCCGAACTTCCCGCGTGCATCTATAACTCGATGGAGCACGCCAAACCATGAACCATTTCTTAATTATACAATACCCTGGTTGCTATAATCGTACGTTTTTTTCATTGGTTGTTGCCTATAATCTATTAGAGAACAGACACATGAATCACGTCAGCTGACTTGCTTTTTTCTTTCTTCATGCCCCAAAACCCGACAAGAGTTTTGATAAAAACCTTTTAAATTTTTGTATTGTATAAAACAAATAGATTCCATTTTTTTGTCTGTTCAGTTATAGATGCAACAGAGGACGTCACAACGTTGGTAAGACGTACGTCATCTGTGCATCTATAACTGAACAGATAACGGCAAAAATGGAATCTATATTTGTTAAACGTACACTACCTTTAATCGGTCGTTAATAGACCTTTTCACCAATAGCGGCGCCATCTTCAATTCGCAATGCATTATGGTCTATCCAGGATAGCAAGCTCCATTAAAAGGGCGATTGCGTAGTGTTGAGACACAATGCGGTAATTTTTTCTTTATAAATACTTTCGTGGCAACAATATCTAAATATAATAATTGTCATATTGGTAAAAGCAAGAATTCTCGGACGTGTAAGGATAGATTCAAGAATTATTGCTTTTACCAATATGACAACGATCATATTTACACATTGTTGCCATGAAAGTATTTATCAAGAAAAAATTACCGCATTGTGTTTCAACACTACTGTAAGCAATCACCCTTTTAATTGAGCTTATTACCCTGGATAGACCACAATGCATTGCAAATTCAAGATGGCGCCGCTATTGGTGAAAAGGTCCATTACTCAGGCTACTGTGGCAGGGCCGAGTGTCAAATTCGTCAGTTTTCCCCGCGTCGCAATTAGGCATTCTTGCGCATTATGCGCAATCCTCGACCCATGTGTTTTGGTGCATGTGCATCACTTGCATGTACGTCGTTTGACCTCTTAAATTTTAATTGGAATTTCTTCTGCTAAGCTAGATTTCCATTTTCAAGATTTAGACAGCCAACTAAGCCAAGTGTCATGGTTTTGTTTTTACTTTGCCTTTGCTCATAAAAAAGGAAGACAATCTGAATAGTTTTCCAAAAAAATTCCTCTATCCCGAGTGAACGCTAAGCAGGCGTCTTGTTCCATTAATTAGAATACTCCATGCACCCATGTGTATGAGAGGGCGTATATATCTGATTGTGTTTTGTCCATAAAATCAGGGTCTTGTTCACAACTTAACATCTTACCGACTAACCAAGGTAACCAATATTTCTTCGTTCTTTCGTTGGTCACCATATCCCACGGATGAATAAAAATACAAGCTCCCAGTTCCTCTGCTACCTAGATAACACAAGCCAAGAGACGTAACTACATATTATGTCAATTGCAACCGTTCAAGCCAAAATCGAGACAACTTACAGCAAAAACCTGACGAAGTTCTGGCGCATCTAAATTCCATTCGTTTACGTGTGAACCAATTTGAACTCCAGGAAAGCCCAGTTCCTATAGCAATAAACAAAATGTAAAAGATTGGTTTCTCATACGAGAATTATTTATTTATAAATAAATAAACGTTCAGGCTCCTAACATAACACAAACAAAGCCAATATACTGTAATTATACTCCAGCACTTATAATTTGCTATAATTATAACTATCTTTTATACCTACTTTAACACATCTTCTCAGTTCTTTAACAGCAAGTTCTGGAGCCTGAAAATGTTAAATAAGTATTTTGAATAGCTTCAAAGACGACCCATTTGTTAAGTTTATTGGCGTAGTAATTTTGAAAAACAACCTTGTCTAAACCGATAAAATCAAAATCGCTACAGTTTGTATAAATCAAAGAGGATTTTTTGTCAGATTTATCACGGACATGGTAATGATTTCCTTAGTTTGTGTTTTCCTCGTGAAATATTACTTATATTAATAATAATAGTTTGGTAAAACACTGCTGATCATGTTTTACAAATTACTTACAGTATAATACATTTAGGTGTTTCATCAAATCGAAGCCCTAGTAGTGGAGACCAGCGTTCTAATTGACTGAGCTTTGAAAGCCATTACCAAGAGCTTCGGAAGTGAATGGGTATGTTAAGGTGGCTCGATAGGAATAAATTATAAAATATCATATTTTTTCCTCTAAAATGTTTTGCAGTGTACATTTGTGCCTCATTCTGGTTCCTTGCATAGCCCTAGTGTCAGTGATGATAATTGAAAAGGTTTACACTTGCAGCATTTGTGTATCTGGACAAATCATATTTATTGTAATATGCAAATTTAATGCAAATTAGAATTTCTGAACTTACTAGAACAAAGATTTACCCCCTCCTGAAAGTCGTGGACTGTCTAATACTTTTCAAGACTCAAGAGTAAAGGCCATGTCACACGAGGCAATTTTCCTTGCAACTTGCAACGCAATGGCGTTGTATTGCGCAAGTTGTAAGAACGATTTCCTTGTGTGACACCCCATGTTTGCAACTAGTCTCGCAACGAATAATTGCGTTGCGAGTCGCAGAGAAAGTAGAAGCTTCTACTTTTCGCAACGCTACGAGACAAGTTGCAGCGTGTGACACCCCCACTCCAACTTGCAGTACTTTTTGGACAAAAATTGCGTTGCAAGTTGCAAGGGAAATTGCTTCGTGTGACATGGCCCTAACACTAGGGCCGTGCAAGGAACTAGAATGAAGCACAAATGTACAGTACAAAACGTTTTAGAGGAAAAAATATGATTTTTTATAATTCTTCCTATTGAGCCACCTTAAGAAAGTATGAACAAGGTCTGCTCGGGCAAATATTAGACCAAGGTGTTGACAAAAGAGACAAAGGTCTATGGTGCATGTTTTCTCTTAGAGATGGAGTAAATATAATATATAATAATAATAATAAAAACTTTATTTCTAGAGGGTATTTAACATTATTACTATAAAAGTATTCTACCTAATGGCCCTCATATAAGTAAATTCTAAAGATATATAATACATAAATACAAAAAATTAAGATAAGTAACAACGGCATTTTACAACATGCTTACAAGAGTTACAAGAAACTTTATTAACATGGTCTACGGTGAAGTTTAAATTAATGAAAAATTATTTTAGTTTACTTTTAAACGAGCTGAGTGAATGATCATCAATACCCTTCAACTCATCAGGTAAAGAATCGAAGAGCATTGCACCACAATAGGATAATTTAGACTTTGCCATCTCTGTTTTGACCCGAGGAAGTTTTAAATCGGTGATGGATGACCTGGTGTTTACATCATGAGAATCCCTCAGGAACGAGAATAATTTACATAAATCTTGCGGCCAAGACGTTTTTAAAGTATTAAATACCAGAAGAATTTTTCTCATTTGAATAAGATTATGAATAGGAATCCCCCTCAGTTGGCGGAATAGTTCAATAGAAGGAGCATCAGGTTTTTTATCCAGTCTTAGACTAGCGGCACGTTTTTGTAGTTTTAATAAGTCATTTAAAAGCTCATTACTTGCATTACCCCAGAGAGTGCAGCAATACAAAAAATGAGGATGGATCAAAGCGTAATAAAATTGAATACGACAGCGATGAGTAAGATTATTACGAATACGTTTCAACAGATATAGTCTGGAGTTAACGATGTTGTAGATATTAGTAATTTGGTGATCCCATTTAAGGTGCTAATCAAAAGTGATTCCAAGCAACTTAACAGTCTTCACCTCCTCAATATTTTTTTCGTTTAGTTTAATGACTAACGGAGAAGCATCGGGAAATTTACGCCTGGAGGATAAGATCATAGTTTTGGTTTTCCTAACGTTTAGAGCCATATTATTGAAATTAGCCCACTGAGATGTGGAATGCACATCTTTTTCTAACAAATTACTTATTACGTCAACATTGGAGCCACGAGTAATTAAAGTTGAATCATCCGCAAACAGAAATGGACTCGAGTCAGTCAAATGGCGTTGATAAGTCGTTTATTATAATTATGGCTATTTAAAGTTTGTCGATACTTATTGTATCAAAATCAGTATGAAAACCTTAAAAATTCACGCCAGCAAAATCAACATCTAGGACAGCGGTCGAGATATAAAAATAACGGACTTTGGTCTGAATACGGAATTTTAGGGACTGGACCGTGCGTGCACCAATCAGAACTCAGGATATTATAAAACCATATAATAATACAATACAATCCATTCAGAAAATTAAAGAAGATACTAGGCAAGTTATTTAGAATAATATTAAACGACTGTCAGATTAATATATTGGCCTATACGAGAATTACTTCTAGAATCCTGTCTAGTCATATTTAATACCTGCATTGGTAATGTCCCAAGACCAACAAATCTTTTTGGATACTTCGAAATTGTTGCTGCTAAATCATTATTTAAAATTTCGCACAAATCAAGGGTATCTTCTGGTTTGGCCTGTAAAAACGTGAAAACAGAATTTCATTTGTCAAATGATAGAGAGTATAAATTACAAAAATTGTAAAGGTGGTGGTGACCTGTCGGGGTTTCAGAAAAAGAATACCGAATTAGTTCTAAACCAAATCACGAACTGTTTAGTTCTTAAAGGTCATCTCAAGGCAAATTATTTTTCTGGCTTGTTACATGCGCCAAAGTATGGAGAATACGAATATAATGATAAAAATTTGAAGCAAACCGTACTTTTTGTTGATTTCTGAATTTCGTAACGAAGTATGTATAATATAAAATGTATATATTCTACACTCGAATTTTCCTTCACCAAAAATCCCTAGAATATTCTAAAAGAAGCCGTGTTGCATAAAGAGTCGGGCACTGGCAAGTTTGTGAATATAACTTGTGCAAGTTTCCAACCACACATGTATTAAAGTATTTGATGCTTTACTAGTGTGTTTACTTTAATGGATCGTAAAATCGTTCCTCCGTTTACGTCACACACTTGCTAGTGCCAGACTCTTTATACAACACGACTTGTTATAGAAATACTTCAAAATTCGTCGATTCAACATCCCAAAATCAACGGGAAAAAATTTCAATTAAATTTTTTTTCATCATATTCGGATGCTACGTGCTTTAATTAATTAATACATACAATATAAATCGAAAATGTAATTTACCTTGAGTTGACCTTTTGAGGTGACCTTCATTTTAGTTCATTGCACAGCTCTAGTGGTGGTCTTGATTAGTGAAAATATTTATACTTGTAGCGCGTGCATATCTAGAGAAATTGTGTTTATGGTAAGCGACAGATTTTATGCAAATTAGGTTTTCTGCGTTTACTGGAAACACGATTTCTTCACTTAGGTAAACTTTGAGGGATAAAACGTTTCAATAATTACGAGAACTACTAGAGCTATGCAATGAACTAAAATGAAGCTCATGAGACCTGTGCAAAAACATTTTATGGGGGGAAACGATAATTTCTTGTAATTCAGACTGTCGAGTTTAATACATAATCGCTCATCAGCCTCCTGCGTGCAAACTGTGCAGCGGCGTAGCAACAATGAGCGCCTGAGACGATCCCTCATCTATATATTAATACGTACATGTGTGTCTACGAGCGTCATGGAACACCGCTGCCAAAATGTCTTGCGCCTGTGTGAGTTTCCGAAAAGAGCGGGAAACTATTGTTTTCTGTAATTCGACGAGACTGCCAAACGTTTCTTGAAAATACTACAACTAACTAACCACTGAAGTTTTGAACTCTAAATATTCTGAAATGGCTCCTAGTTCGTAATTTCTACGACCCTTTTTAAAACGCAAATAATAGTAGAGTCTTACTTCGTCTTAGTCTTCACTGCCTGGTGGTTTACCAAGACTATTTCCGACGGTTTACTCTTGCAAACTTATGCATACGTTAATGTACACTTTGCAGCGGTGTTGCTAGTGTAGCTTTACTACAGTGGGTGTGACTGTCTGTAAGGTCCGGAAGTTTCATGCAATCGCTCATAATCGGTAATCTGATGCAATGCGTGAGATGTGATGTGATCTAATGTGATGCGTTATGTGTAATGTGAAGTAATGTGAAGCAATGTGATGTGACGTAGCCTGCTGTAATGTAATTAATAAATAAATAAGTAGTACGAAATAAATAAAAATAAACTTACCCAATAACTGAACATTACAGGAACAGTTGACAAAGCTTGAATTGAGACTCCTAAGATAAACCGGCCATCAGACGAGTGAAATACATTATCACTATGTTATTCAAACTTCTTCATACATGTACATTCTTAATTTTATTTTCGGCGGGGTTTGGACAATTTTTGTGGGCACGAATTTCAGTATTTTGCGACAGAAACCTCGGCAAGAATTATTTTTACAATTTACGACATGTTTACAATCTACCGTTTGGCTGTGCACGATTTTTTTCCTTCCCTGCCAAACCTGTGCTCGAATTTCTTTTTGATATCCCCCCCCTCAAAAATATGATAATGGTCCGTCCCTAAGTGTTGACTGTGTAGTCATCCGGGCACGCAGCTGTGGCTGTAAGTGTGAAGTGTAGATGCATGAGAGTGAGTGATCATGAGGGAGCTCAGGGGGGGTGCGAGTTGTTTTACGTTAGCCAGCAGAGCCTGTTAACAACCCATACTAATGCTGTGCATTTTAATATGGGTATAGCTGCTTACCAGTTTTATCCATATCAGCTATCCTAGTCTCTGGAGACCAACAGTTGTCATCAATCACACGAAAAAGTTTTCCATCTTTAAGCATCTCTGCTTTTCCCTAAAAAAGTTGATTTGTCAAAAAACAGAATGCTGCGTAGGCAGTAAGATAGAGTAAACTCCAGTGTAAAATGTAAAGGTGGTAAAGTGCTGAGATTAGTTTTAATACGAAAACATCGACGTTTCACTCTGATAAAGAGCTCCGCTAGGGCTCCGCCCGAAACGTCATGCAGTAAGTACTTCGCTACCGTAGAATCCCGAAAGTAGCGCCCCCTCCCCGAAAGTACGTAGCGCCACCTCCGAAGTAGCGATAGTAAGGTAGCCACTCTTTTGAAAACAGTGAGTACGATTGAAGAAGAATACTTGAAAGAAGAAGGAAAAATCAAACCTAAAACTTTATTTCACGTTCATATTAAGAGGATATATGCATTCGTTTTATGTAATACAGTAATACTTTATTTACTTATCCACAGTATGTTAACCAACGTATTTTACCATCCGAAAGTAGCTGCCACCCCCCCCCCCCCCCCCCCCGAAAGTAGCAGGGCCCAACAGCAGATAAAACCGAAAGTAAGGGGGGCCGCTACTTTCGGGATTAAACGGTATTCTATTAACAGTGATCTTGGCAGTTATAACACCTCTTCACTTTTTACTGGGTGTCTTCATTGTCACGTACGCTTTGCATTTAGCCTGCGTGCAGACGTCCCCCGTCTCCGAGGAACGGAAACGGGTGAAGTCTGCACGCAGGCTACGTTGCATTAGGCCAATCAAATGTTTGCTCTATGAATCAAATTCAATCTATGAATCAAATTCAATCAATTTGCGCTGTGATTTGGACAGGTTTTTCAAAATTACAGTACAAGTTGATTGGTTTAATTATGGTTTCATCGCTTTCCGGTTAAATTTGTAACATTCAAACATAAGCATACGTGAAAAAATGTGCAATCCTTATAATGGTGGGGTTCTCCAGTTTTCCTCCCGGGTTCCCCAGTTTTCCTCCCGGGTTCCCCAGTTTTCCTCCCTTCGCAAAATCAACATGCACTTACATCACGTAGCTGTTATCCGTTCATGGTGTGGTCTACTCTGAACTGTGTCGTATGGCGGCTGCTTGGAGCGCCTTCACGAACACCGCTGCAAAACGTTTTGCGCATGTGCGACGTCCGAGCCATGACCGGAAATGGCGGCTGTCGAGGCTCCCAAAATACGGGCTGACCCGTATTAGCTACGCATGCGTAGAACGAATATCTTGCGTGTAAACGTCATCAATACACGGCCGACAACTCACTTGAGCCAGCACGCACGTGGACTGCGAACTGCCCCATGAAAGGGGCCGATTTTCTATGCGATTTCCGATCGTGTCGTCCTCGGAAAAAGAGCGGGAAAACCATAGGGAAATCACTGAAATATTTGGACTGGTCCGAGAGTCCGACACAAAAGTTAAAATTATAAGCATACTACCAAAACGTTAAGGTAGGTAATTTGTGCATGGCTTCCTTGTCAATATTATAACATATTCTGAATTTACCCCTTCGTAATTTTCTTTACCCTTTTTTTAAAACACAAATAAACAATCGAGTCTTACTTGGTCTTCGCTGTCTGGTTGTTGTCGCCACGGCTTCCCTTGATGTTTATTCTAGCGAATTCGTGCATGCGCAATAATGCTGTGCGCGGTTCCGGTCTTTTTGGGGTAAAAGAACCTCGGTTCGGTGCCGGTTTCGGTACTTTTATAAAAAGAACAATTCAACAATTCAAAGCATTTGCTCAACAAATTGTAATGATAAAACTTCAAAATGAACAACTTATAACAAGTTAAATGAAACACAACAATTATTTTAAAAAAATATCTTATAGTCATAACTCTGAATGTTTTGATGTATCAGGGTCTCCCGTGATACACGTGGAAAACGAGGTTTTACGTGGAAAACGAAACTACCGATTCTTCCGGTTCTTTTGCGCATGTTCGGTTCCGACTTCCGGTGCCAAAAAAAGAACCGAACCGACCGAGTTTTTCGGTTAACCGCACAGCTCTAATGCGCAAATGTTTGGCAGCAGTGTTTTCGACACGGCCATGACCAATCTCGTCCCCAGAGATGACTGCAAGGATGATTAGTCCACAGTCCTTTATACCTGTCACAGTCCAATCGGTGGTACCCACTGGTACCCGACTCTCAAGTCTTACGTATTTTACTCTCACGACTGGCTAACACCAGATGGTTTTACTCATCATGTAGGGAAAACCCACCATAGGGAAAGGGTTTACTTTACATTTTTAATTAATATATAGAGTTAAAGCCTGACAATTTTATTATTAAAAAGAACCATGGACAGAGATGATCAAGTCACCGTAATTTATTAAGTCTTCAATGGAAATAATTGTAATAAATCATTCATTGATAAAATATTGCTTATTAGTTGCTTATCAAGATTTGCTTGGTTTTCAACATATTCAACTATCAAATGCATGATGTACTGTAGCTGCCTTTTGACCTAAATCATATTAAACATCATGATTTTATTGGACATACTTTACAGTGATGATGTAGTTGAATCCATCCACCATAGCCATATCTCTGTAAAATACACAACAACAACAACACTCATTTTACAGCCATTTTCTCCACTTACGCAGGGGTTAGCCAGTGGCTCCCCACAGCAGTTTCCTCCACTTCTCCCTCTCTTACACATCCTCCCTTTTTAGACCACACTCTCTCTCATTTCCCTCTCCACAACCTGACTCCATGTCATCCTTGGCCTTCCTCTTCCTCTCACACCAGCTTCCACCTCATATGACATGCTTTAGTTTTTTTCACCCAGTCACCATCATCTTTCCATAATGCACTAATTAATGCCTGCCCCAGCCATCTCAACCAGTTCCACCTCACAACATCAGTCACCAATTAACTAAATCCCCATTCTTTCACCCAACTCCACACTTGGTACTCTATCCCACAAAGATACACCACATCCATCATATCATCCTGATCTCGGTTCTCTCCAATCTAGATCTCCTAGGGGGGTCCAGGGGCATGCTCGCATGGAAAATTTTGCATTTCTAGGGTCTCTGAAACACTATTTCCTGCATTTTGAGGCAAGTATTTAAGAGTAATCTGAAAGCCATAAATTATACAATTTTATTGAAATCAAACCAGAATGAATAATACATATCAGAATATCTTTAAATTTACTTATAAACAAGTTGTAAATTCAATTAAAACAGGTTGGAGGCATTTTGTATACTGTAGCCCCTTAGTATAATTGTAATTTAATGTATTTTATTATCATAATAAAATAAGTTAACGTGGAGCAGTGTCAGCGGTTGTACTGTAGTGGGGCCCCTGGTCTTGCCTGTGTGATCCTTGGTCATGCACTCATCATTCTCTATATGTTGTTGCTACAGTGAGTCCCTTCAAGTTCAGGGCAAATACCTCTTTACAGACTACTTATGTGTGACTCATAATTTTCCCCCCGTGTTAGACAGACCTATGACTTTGTAAATCTTGGGATGGAGAAGGTTCCATTGGGATTGAGGTGGTTCCATTGGAACCTTTGGAGGTGTGCCCTGCCTGCAAATGTTGAATCTTGGCTTGTCGTGGCAGGGTACCCAACCTCGTTCCCACCATGAAGGCATGATACCCTGGGGAATGAGCTAGGTCATACGGACTCCATCCTACCGATCCACATTCTACCAAAGTACTGTATGCTGCCTAGTGAGTTATGTCTTGGCCTGTAGTTAGCCAGTGTGGGAGGGTTTATGAAGGTTGAACACCTAGCGAACAGTTAATAGCATATGCATGCGTGCAATATATATAACACATCACTGTCTACTCACTTGGCCTTAAAACAACTGTACCCACCTCTCTACAAGTTTTTCCATGAATTTAAACTTTTCGTGAGAACATTGGTGCCCCTCACACCCCCCCCCCCCCCCCCCTTGGCTACACCACTGGATAATTTGTGAACTCCAATCTCATTAAGTTCTCCTCGTATAATCGTGAATAGGAAAATTTACTGGTATTTTATATATTCTGACTGGTACATATTTGATATAACCACACAGGCAGCCCAGACAAATAGTACAAACAAGCAATAACAAGTTGTATATAAGTAAAATTATAAACAAAACTAACTAACTAAAAAAATATGAAAGTTTGCTTACCGTGTAGCTAATGTTGTATCATTTATTATCAGCACTTCAGATTTGAATATAAATTTGAGAGATGAATGCACAATAGAACGACTTCATAACAACATTAGATACACGGTAAGCAAACTTTAATACTTTTTCAGTTAGTTTTGTTTATAATTTTACTTATATACAACTTGTTATTGCTTGTTCCTACTATCCTTCCTTGCATGGCTTTCCAAAGACAGCTATATTTGTCTGGGGCCTGGGCTCCCTGATACAAACCAGGATTTTTTTAGAATTCTCTACTTGTACTTACTTTCTTCAGATCAGGCCATTCTTTCGGCAGGATATGACAGTGAATATCAATTTTGTTAATCATCTGACTGCGACAATAAGTTCAGAATGAAAGAACGTGGTTTTATTATAGAACCTTTACCCGCTTTACGTCTTTTATACATTCGTCAACACCAAGTGTAAAATTTGGGGCGGTCAGAGGGGTGTGTTTACTGAAACGCCTGCTATGCAGGCTCCTCGCCGTGCGGGCAATTTAATTAACGGTAATATATCACAGGGAACAAGTTGTAAAATATTAAAGTTTGCTTACCGTGTAGCTAATGTTGTTATGAAGGTCGTTCTATTGTGCATTCATCCTCTCAAATTATTCAAATCCAGAAGTGCTGAAATTTCGACCAACCCGTTTTGGGATAACAATTATGCGCCCGCCACAACCTGAGCTTGCGGCCACTGAACTTATAGAATAACTAGTAAATCTATTATTAGGTTGCATGTGTTTCCGAGAGCTGTTGCTGCATAAAAAAGGCATGATCGCATGCAGGTTACATAAAAAGCTAAATTCCTAAAAGGCCAGTGTGCATTCCATGCCAACCCCACGCAAGGGAAGTGTATAGTTGTATGGCTGTATATGTGCGCCGACCACAGTGTGATTGTGCACCAGAACGCCGAGCACTTTTGAAACTCACGCCGAAGATCTTCGGCGTGACCAACATGGAATGCGGGATTGGGAAATCTGATCCACTATATCCCACAAGATGAAGTATTTATTGGCTATCCTGCTTTTGTGTGCTGAGCATGTGACTAAGCGCTTGCGGGCGCCGTTATGTTCTATTTGTGTTTGATCAGAGTTCTTGTAAACTTTCTTACAAGAATTTTTATTCTTGTGGACGAATTCAACGTCAAGATGCGTCTTTTAACACACAATATGCTTATGTCCCACATTAAGGGTGTTAAAAATGGATACCCGTTGCATATAGAGGTAAAGAACCATACACAATATACTTTATGAAACATGTAAATATAAAAATGTTGACTCATTCAAAATGTGTCTGAACTTTGACTTTTAATAGTCTGTGCATGACCCAGATAGCACGTGTTTCGTAGCAAGACATTAGTATATTCATACTTGCAGTTCTTTACGACATTGTTTGCCTTATTTGAGCTGTTTTATAATGACAGAGAAACAATGTTGAATAAGAAAAGAAATAGGAGGAATTTATTATTCCAGAATTGAGAATTTACTTTACTTACATATTAAGTGGACTACTGTACAGTCTGTACTTACTACATTTACAAAGTACTATACAGTATATTTGTCAATGAGATTAGTATTTAACTCTATTTTTTTTGGTTCAGTATCCAACTTAATGATGCACTCTCAGTCTGATATTTGGATAGTGAGTGGTTTGGTTTACAGCGGATTCAGGTTGACTGTTTAATGGCAACATTTGTCACGTTCGTTGCAACAGTTAATTAAGACATTTCCAGGAAAAATGTCAGACATTGCTGGGTGGGACTTATAACGTTCTGTCAAAAACTATCAGCGTTGTGTGTGAATTTACTAATGGGTGAGGGACAGTATATTAAAATAGCTTTATTTGATTAATCTGGTCTGGCAGCTTTCATCTTTCTGAGCTGCCAGAAACACAGTAGATATTGATATCATTAATATTAATATCATGGTCGTAACGATATTTTAACAAATTTGAAGGAAAGTATTTTGGAAACAATTTGATGTTTTGCTAAACCCCTTTATTAGCTAAATAAATGGAATTGCCAGGGGCTGAAAAAAACAACAACTCTGGCCAGCTGGCTTACTCCAGTAAAAACGTGGAGCTACGGCAAAACTCCAGCCCTCCAGCACACCGCCTTAGTCTGGCACCACTCCTGCCATTGGTCATCCCATTAAATTTCCACCACACACACCCTATGGATGAGATTTTCTGAGGGCTGTTTCCAAAGCCATTTCTGGGGGGGATTACATGATCTTGGCATCCTTTGATATCTGAATATTTTCTGAGGGGTGTGCCAAAAAATGGAATATTTTCTGAGGGAATATTTATTGAATCTTGAGTGACCTCATCCATATGAGGGTGTGGGTATTACGACAAGTGCAGTTCTCTAGTTAACTAGAACTTATCCACTGGATAAATTATCCACACTTCATACAATCCGTTTGGAGTACAGTATAGTACTGTACAGCATTGTAAATGGGAACTGTGGGTATACTGTATGCCGATATAATTATCAAAATCTGGAATACACTGTATACCATTTAATCAAGGAAAACCAAATATTGTCCATTTATTATAATTATATGATAAGGTAATTATACAGTACACTCAATTATTGTAGGCTCAGGATGTTGTCATCAATGAAGTTGATTTTAATCCTGACTTTATTTCTCGTATGATACCCAGACTTGAGTGGAGTGCTGTTGTACAAGCAGCTAAGGAGGTAAGTGCAACTCTAAACATGCAGGCATCTGACTCTAAGGCCAAGAAAGAAAATGTTTATCCTCATTGTCAGGCTTATCACTATGAAAAAACACAGGTGGGCTGAGGTTAGCACCCCTGAGGTGACCCAGTAGGCTTCTCAAGCTCATTGATAATTCATAAGATGAAAACAAAGGAAATCAGTGCCGAGATGGTGAACTGGAAACCCGGTCTTAATTAGCATAGAATTTTGCCAACTTTCAACCTGATTTTTTCACAAAATACTGATTTGTTTGAGAGCTAGATCATCCACTCCTCGGTGACTGGATATCGGATGAAACACTCTTTCTCGTGTTTCATTTATTACATGCAATGGTGACACAGTGTGATGGTGTGCAATGCTTTCAGAACATAAGAAATAGTTTGTAAAAGAGAAAATGGTTGATATTTTTATTTGGACTGATTTTAGGAATTTTAGAATTCAATGATTGAATTTTTAGAAAAAACTAGATATATAATCAAAACATTAACAAACTAAGACTGTATATATATTAAAATATTGATTTAATAGAGATCAAACGAAATGCATTTTGTTAGCCAATCCAAGCTCAATGACCTGTCATGCTTCCTCAGGTAGAAGACAAGGCACAAGATTTCTCAATCATTTTTATTAGGGGTGTTGGTGACACAGTGGTTCAAGGGTGTTGGTGGCACAGTGGTTAGCGCACGTGCCTTTCACCTCTGCGACCTGGGTTCAATTCCTGCTCTCAGCAGTTATCTGATTAAAATTTCACCTTGGCCGCATGTGAAGAGTGCTTCCAGTTTGACTCTACCAAACATCGCAGGTTTCCTCTGGGTACTCCGGTTTCCTCCTGTAGAAACACTGGACCAATCAGGGATGGCCCTTACTGGACCTCTAGGGAGAACAGTTAGCTTCTAACTAATAGAGATATCCAGTATAAATAAGAAAATAAGATTTGTGTTTACGCGTATTAAAGTGGACATTTCTCTTCTTTAAATTTAGAATTAAGGTTAGAGTTGGGGTAGGGTTATTTTCGCTTGAGATTTGTCATCTTGGTGTATGTATTCGTCATCGAATTATTATAATTCGTTGTTGGTGAATGTTAATACGCGTGTACAACTTGATTACATACACCAAGATGACAATCGTATACTACAAACAATAAAAATCTCGATAGCGCACAGCCACAGAATCTGACGTAACGTCTTACAATGTAGCGTAATGTCTTACAATGTAACGTAATGTCTTATAATGTAACGTAACGTCTTATAATGTAGCGTAACGTCTTAGAATGCAACGTAACGTCTTACAATGTAGCGTAACATCGTATAATGTAGCGTAATGTCTTATAAGGTAGCGTAACGTCTTATATAGAGCATGACGTCTTAGAATGTAATGTAACGTCTTAGAATGTAGCGTAATGTCTTAGAATTAATGTAGCGTAACGTCTTACAATGCAGCGTAACGTCTTATAATGTAACGTAACGTCTTACAATGTAGCGTAACGTCTTCAAACGTAACGTAACTGCAGGCACTGTCACAAACTGTTATAGTTAATTTAAATATTGCAAGTTGAGATGTTTAGTATTCAAAAGTGGGATACTAAATTGCAAGGAGGGATACCAAATTCAGAAACCTGGTATCCACTTGGATACTGCCGAAAATTGAAAATTTCAAGCCCTATCAGATCTGGTTTAAACTTTACCTAAAGACTAAATTGACTGCCAATTTGGTAAAAGTAAACGTTAACTTACAGTTACAGTTACAGTTACAGTTACAGAATTAATTAATGAAACCTTGCAATGCATTTACACAGCTAGTCTGTCAAACTGAATGGATTTTTTACGCTTTCTTTGTTCTGGAGAACAGAAACACATGCATGTACAAGAAGTCTGTGGGAAAACTCTCAGACTGGTAAATGGTAAAATTTTGATATACATGTACATGACATCAGTTACGATGAGCAGGTTTTGCAGGGGAATGTGAACATTAAAGAGAAACTTCTAATCTTGCCAAAGCTGAGCGAAAAATGTTGACCTGAGCAGAATTTGTGCCGAAACTTAAATCTCTTCATGTTTCTCTGGTGGTGGTTTTAAAAAATTATATTAAACTGTTTTTCTCAAAATTAAAGCTAGGGAAAGGTGAAGACCTTCCTCAAGAAGTTGTTCCAGATTATGAAAAGAATGAAGACTTCCTAAAGAAAGCACATCATATACTACTAGAGGTGGGTTAGCGAAGAGCTAATTATGATTGCAATTATGATAAACTGTGAGGAACACTGACATGTGGAAGCAACTGACATGTACTGTGTAGTCCAGTGCAGTTACTGCAGTACAGTACAGTACAGTACAGTACAGTACAGTACAGTACAGTACAGTACAGTACAGTACAGTACAGGACAGGACAGGACAGGACAGTAGCGAGGTTAAGTTCGACTTCCGATGCGAGTACCAAGTACTGAATGCAGTTCTGATCGTGCGCAGTACGTTTAACGATGGCGTATGGGATTTCGGTTGTCAACACTTCCGAAGTAGACCGAATTTTGGAAGTCAGTTTGATGGGATGATGCAGACCGAATGTGCGATATTTTCTTAGCTCTAGGGCGAGAAGAAGCTCTTCCTCGTCTATATCATCATCATATGCTTGCAGAAGTAAGACGTCTTCGAGGTTTATATTACTCGCCATGTTTCACAGTTTCAGTATTCGCATTCGAATTAGCAAGCTTATCGGATCTCGAATATGACAACGAATCGCAAGCGGAAGTGCAGAATATTGGTATTCGCATCGGAAGTCAGGCTTAACCTCCTCAGTACGTACAGCAGTACAGTGCCGCACAGTGCAGTGCATTATATACAGTGCAGTGCAGTGCAGTGCATTATACACAGTGCAGTGCAGTGCAGTGCAGTGCAGTGCAGTGCAGTGCATTATATGCAGTGCAGTGCAGTAAAGGACAGCACAGCACAACACAACACAACACAACACAACACAACACAACACAACACAACACAACACAACACAACACAACACAACACAACACAACACAACAAATTTTATTATTCAATTTTTAATCATTCAAACGATTTTGGATGAATATTTTTTGGACGTATCATCATCTTGCGACTCTGTAAATTTGTTTTGGAAATTTATATTTTAGGTTGAAGTACAAAAAGGTTTTTTGGTTTGTCCTGAAACATCAAGAAAGTTCCCTGTTGAGAATGGCATTCCCAACATGTTGTTGAATGAAGATGAAGTGTGATATTAAATTTACTGTCAGTAGTGACTAAATTATGAAGTTAACCCAGTGGTTTTATCAGAACTGTACCGTTTCAGTCAGGTTTAGGCCTACAGATCGTTTTTATCTGACGTCACGGTGGCCATATTGGCTCCATATTGGGCCGCCCGTGTACCGAAACCATGAAGGAAATCACCGATCACTTGGGTGAAAACGATCCATACACTTCCTTCTCGTTTTTCAATCCTTTTATTAACCTCCATAAGTTCCACGACTTCTGCATATTCCACTGTTTTTGTCATTCGCGCACAGAGTGCCCAAGCTCGAATATCAGGGTTTCATCTACGATATCCGAAACAAACTTCGAGGTTTTTCCACTGATCTCAAAATAACCGTCGACTTCGAAACGCGTCAACATGGAAGGTTAAGAAACTAGGTCAGCCTAGCGGACTCTATATAGCTCACTTTCCCTGTTGGCAGAGGTCTCTACTTTCCTGTAGATACCTACCAGCAGGAAAGAGTTCACTGGGCTAGCCTTGATATTGTTTGCACGTATACTGTTCAGTTATTCCACTTGTATATAGTAGTTCTAGTTGATCAATTATTATTTTTTAATATAATTTCCACTGACAAATTTCCAGCTTTTGTTTCTCAGCCAATCAATCGTCTACAGTGTTCATCCAGTTTTTGGACGAAGAACATTGTCAGTGAATAGAGTTGTGTTAGACAATGTGTTAATAAGCTCTTAAGTCTAGTTCTCATATGTCAGCCGATCAGTTCGCGATTGATAGTTCTCATTTGTCGGCGATGATGCCGTAACATTTCCCGTCACCCTACGAAACTTCAAAATGCCTGCGTTAAACACACGGTTGGTAATTTCTAGTTGGACCACAGGGAGCCCATCTTGGCAATTCGTCATGCCATAAAGCGTGTGGGCACCCCGTGGCGGACACGAAAGACGCGCGGGGGACTGTGGCACACTCGGTCGTGGTGTGAAAAGGAAAATATTTGGGATGAAACACGAATTCTTCCTTGTTTTGAACATCGTTTTAAGCGCCTATAGGTATTCAAATTGTAAGATAATTGAGCGAAGTAGTTGTGATAATGATTCATTTATCAAAATATAAATCAAAATGATGCAAAATCTCAACTTTTAGCCGTGATTTTGCAGCTAAATTACATATCGTATCTTCGGGAGATGTGTTCCGCAAGTTGCTAGGACACTACATCATCGTTGACACTTCGGATAGCTACGAAATCCTACGATAAGCTTTTCGGATAAAGCGGGAAGTTTCAGGATTATTGATGTGTTGCACATTCATCTGACTCTGAGTTTCAGTCGGTTGCAGTATTCCAACGGTGGCTTCTGACGATACGAGATGTCGTTTGGTGTTTCATCCCTTATATTTTTTCCTCTCCCTCCCCCCTTTCCCCCCGTTTTTTCCTTTTTCCCGCCTTTTTTCCCGCTTCCGGTAACCGTTTTTCGTTTTTCTAAATCCCCTGCCACAGTCCCCCGCGCGTCTTTCGAGTCCGCCAACAGGTGCCCATGCGCGTTTTGGCATGACGATCGCGAATTGCCAAGTAAATCATCGGCGATGATCGCCGATGCACGTTCTGATCACGTGATTGCCCGTTGAGTATCTATTTTATGACAGTAGCCCGAGTAGAAAGTCCAAACATGAGATAGGCACTTTACCCTCGTAATAACCCCCATAAAGTTTTCTCAGGAAGATAATTGCTAAGCAAATAATTTTCATGCTGAGAATAGTTTTGATGAAATACTGACGTTTCGAGCGAAGCCCTTAATAAAAATAACAAAGTCTATCAAATCTAGCCCAAAAAATCCCTGAGAAGAAAAAATACAGTGAAAAACTATCCGAAAAAATGTTAACATGCCATATATGCATTTTACAAAAGATATGGAACATGTAAATTTGTGCGGTATTCTGTGGTACATACACCTGTAAATGAAAAAAGCCGTAACCGGCGCTAAAACTAAAATTTGAAAAAAAAACTAATTTTAATATATTAGCGTTTTGTATTAAAATTATGGGAGATTTTCCAAAATTGTTTGCTGGGCAATTATCTTCCTGACAAGAATTCTCTTTCCGTCTATATAGTGTATCAATTGCTACAAGTTTAACGTCAAGTTAACGATCTTTTATTTCATTTTTTCATGAACATTTCATTTTGCTTGCCCGCAACAAATAATTGTTGTTCTCGGTTTGTTCGGGTTGGGATTTACGCATGTTTGGAGGTCAACAGCGTAGGCTGAACTGACACCATCAATTGCATAACAGCCATGGATGATTTCACGTTCACCACAACTCACAGAAGGAGCTTCAGTAGTCCGGTGTTTGCAAACTGATGACTTTCCTGGAGGTCCTGTAAGATTTAGACACAATTACTAAACTACAGACCATTTTCATAATGGTGATAAATTAAATATTCTTTTATGTGCATCTTAAATGATCTTAACCTTCTCAACCCTGAATTCCCTTTCAGTTATTTTACTCTGGCTATATTGCCAGACGATTTTACTCGTCACTGGGAGGCCGCTAGGGTTGAAAGGGTTACCCAATAAGCTTCATTATAGCCCCGTTTCTGTGCCTGCAACTTAAAAGAATCGTTGTGTTTTGAATAACGAGGCCAGAAAGGCTTATTTAAATGCACGTAATATAGAAAAGAATATTTGAAGTGGTAGCCATATTATGGGAAATAGCATGCACTAGAGTAGGACCTCCAAGAGGTTACTGTGGGAAACGAGCGACCTTAAAGTGCCTATGAAACAAAAATTTAATTTGTCTTATTTGAAAGAACACTTAAAGTAAGATCTTTTGAAGTTTTACGTTTTTTCTTGCTTCGTTGTTGAGATATTTCAGTTTGTTTGATGTAAATGTCACATGTCGCGACGTCACGTGCATAATGATTATCGAAAAACGTTATATATCTTGTTGTCAAATATAATCACTGAAAATCTACAGTGTTCTGGCGAAGCACATGCTTTCCAGTTCCCTCGAATTATTTTGGTTTGATAATAGCAAAGATATATACTTTTTTCAATAGCTCATTTGGCACATGTGACGTTAAAATGCTTAATTTGCATATCAAACAAACTGAAATATCTCAAGAACCAAGCAAGGAAACGAAAAACTGCAACAGATGTTACTCTATCATTTTAAGTGTTCTTTCAAATAAGACAAACTGAATTTTCGTTTCATAGGCACTTTAAACAGGACACCTAAATTCATTTCATACACTTCGCAACGTAGTTTAAAAAACTGCAATGTAGTTTTAATAGTTTGAATCAACACATGCACTGGTGGCCAAACCTAATAAGCCGCCTATATTTCTTCCAGTTTTCAACTTTCTCGTAATGTCCGTAATCTTTTTAGAATTCAATAGAGTTCCATTAGAACTGTTCTATTTATTTGATTTTAATTCCTATATATCAAAGTGTTTGAAAACATCAAAGATTTGATTTCTAGTCTATTTCACTCAGTTATACTTTTTATGAATATTGTTCTTTATAAATACATAACAATTAGGGTGGCTGAAGCCAGTTCAGTTGTAGCGTTCTCTTTCAAAAACTTTTTCGTAACCTATGAATTCCGACCATTGTCAAATTTTTAATGATTTTGTCCGATGACACAGTTTTCCTTTGGGCAGCTTATTAATTTCAACCACCAGTGTACGTCTCCGACTTCAAAAAGAATTTAAAACCCGAGTTGAGTAACCCACTTACCCATGCGTCCTGGTGGTCCTGGGATTCGTGCAGCTCTCACTATAATAATAATATTAAATAATAATAATAAATAATATTGTGAAATTCATTACTAATTCATGAGTTTTGCAGCCAATCCAATTTCAGAAATTACGTCACATGTATACCCCTGTAAACTCCATACAAACTAAAACCAACGATGCTAATTAGTTACAACCACTAGTGGATGTATACTCTTCTGATACAACCACTAGTGCTTGTAACTAATTAGCAAATTAGCATCTCAATATCCCAAAGGGATTTTTACTATTTATTCATTTCACAAGTTGTTTACAACACTCGCGTCCTTGTTGTATTGAATATACAATCACTCGCCTTCCGCTCGTGATTGTATAATTCAATACAACATGGCCGCTCGTGTTGTAAACATTACTTAAAACATCATTAATAATTCATGAAGAAAACACAAAAGAAATCATGACCGTGAAGGAGGTTGTATATCTGATACAAACCACACGTGGTTGTATCACATATACAACCACTAGTGGTTGTATATCAGGTCACTATCTCCGCTCTAAAACATTGAAATTGAGCTTTTTCTGAATTAATCTGAACAAATATTACTCATATTAACATCAAAGACTCGGCGTGTTTTAAGCTGTTTATTCGGCTCGTGATTGTATATTCGATACAACACGGCCGCTCATGTAAACATTACTTAATAATGATAATAATAATAATAATAATAATAATAATAATAATAGATATTATTAATAATAATAATAATAATAACAACAATAATAATAATAACAATTGGGTCACTCGGAGCAACATCTAAAAATATCCGCAAGAGATTGGAGGAAATTAATATAGAGACCAGGATATTAGATTTGGAGAAAAACAGTTTAAGGAGTCTTGCTGACACTAAATTCCAAGGACATATTACCGTTGTTAATAAACAACGTGCAACAGACAAAATAATAATGCTTTATTACGGCTTTCACAAAAATACAAAATTGGCTCTTCATCCGTAAACAATTTACACACACACCATATTAATATACCATATAGTCCCTAGAAATAAATTGTCTGGAAACGCGGCCAAAGTTCTAGGTTTTTGTTCACGTTTGTGCACCTTATTTCACCTTAACGCTTGCTGAACACATTGTATTTTTGGTAATGAAGCGTATCGTAATATCGTATCGTACCTCTCCTCCGCAGAGGCTTCTTGAGCTTTTTTGAGCTCTTCAGTATGTAGGGGTTTAATATTGCAGCCTTCCAGGGGTTTAGTAGACTATACTGAGAGCATAAAATTACTCTATGCTCTATAGTCCGACTAAACCCCTGCAAAGGCTGCAATATTAAACCCCTATACATATACTGAAGAGCTCAAAAAACCTCAAGAAGCCTCTGCGGATGAGAGGTATCGTACAATGCAGAAGAATTTGAGAAGGCCTCCGACCTTTAATCCGCCCTACAGCGAAAGCGTACAGACAAATATTGGAGGAACATTCTTACGGTTAAATGACAAACACTTTCCCAAGACCCAACCCTCTACGTCCACTGTTTAACAGAAATAACGTGAAAGTGAGCTATAGCTGTACGAGAAATATGGCCAGCATTATAAGGAGCCATAGTTTATAGGTAACAAACAATACAAGCACTAACCAAGACAAGTGCAACTGCAGAAAGAAAGTAGCATGCCCGCTCGACGACATATGCCTATCAAAAAGCGTAGTCTATAAAGCCAACGTAACCTTGGAAAACAACGACGAAAAATCCTACATAGGAATGACCGAGCACTCAGTATTCAAGTCGCGACATTACAACCACAGACAGTCATTTAAACATTGCATGCAAGCACGCGCACGACACTGTCCTGTCCAAATACATCTGAGACCTAAGACAACACCAAATATTCAATTAATTGGTGCATATTGAAACGAACTAGCCCGTACAAAGGAAATCAGAAAAATTATGCATCTTGACCGCTGATAAATCTTCACTCCTGAACAAAAGGTCCGAATTAATTACCGAAGTATCGCCATGAAAAGAAGTTCCTCGCAGCCAATCACAAACAATACCCAAACACCCATCCACCTTAAGGCCCATTTCCACTCAGGAAAATGTTCCTTGGAAAGAAATTTTTTCTTTGTCTTGTGAACTCTCGGGTGAAACTAATGAACTTAAGACAAAGAAAAATTTTCTGTCCAAGGAAAATTTTCCCGAGTGGAAATGAGCCTTTAAATATACAGCATATAACATTTCATGTTATTTTTGCGCCGGTATCGTGTAAACGCAAGGCCTAAACGGCATGATTTTGGTCCGTTTTCAAATTGTACCGGCATCGTGTAAACGGGGTCTTAGTCTGAATTTCTCAGAATATGTACATATATAAAAAATTAATATTTATAAAGGTCAACTAAACCTTTTAAAGTTATATTTTCTTCTGAAAGGGTTATAAAATATATGATAGGTTCCCTCTTGAAGCATGACCGCGTTTCTAGGAGAATGGGCACTCTATTGTCTTTGACGTCATACCGGTAAAACCTTAACAATCACCTTGTTTGTTCAATCTCGTACCCAGAGCCTGCGATCCTGACCAAAAATTGCCTTTTGCTTGTGGGGGAGGATGGATTAGGATAAAATGATTTTTGCTGACTCTGGAGAACACAATTCTTACCTTCCAATCCTGGTGGTCCTGGTTTTCCTGGTAATCCAGTATCACCTTTTTAATTGAGAAGAAAATTCAACATGATTATTTTAAACGTAGCTTCTCCATTTAAATAACAGCCCTAGTGCTTACACGATTTGCTCGAAAGCAAACAAAAACTGACAACTAAAGACTTGCTGGACATTGTCCAGAAAACACTTTGTCTCTTGAGTAATGCCTCTAATTCTTTGTTTGTGTTAAGCTGCTCAGTGTTACACGATGCGATTTTTCTTGCAACTTGCAACAAATAGGCTAAATCTTGCAGGTTGTAAAAAAAATCGCGCTGTCTAACAGCAGCTTCACGCCGATTGAAAATTCTTTATTCTATCAATCCAGGCAAACTTTCACTCGCCAAAGCGTCATTTCCAAACGCTGGCAAGTGTTTATTCAGAAATGACATCAGCAAACTGGCAACAGACAGTGCTGATATTGCTCCCAAATTACAAAGGAATCTGCATGTCTCAAACACAGGGTTAAACCCAGTTTCATAAATATGAATGAAAAATGAAAAAAACGAAAAATTTCGCCCAGCTCAGTCTGGATCAAACCGATTTTCCAACGGAACAACAAAAGGCAAGTTTCATTTTACCAACAGTCCTCTCGAGGCATGCAAGACAATCAAAATAACTGAATTAGCGTAAATAATCAAATAATTAAATAAATAAATTAATAAATAAATAATTTAATAAATAGATAAATTTACCTTTCTGTCCATCACCTCCTTTTACTCCCGTAGATCCTTTCTCTCCCGGTTCTCCAGATGGACCTTTATCTCCTGTGTCTCCTTTTGGTCCTTGTACACCTGTCTTACCAGTATCACCTTTTAATTGGGAAGGAGTTAAACATGATTAATTGACCCAAGTAGTACAATATAACAATATAGATATGATACGAAAATAGGACAAGAAACCAGGCTACAATATTGCTTAACAGGTCCTTGTGCACCTTCCTTCACTGGTGTACCGGGCGTACCATCTTTACCTTTTAGTTACAAAAAAGTTAAGATGTTGCCTTAATTAACTTAGCCCCGGGCAATTAACTTGATTAATGCGTGCAAAATAAGGGTTAATTATTTTAATGGTCACGAATGCGATAAGGGATTTATCATCGCGACTGAAGTGTTTTTAGACAACCTCTGTGATAACGAACTCAGTATCTCAGTTTTCTTAAACAACCTCTGAGATCTTGAAATACGTAAGTTATTTACCTGCGGCGAAACCAGTACGACTAGTGCGACCAAGCAACCAATAATTCCTCTAATAAATATTTCTACTCATTCATTTAGTTAATGAGCATGGTCAAATAACACGTTACTATATCAGGTCGCGAAAAGTGTTATCATTTGACGACTCTATATGACGGCTCTCCTTTGGGGGGTTGGCGAGGGGAGAAGAAGGAGAGCCTGCTCACAAGCTATTGTTTTTGAGTAGTGGTGTTCCAAATTGAAACGCAGCTTACTGATTGGACGATACGTTGCTTGATCACGTATAGCTTTGTAGCTTTCTTTCCTGTGGTTGTAGACTGCTGGTAATTTGAAATTATTAAATGCATAAGACATAGATGAAGACATGCATATCAAAGACATAGACGAAGTGACAGTTTAATTCATTAACCGCAGATCAATTTCAAAGCAATCACGTCATGTATTCTTATGTACTACGTGGCAGTTTGTTTACGTACTTACAGTCAAACCGGATGTTCTCTTGCATGCGACTTTGCAATATTGCGCCACCAGCAACTTGCAAACGTCTCGTGAAGATTCCTCAGTAGATTTCTTTAAAGGTTCGTCTTTCTTTTGAGTAAATATACAAATTTATGTTTAAAATATTACTGTTGGTGGACAGATAGTATTTAATGTATTTTCAGCCATGCAAATGGTAGTTTAAGTAACGAAATGTTTAATTTCGGAAATGAATATTCCCGAAACGTTTGCAAATAGCTCACCGGAACTTGTTAATCAACATTGCAATGTTACGTGGGAATATTGCAATGTAATAATTGGATGTTTATCACGTGGTACATGAGAATACACCACGTGATTGCTTTGAAATTGATCTGCGATTACTGTAACGTGACTGTCACTTCGGAAGCGATGAGAAATTTGTCCGTATGTCTCGCTCTACTGGCTTGAGTAGTACGTGTACGCTATTCCGCAGGTTTTCTAGTTGTTGCACAGCGGTTACGCCAAACTGCAGTTAATCGGTAATTTTTATTATTTATTTGCAATATTTTGGGGTTTTTTGTAACCTAGAAACCCAGTAATGGAGCGAAAAACTCTGTGGGTTTTCTTTGTCATTGTGGCAATGTTTATAAATAAATAAATAATTAAATAAATATATAAATAAATAAATAAATAAATAAATAAATAAATAAATAAATAGATAAATAAATAAATAAACAAATAAATAAATAAATAAATAGATTCACCTTTACTTCCGTCACTTCCTTTTGGTCCGTCAGATCCTTTAGCTCCTGTTTGTCCATCTATACCTATAGGTCCCACGTTTCCTTTTGGTCCTTGAAGACCTTTACTTCCAGTATCACCTTTAATTGAGAAGAAAGTTAAACATGATTAATTGACTCAAGTAGTACAAAGCAGGCTACAATATTGCTTGACAGACCCTTGTGCACCTTCCTTCCCTGGTGCACCGGGCGTATACCAATATCACAGCCTCGCTGTTTTAATATTTGCACGCTTAAGCATGCATGTGTGAGCCTAGCAGATTTCGGTGAAATGGTCCCTGATTTTCAAAGATATTTATACCACTTGACCTGTATTTGAGTATTAATGATGCTGTGTCTTAAATCGATAATTCGTGTGCAGAATGTCGTGATTTTGTCGCATTTTGTAATGTCGTGTGTACTTAAAATTGAACCGTTAACATTGATAAGTTATTACAACGAATATATTTACGAAGTACAGAAGATAATTATCTCATTTTAGTTAAACATACAAGCTGAGGGAATACGCATACTCCCCTTGAGCCCCCCCCCCCCCAACACACACACACAAATTGACACCACCCCCCCCAGTAAAAGTCACTTTTTGCCCCAGGAAAAGTTCCTTTTCCCTGAAGTACCGAAACAAATGAACAAAGAATAAAGCAATAAAGATATAAAAGGAAAACTTATGACTCAGGCTATTACCATAGATATAGATAAACAGGTATAGATAAATCTTTATATTAGTTAAATAGTTTTTATTTTGATAAGATTATGTGGTGACGAAAAATCTTTTTATAGTTCCTCACAAAATTTTCCATATTATATTTGAAAGTGAACAAGCTGATGAGTTCTGACACAAAGCGAAACAGTCAGAAATGTGTTGTATTTTAACTAGTTTTGATGACATTTTATGACCTTCAGTGTTCTTAAAAATCACCCCTCAGAATGCAGGAAATGGCATTTCCAAGACTCTAAATTTCAAAAATTTCCATACCCCCCTAGTAGTGTCCCTTTTTGTGAATGCCCCCCGGGAAAATCCTTAAAAAAAGGCTCTGGGTAAAATAATATCAAATGCAATAAATGAATAGCATGAA
Organism: Corallium rubrum; assembly: GCA_964035015.1. Taxonomy (NCBI): domain Eukaryota; kingdom Metazoa; phylum Cnidaria; class Anthozoa; order Scleralcyonacea; family Coralliidae; genus Corallium; species Corallium rubrum. Next base: position 38,186,470 of record OZ035998.1, read on the forward strand.
GTTGTCCTTAGACGGTGTAAGTGAACAAAGAAGACTACCGGTAAGTCAAATTGAGGCCACGCTTAGGTGTATCAGGTGGGGGCAAGGAAGGGGGGCCAATTACCACCCCTCTGAAATATTTGGAAAACAGAAATTCGGGCAAAAGTTTCTACTCCCGGCCCAAAAAGAACTGGACAGCTACGCCTACACTATGAGGCCAAGCCACTGTTGTAAAGTAGTGATCGATTTCTTTCCTTAAGACCTAATCTGTTGTTTGTTCAAATTTGAGCTTGAAAATTGACAAAATGATAATGATAAGTATATTGCACATTGAAAATTTTATTACCGTATACAAATACGTTAATTAAAATCTAAATTAAAACTAGATTTAAGAAATATTTAGCTAAGGGACTGGTTATAAAAGCCCTGCGGGTTTCGCGTGTCATTCCTACAATGTTTGTAAATAAATAAATAAAAGAATAAGTAAATTAATAAATAGATTAATCCACCTTTCAGTCCGTCGTCTCCTTTTTGTCCCGTAAGTCCTTTCCCTCCAGGTTTTCCAGCTGGACCTGTAAGTCCCGGGTCTCCTTTCACTCCTTGCGCACCATTCTTACCAGGTTCACCTGTTAATTGGGAAGAAATTTAAACATGATTAATTGACCCAATTAGTTCAATAATATCAACTAAAATCTGCAAATAGGTCAAGAAACCAGACTTGACTTCTCCTGGTACTCCAGCCGATCCTTTTGCACCTGTAGCTCCTATTGGACCGGGCTTACCATCATCACCTTTTCAATTGCAAGAAAGTTAAGACGTTGCATTAACTAACTTAGGCGGGGAAATAATATGAAAAGAAACCCTTTTTCCTATTATATATTTTTTTGCGATATTTTGTGACCTATAGAGAACCCGTAATGGACTGAGCAAAAAGCTCTGTGGGTTTTCTTTGTCATTGTGGCAACGTTTATAAATAAATAAATAAAGAAATAAAGAAATAAAGAAATAAAGAAATAAAGAAATAAAGAAATAAAGAAATAAATAAATAAATAAATAAATAAGTAAATAAATAAATAAATAAATAGATTCACCTTTCTTTCCGTCAGTTCCTTTTAGTCCTGTTGATCCTTTAACTCCCGGAGCTCCAGATGGTCCGATAGGTCCCCGGTTTCCTATTGGTCCTTCGAGGACCTGGAAGTCCAGTAGCACCTTTGAATTGAGAAGAAAGTTAACATGATTAATTCACTATATAATACGCAAAGAGGCCAAGAAACCAGGCTATTTGACTTCTCTGAACTAACTTACCTTTTAATCCTGGTACTCCAGAAGATCCTTTTGCACCTGTGGCCCCTGTTGGACCGGGCTTACCATCATCACCTTTTAATTGCAAAAAAGTTAAGATGTTGCATTAACTAACTTAGGTGGTAAAATAATATCAAATGCACTAAATCAATAGCATGAAGTTGTCCTTAGACATTTGTAAGTGAAAGAAGAAGGCTAAATTGAATTGAGGCCAAGCCGTGTGTTGTAAAGTAGTGATGTTTTTATAAGACCTAATCCGCTTATTTGGTTAAAATTTAACTTAAAAATGGACTAAAAAATAAAGTTGGCAGTTGAGATAAAATTTTGCACATTGAAAATTTTATTAGTATATAAATACGGTTGTTATTCACAACTTCACGTCTGTTTTGTCTTCATTAAGAAGAAACCTGAGACCTTCTTTGTGTTTCTCTCATTTTAGAGAATCTCTGTAATAATTTTCAGGTTTTTAGGTAAACGTTTCACACGTTCCGAAATCGAGACTGGAATTTGAGATTTTTTAAGACAATTTCCAGCGGCCGCGGAATTTTCGTAAAAAATTGCAGTGGCCGCGCAATTTGTCGAGAAATTGCCTGTGATCGCGTACTTTTAACGCAGATTTGGCGAAAACTGCATGAAAATTCGATTGTAGCCGCCATTTTATTCGCGGTCGCCCTGGAAACGACTTATTTTCCCGCGCGGGCCCGCGCAATTTTCACGGGATGCCCGCGCAAATGGCGGCCGAAATTTGATCCCGCCGCGCATCTTACAAACTTTTCAGTCTGGCAACGAGGTATCTTTCTGATCCATGAGTCATGCATGAGTCAGTCTAATCCGAGAACACATAAAAGTCCTCATTTGTCCTTAGCATAGTACTTCCAAAAGCGTTTGAACTTGCTTGATTTCAGAGTCCTTGTGATCGTTTAGAGGTTGTTTATATATACATACATGCACACGCATTAGAAATTCTAGAATACAAAATTATATTATTAGGTGAATATATAGTCGCTGACCGAGAGCAGCGGCACAAATGACCCAAATTTCTGGTGATGAGTAAATAAATTGTGGACCAAAAAGCCCCTGAAAGAACTCACAGAAAACAGAGCGTAACCTAGACTCAGCCTAACATAGTAGCCTGAGTAATAGTTGTTATAGTTAACTGTCACTAATCTAGTGGTTTTCAACCTATTTTGCTCCGGGACACACTTGGCCCATTTTGCTCAAAAACGCGGACCACCAACCCAGGCTACTCCTCTCCCTCATCCTTCCTATCGGTAATGTCATACAAACTATACTCTACTAGCTGTGTATTCAATACAAGTAATTCCATTTCTTGTCTATCTTCTTAAATATCTAATTTTACTGATTTACAATTAACAAATTAATTCCGAATTGAATATGTGACTGACGAATATGTGACTGATATTTCTCACTGTCGTGGTCGGAGATGTCTCTCTAACTCCGTGGTCAAGAGCCTTGCTATACGTTAATAGACCAGAGATCTTGGGCTTTGATCTGATTCCCGTTGAGACACTCAGATATGATAGAGTTTTGAACACAGCGGGGATCTTCGTTACAATGAGACAACGACAACGTTCATTTAACAAATAAAACAAAGCTCCGTGCATATGTACTCTTATAAAGTTTGCCACGTTTCACGTCTGATTTGAACACGAAAGAAGTTGAGTAGAGGCAGCCGAGTGCCTTTACACTTCTTTCGTGTTCACTATACGTCAAATGTTCCTTTACAAGAGTACGTATATATGCACAGGAGCGGTATGTTTTCTTTGTTTTATAAAATATGAAGAAAAAACACAACTAAAATTGGGATAGTTTTGAAGTTCGCTAGCTTTTCCCACCACGTCACCGTCATTTATGATCTTTATACTCTTATAAATGCACGCAGCCCAGCCAATCAGATCGTACGTAGTAGAGGACACCTTCGTGCATATATATATATATGTACTCTTATAAGGGCACGTTTGACGTCATTTGAACACGAAAGAAGTTGAGTAGAGGCACGAGGTGATAGCCGACTGCCTTTACACTTCTTTCGTGTTCAAATGAAGTCAAACGTACCTTTATAAGAGTACATATGCACAGGAGCGATGTGTTTTATAAAATAAGTAGAGGAAAAATCAAACTATAAGTAAAATAAAAGTAATGTGCTGCGTAGGCAGTGTTGAAACAACAATCGAAATATAGTAAGGTTAGATATACTGCCGAAACAGAGAACGTAGGAGTCTAACGTTTCGAGCGAAGGCCTTTCGTAGTAAGGTAGTTTGGGAATTCAGTGGCGGGCTTTTCCGGCCAGCTGACGCCATTCTACGCCATTTTACGTCATTCATGACCTCTGTTCTCTTATAAATGTACGGGGCCCAGTCAATCAGAGCGTACGTAGAGCGACACCTTCTTTCATAAAAGTATATCAAGAAACCAGACTACCGTTTTTTTGTGACCGAATACAATTTTTACCTTTAGGTCCTGGTGGTCCTACGTCTCCTTCTACTCCATGAGGTCCTATAGGTCCTACTGGACCTTCCAGCCCTGGTGTACCTGGGTCACCAACTTTACCTTTTAGTTGCAAAAACAGTTAAGGAGATTTAATTAACTTGGGCGTCAAAATAATATCAAATACAATAAGAAAATGTTTGCTAATTTGTCAAGGAACCAGGCTAAAATATATACCTTGATTTTTTCTGGTCAAACACAATTTTTACCTGGAGGTCCTGTGTGTCCTTCTCGTCCCGGTGGGCCTTGAGTTCCATTGGATCCATGTGTACCTTTCTCTCCTTGTAAACCTCTTTCACCATCAACACCTTTATATTTGTGAAACAGTTAAGATGATTAATCAGTTATTAAATTTTATAACACAATTAGACAACTTTCGCAAATGAATCAAGAAGCCAGGCCATAGACCAACCGAACACAATTGTTTACCTGCAGGTCCTTGTGAGCCTGTTGGACCTTGATCTCCAGTGGGTCCTACTGGGCCACTCTCACCTGGTGTACCTGGCTTACCAACATCACCTTTCAATTGCGAAAAAAAACTAAACATGATTGAAGTGCCTCAAATCCCAAAAATTATTTTGCTTAGATTGAAAGCAAAAGCATCTCAGTGTAACATGACGTTATGTAGAATGAAATCAATAGTTCAGTGATTTAAATATTTTATTTTAAAGTGCCTATGTCACGAAAATTAAGTGTTTCCTATTTGAAAGGGCACTTAAAATGGCAAAGTAACATTTTTTCAGTTTTTGGTTTCCTTGCTTCATTTCTCAATGAGATATTTCAATTGTTAGATATGTTAAATGTCACATGTTGCGACTAGTACACGTACATCATGACTTATAAAGAAGGTTATATATGTTTGTTATTATCAAACGATCGAAATCACTTGAAATTCAACATGTTTTTTGTTGTTGGAAGAACACATGAACAATACATGCTTCCTTCTGATAAAGTTTGGTATGATAATAGCAATGATATCAATATGTATATAACCTTCTCAAATTCATGAATAATTCATGAGCTAATTAGCCAATCAAAAACACGTATTTCGTCACGTGCGTGAGTTGCGAAACCCCGGTATAAACGAAAAATTGAATTAATAATTAGGAAATTAGATAATAAACGCTTTAAACAATAAAAAGCGTACATTACAACATTTCTAAACTATAAAAACAGTCAAAACAAAGAAAACTGTATTATTAACACAATTCTAAATTATAAATGCAAAACTCAACACAGAAACCAATTAAGTTAGGTTATATAATAGCACGCCATCTAATTAGGGAATTCTACAACAATAGACTATTGTCAACTGAGAAGTTATTTCATAAACTCGTGGCTCGCGTTTTACCAGGGTTTCCAAACACTTGAGAACAATTGAATTCACTCGACTGTTCACCGCGCGATTTTCAAAATTGTTCTCTCGAGTTTGTGTCCCGGCCTCGTGTTTTCATTGCCTTTTGTGTTTTACAAACTCTCGAGAACAATTATAAAAATCGCTTGGTGAACAGCCTCGCGAATTCAATTGTTCTCGCGTGTTTGGAAACCCTGGTAAAACACTCGCACTCGTATATGAAATATTACTTCTCTAATAAGTCATTATGCACATGCATGTATACGTCATACAACATCATGTGACATTTACATATCAAACAAACTGAAATATCTCAACAACAAAGAAAAGGAAACCAAAAACTGCAAAACATGTTACTCTAGCTGAAGCGCTGTTTCAAGACAATCTTAATTTTTGTGTCATAGACATATATTGAGGTTTTTATAAGGGAAGCGGTATTGTGGAAGACTTGCTGTAATCGCGTGTATATATCATCAAAATTATACATAGTCATCAGAATTTCTAAAAACTTTGCCCCCATTTTGACCACCAAACTGAATGGGATAGCTCTAGTTCTAGTTTCCTAGACTACTTGATAGTGACTACTTAATCTAAAAAATTGAATTATTTTTTTTCTCTCAAGTGCTGACTCTTTTGGCCTCTTTTGGAATTGGTTATTGGTAACAGTGGAGGAATTGGTTATGTCATGACTTGAATTATTTTCTGTGCTCCATTAATATATTGGCACTGGTAGTATAATTTCATCACCACACTTTTACTCAATATGTTATCATAAGTAGCCCAGGCACACTACGCGAGTACTGATGAATAGAGCATATATAGTAACATTATACTATATTCTATTATATAATTGATTTATTTATGGATAGAAATGCATACTGTCTTTATTGAATTTTTATTGAATTTACCACAAAAACGTTTTACAAAAGTAGTTGAAAGCAGTCTAAGCAGATGTAGTAGACTAGTGGTGAGGAAGTTATAGAAAAAACCTTGGGGCTTATAATAACTATGACTTCCTTAGCTAGCATGTAACTGTTCATATCCTCGTTCATAAGGTCAATACGTATATCTTGACTTGTTCATTGACCATAAAGCTGAGAGGTATTTCAAAATCTTTATTAATAATAATAAATACAGTTACTTTACATTACCCCTGCGATGTTCACTCGCTTAACCGTACTTCGGCTAAACATTGTTATATTATTACCTACTGTACAATATACAGGAATACCAAATTTACTGTGCATGAATTTTCTCTCTTACCTGGTATATTAAATAGGCAGTTAGTTTAAACAGTAAATTTAGTATTCCTGTATATTTTACAGTAACAATGTTTAGCCGACGGTTAAGCGAGTTGAACACTGCAGGGGGTAATGTAAAGTAACTATATTTATTATTACTAAAAAAAGATCTTGAAACACTGCTCAGCTTTATGGTCAATGAACAAGTCATATAGATACATATTGATCTTATGAACGAGGATATGAACAGTTAAATGCTAACAGTATGCATTTCTATGCCATAAATAAAGTAATTATAAAATAGAATTTTGTAATATCATACTATATATGCTCTATTCATACTCGCATGGTGAGCCTGGGCTACCTATGATATTATTAGTAAGGAAATGTATGGAATTCAGGGTAATTTGCGATGTCTCCGAAAGCCAAAACAAATGCGCAAAGACACATTGGTATCCGATAACTTTTGGAGAATATAACAAGTCAGATTAAATATGGAGAATAAATGCAGAGTTGCAGCAATATTGACGGTGTTGTTTAGACCACAGTCAATGATAAGGTCTACCGACAACCCCCTCAACTAGATCTAATTAGATACATTCTGCTATGGGAGTATAGAACCACCACGAACAAGCGAGTGATCAGTCCACAGTTAAGGTGGCCCCATACATGCAGCTTCTTGAAAAATGGAAAATACAAGTTTTGGAGTCCAAAACACGTGCATAAACAATTCGGAAAAAGAATAAAACTAAAGGTTATGCATATATAGTTAAACTGTTACCAAATAAATAGCAACAGTTGTTGCTTGTTGCTATGGCAACAATGACGTTTCAAAATGGCTGCCAATTACCCTTCAAACTAATTTAATTCGAAAAGAACTTTGGTGACCTGGCCCAATTTTTTTTCATTAAAACTTTTCTTGAAGTATGAGTAATCAATAGACCGATTTTAAAAAAATTCTGTCGAACGAATAACTTTTTTTCCGGGAAAATCATGTTTGTTAATTTTTTAAATCGGCCTACTGATTACTCATACTTCAAGAAAAGTTTTAATGAAAGAATTAAATTAGTTTGAAGGGTAATTGGCAGCCATTTTGAAGCGTCATTGTTGCCATAGCAACAACTGTTACTATTTATTTGGTAACATTTGGTAACAGTTTTTGATTGTCAGACTGTTTAACTATGCATAACATTTAGTTTTATTACTTTCCTGAATTGTTTATGCATGTGTTTTGGACTCTCAAACGAGTATTTTCCATTTTTCTAGAAACTGTATGGAGCCACCTTTAAGGAGGAGTTGTACGAACTAATAAAGAACCACATGAGATGCATCTGGATACTGATGTACAGACATACAAAATATATATATGTTATTTACCGGCTGGGAGGTCCGTATAGAAAAATATTTGCCCGAGGTCTTAAAAAAGGCCCGAGGCCGCAGGCCGAGGGACATTTTAGAGACCGAGGGCAAATATATTTCTGTACGGACCGACCAAAACGGTAAATAACGTATTTATTTTTTTGTTACATAATTAGATAAATTAACATAATCGAATTAAGTTGCGTAATCGAGATGACGTTCACGTGATATTCAAAAGTCCAAAGTTTATCGTTCGACAGTAAACAACTGCCGACATGCAGTCTGACAGGGAAGCTTGGAACCTTCTTTGTGATAAAAAAACATTCAAAACTTGAAGATCTAGTTACAAAGGGAAGTCAGAATGCAGTCCAAGTGTTTTTAAAGTTTAGTTGATAAAGATTCTTCGTCGTTCTTCTTCGTCGCTTGCTCGTTTTTGGCTGTTCGCTTGGAAAGTTGCTTTCAATATTTGGCTGACTGCATGAAAATTGAAAGTATGTTCTTCGAGTTTGAAGACGAAAATGTTTGTAGTAAGCCATTTGTAATTCAAGTTTCAAGGACAAGCCACGATGAGGTTGGCATGTGGAAAATATTTGTCTAAAAGGTAAAGACTTGTAGCGGTTTTGTTGAGTATAGCGGTTGGATAACAGAAGAAAGACAGTTTAGTGTCAAAAGGTTTCAGCTTTTCTATCTTCTCGTGGTATGATTTTTTGTATATATATTTCTATATAGTCAGTTCATTTAATGATTCAAAATACTGTGTTCACAAGTTTATGTATGTTTTCCCTACTGTTTCAAACTGTTTTCATACGTCGTTAAGCAATAATACTTTAAAACTTTATAAATGTCGCTCGCTGAGATTTTGCTTCTTCAGTTTTCTCGCGTTCTTTTAAAATTCGCTGTTTTCACACGAAGTTGTCAAAGCCATTTGGATAATAAAACTCATTTGCATCCCCGTCACTCTCTGTTGAATATATTTTTTCTGTGGCAAGCGAAATAGTTATGAAAATCGATCAATTTTAAATGACAGAATGTAAAAAAATAAACTATTTTTTGTTTTTGTTTTGAAATCCACAGCGGTCCGTATCGGGGTCCGTATCGTGTGATACGGACCGCTCGCTAAGCCAATCAGAGCGCGCGAATCAGTTGGATTCCGGACCGCAAAAAAATAAATAAGGTTAAGGCATTTAATCACCAATGGCAATATTCTGACATGTCACATGATATTAGTTTGTAATGATTACCGAGAAGTACATCAAAACAAAGCTAATTCTTCATTGCAAATTTATTCTATGCAGGTTTTAAAGCCACAGTAAGGTCCTAACAAAACGAGGCAGCATATATAAACAGCCCCTATTTAATACCAGCTTTTGCAAAACATTGCTGTTTTTGATGTTGCTCGTGCATGTAGAACTTTTTAGAACTAAATCTCCCCGGGGTAACAATATAATTGAGGTAATCATGGTATACTCCTGAGTAAATAGCAATATACACTGCAAAAAAAGTTCGCGTAAAACAACTCAAAAATTTGAGTAAAACGATGCATCCACAGTGACACATACGTTTGAGTAATTTTACCTGTATTATTTGAGTAAATTTACGCAACACGTGAGTAAACTTACGCAGTAAGAGAGTAAGTTTACTCAAAATTTGAGTATAGTGCAATGCGTCCACAGTAACACATACTTTTGAGTAAATTTACTCAAGATGAGTAAAATGAACATTTTACTCATGGTATGAGTAAATTTACTCAAGTTTCGAGTAAAGTTTACTCAAAATTTGAGTAAAGTGAAATGCGTCCACAGTAACACATACGTTTGAGTAAAAGTACTCACGCTATGGTGAGTAAATTAGCGATTTCACGCAAGCTTGAGTAAACGTACTCTCACTTTGAGTATACCGTTTGTCAAGAGAGAATACAGTTGGACAAATCAATTAAGTGCATGCATTCGCGGTGAAACAATTGATATAGAAAGTAATATATTTACCTTAAAGTAACCTTAGAAATATTTACACAAACATAAGTACCCCAAGCTCCCTTTACGAGTATTTGTATACGATGTCTCTAGATGAACGTAAATTTTGGAAAAACTTTTAAGTGCAACTAATAATATATGTAACGTGTTCAAAAATTATTGTTTTCTTCATGGCAGTCAGGTGTTGGAGGCACAGCCACAGCAGTATTATCTGGCTCTTCAGCAACAGGGGAGATATTCGCCAAGGAATTCACAATAGTTATGACTGACGTTGGTAGCTTGGTAGAGTCGGTAATTTGCAATATGCACTTTTGCAAATACAAAAAAGAAACATTACTGAGCGTCATGGCCGGGTACTTGTACATAAAAACATAATAAGCTGCTAAAAGGACAACAGTTCCTTAACTTCCACCATTCCTCCACAAGGCACAAAATTCAAAAAGGACTTGGAGGTCTGCCACGCGATGTATAAACAGTCTGGTTCGTTGTTCCTCACATACTGACGAGAGGAAATGGCGAAGCTTTCTCTTTTAATTGGGACGCCATTTCTTCAATGCTTTCATATTTCTGTATATATGAGAGAATATAATAACGATTTTGTCAGTTGTGGTAACAAACTTAAATATTGCTATTGCCACGAAACGTATATTTTACCTAATATATATAGTGAATGGCGATGTAATTGGATAGTTATTTTTGCCATTCACTGCGACACTGAGTCAAAAATATTGAGGAAGCGTGGAATTTGATAATTAAGAGAGAGATACATGCATGCACAGCATCAACATCATTAACAGCATCAACATATACTATACAATTAACGTTGCATATATGACTTCGATATTGGAAGTCATTGTTCGCGGGAACTAAGCGTATAATTCATAATAAAATAGGGTGATTTGCAATTATCCATAATTGTCGCAAACAAAATGCCTCCTTTTCCATAATTCGTGCCGAAGATGATTGCCCAAAATATTCTGCAGCAAGTGGAGTTGCCCTAAACGTTTTTAGGACAACGGTACCAAACTTTCCCTTTCCAAGTATCTTGTCATTCTCATGCATGATCTTCGAGTTGACAAGATTTCTCTCGTTTTTTTTTCACGATTCTGATTCAAGATTGTCACTGACTGCCACCAGAAACAACTTTCTTTAAATTCTTCAACTTTACTTTTTCACTTTTAGATTTCTGCAACATTTCATATCTTTCTTTTGTTGAGTTCTCTAAATCAATTGATTTGTTCAAGTTTCTGTTAATTATCTTCTTTTAAGGGTTTTATTGTATCATTTATGCCACGATTTAACTCTTTTCCAACATCACGTTTTCTTTTTTGGCGTGATTTCCGTTGCCTTATTTTTTTAAATTCCTGTGAATGTTTTTGCTTTTCCTTGACACGACTGTAACAATTAGCATGCTGATTAGGTTTAATAAATTATATAAATTAAACGTAATCAAGTACAGTGTTTACATGCTTTGAATCCTGGCTTCGCAGTTCTTGACAACTGGTGGCTCTTTTGCAAGTGCGACCAGGAAGAGATAACGGCGAATAAGGCAGCGTTAACCACCTTGCACAAAAGCTGTCACACAGCACACTGCTACTATATACAGGGTCAAGACAAAATTAATAACAATGCTACCTATGGCACATGATTTAATCTTGTAGTATATCAAAAGTTTTCAAGAACAATGTTCTACATATACATGTACAGTACCAAACATCTACGGTTTCATCATTAATTTTCAAACAAAATTATGCTAATTATTTTAAAAAGGGCACCAAATGTTATTTCTATTGTTTCTTTGTTTCAAAAGCTTGTTACATGTTTTGCAACTGTTGCATTTTTGTGTTGAAAATACTTCTATATGTTATATATTTTTGAAACTCTTGCAATGTTATTTAATATAAATTTATGCATTTCCTCTTTATCGGGCGGCTTGCGATAGCATGCGACCCAAAAGAGGTGCCGGCGAAAGGCGGTTAGAGGCCACCTTGCACAGCAACACAATGTGCAAATAGCATAAATGTATATATACATGCCTTGAATCCTGGCTTCGCAGTTCTCGACAACTGGCGGCTCTTTTGCAAGTGCGACCAGGAAGAGATAACGGCGAAAGGCGGCGTTAACCACCTTGCACAAAAGCTGTCAAACAGCACTGCTAGTACAGGGTCAAGACAAAATTAACAACAATGCTTAACCTATGGCACATGATTTAATCTTGTAGTATATCAAAAGTTTTCAAGAACAATGTTCTACATATACATGTACAGTACCAAACATCTACGCGGTTTCATCATTAATTTTCAAACAAAATTATGCTAATTATTTTAAAAAGGGCACCAAATGTTATTTCTATTGTTTCTTTGTTTCAAAAGCTTGTTACATGTTTTGCAACTGTTGCATTTTTGTGTTGAAAATACTTCTATATGTTATATATTTTTGAAACTCTTGCAATGTTATTTAATATAAATTTATGCATTTCCTCTTTATCGGGCGGCTTGCGATAGCATGCGACCCAAAAGAGGTGCCGGCGAAAGGCGGCCAGAGGCCACCTTGCACAGCAACACAATGTGCATTCGCATAAATGTATATACATGCCTTAAATCCTGGCTTCGCAGTTCTCGACAACTGGCGGGTCTTTTGCAAGTGCGACCAGGAAGAGATAACGGCGAAAGGCGGCGTTAACCACCTTGCACAAAAGCTGTCAAACAGCACTGCTAGTACAGGGTCAAGACAAAATTAATAACAATGCTACCTATGGCACATGATTTAATCTTGTAGTATATCAAAAGTTTTCAAGAACAATGTTCTACATATACATGTACAGTACCAAACATCTACGGTTTCATCATTAATTTTCAAACAAAATTATGCTAATTATTTTAAAAAGGGCATCAAATGTTATTTCTATTGTTTCTTTGTTTCAAAAGCTTGTTACATATTTTGCAATTGTTGCATTTTTGTGTTGAAAATACTTCTATATGTTATATATTTTTGAAACTCTTGCAATGTTATTTAATATAAATTTATGCATTTCCTCTTTATCGGGCGGCTTGCGATAGCATGCGACCCAAAAGAGGTGCCGGCGAAAGGCGGCTAGAGGCCACCTTGCACAGCAACACAATGTGCAAATAGCATAAATGTATATACATGCCTTGAATCCTGGCTTCGCAGTTCTCGACAACTGGCGGCTCTTTTGCAAGTGCGACCAGGAAGAGATAACGGCGAAAGGCGGCGTTAACCACCTTGCACAAAAGCTGTCAAACAGCACTGCTAGTACAGGGTCAAGACAAAATTAATAACAATGCTTAACCTATGGCACATGATTTAATCTTGTAGTATATCAAAAGTTTTCAAGAACAATGTTCTACATATACATGTACATGCAGTACCAAACATCTACGGTTTCATCATTAATTTTCAAACAAAATTATGCTAATTATTTTAAAAAGGACATCAAATGTTATTTCTATATTGTTTCTTTGTTTCAAAAGCTTGTTACATGTTTTGCAATTGTTGCATTTTTGTGTAGAAAATACTTCTATATGTTTTATATTTCTGAAATTCTCGCAATGTTATTTAATATAAATTTATGCATTTCCTCTTTATCGGGCGGCTTGCGATAGCATGCGACCCAAAAGAGGTGCCGGCGAAAGGCGGCCAGAGGCCACCTTGCACAGCAACACAATGTGCAAATAGCATAAATGTATATACATGCCTTGAATCCTGGCTTCGCAGTTCTCGACAACTGGCGGCTCTTTTGCAAGTGCGACCAGGAAGAGATAACGGCGAAAGGCGGCGTTAACCACCTTGCACAAAAGCTGTCAAACAGCACCGCTAGTACAGGGTCAAGACAAAATTAATAACAATGCTACCTATGGCACATGGATTAATCGTGTAGGTGGCTCTTTTGTTTTATCATAATAGCTAGTATATTGATCTGGTCAGTCATCTTAGGATTTCAAAAAAAATATTCTATACGCAAAATGTCTATTCTCTATTGTTTGAACGCCATCATAGTTTGTTCATTTCTTGACAATTTAATACATCTCTCTCATTTAAAAATTACCTGTACCCGAGGTTGATAATTAAGTTAATAACTAGCTAAAAATAGAACCATGTAGGCTGTTGTCAGATTTTATTAATCTTATCCTATTTTATCTACTGATTAACTAACCGAAGTTCATTTGTCTAATTGATATGTTTTCCATAAGTACACGCACCTGTGTATTAAATTATTCGTGCAACAAATTGCCCAGTTCTGGCTAATTTATTCATATACGTTTTGCTCACTGACTGAAATCTCTTTGAAACCCGAATTCATTTCGTTTCGCGTAAACTATTTCTATATTACTATCGTGATGTTCGTGCATATATCTTTTGTCATCAAAGAATTAAAAATGAAATAGCTGGAATTAAAAAATAGCACTGCGCGCGCTCTAATTATTTATTTCTTGAGTTTCAATCGAACTACAGGGGTGCTGTACTGCTCACCTAAAATGTGTTCGCTTTGGCTCCGGAATACGCGAGTAAAGTAGATTATTAGACTTGTCATAGTAAGGGAATAGGTTTCAAGTGTCTAAAATACAAAGAAGGGCATAGATTTGAGAGCCATTGCAACGAGAAGTGCGTTTATCTTGTCAGTCGTTGGTACCATGCGGCATGACGCCGATCTTTATTCAAACAACCGTGTTCAAACGCACGCAATGGAAATGTTTAATAGCTCGCGTCCAACAGTTCGAATCGGTTCGTTGTTACGCTATTTAGACATAATTTTAACATATAATACTTTTATAAACATTCATACGAGTGCAAATGCGAGTATTAAGCTGAAAAGATTTTGTTACAGCCTACTGCGCCCTTCCGAAGGCAATGCGCGTTTATGAACGAACTATCTATCTATATATATTTACCTTCAAATTTCTCGTAGTAATCTTTCAACCCAAGTTCGACCAACCACTCTTTGACTTCGTCGATCGATCTTTCCATCTTCCTGAGACCTGACTTTAGTACATCGGATAAAGATAAAATCGTAAGCAGCTTCTGATACACAAACCACAGCGCGCGACAATAAACGACTTAACGGCAATACACTGAGTGAATGATATTCAAACCTGCATGTCAAATTGCGCGGCGATCGCTGATTGGTACCGCTCTATTGGACGTCATCAGTTTGTTTATCTCCTGTGGTTTTGATGGTATTTCTATTTCATCACGTTTCACTCTGATGAAGGGCTCCCTCAAATCGTCAGTATTTCGTTGATTTCGTTCTTTAAAACCTCGGCAGTTCGCAACTTTTTCGCTTTCCCCTTTTCACGCACATACATTCCTAGTTTTCCTGAGTATTTTCTCCCCTCCACTTTATCATAGTTGCTGGTTGACGGCCGTAAACATAGCGAATGATTTAACAGCTTAATTCCCATGTATTATTTTCAATTTGTTTATCGATCTGCTATTTTTATTTGCTATTTTCAACTTATGTCACCATTTTGGCACATATAAGATCTATACATTTGGACAAAATTCCAAAATCCAATTTTCAAATTCCGTTTACTCAGAGCATGAGTAAAATTAATTCCTTTTTTTTTATTTTACTCGAAGACTTGAGTAAAATGCTTTACTCAAACATTCGCTTTACTCAGCACTTGAGTAAAACGCTTTACTTAAACATTCGCTTTACTCAGTACTTGAGTAAAACGCATTAACAAGATGTTCAGTTTACTCAGTAGTTGAGTAAAACATCAACTTTACTCGCAAAATTGAGTTATTGCAAACTTTTGAGTAAACTAAAAGTGATAGTTTACTCAGTGTGAGTAGGTTTACTCAACTTATTGAGTATAAAAACGTCTTTACTCAAAACAATTTTACTCGAACGTTTGGGTGTAAAACTTTACTCAAATTTTTGCGTAGATTTACTCGATATTAGCATAAATTTGCACAAGAATTGAGTAAAACGGACATTTTACTCAAATATTTGTGTTATTTTACTCAAATGCAAAAATACTTTTTTTGCAGTGTATTAACTAATGTACACAATTCTTACCTTGAGGTCCTGTTGGTCCTGGTTCTCCTGGTGCTCCCGGTGGTCCCGGTGGTCCGGGAGGTCCGGGAGGTCCGGGAGGTCCGGGAGGTCCGGGAGGTCCAGCTGTTCAATTGCAAAGAATTCCAAAACACAATTTAAGGAATGTTCATACTTCATAGAACATGAAAATTGCATTAAATAAGAGTTTTACCCACCTTCCTTGTAACGAGCTTCGTCTAAATCTGTGAAGGCAAAATTACGTTAATAATTATTTCTACTGCAGTTGTATGGTTTTTATTTAATAATAGGGATATTAAAATTTTTGCTAACGCCTCACTGTAAACCGCTAAAAACCACGTGACCAAGAGTCTGACGTTGCGTTTGCCGTGATTTCTTGACGCTTTCAACCTCAAGGCCCCCATGCATCCTTACGTAAGTCATCTACCTCAAGATATTAACGAATAACTGTTCACTACACATTTCATGACTATATCCATCACAAACACTATCCTATCTTTGATTCGGAGGTTTTTTGTTCGCAAAAAAACAGTACTTTAACGCGAAGTATGGTTGACTGGAAAAATAAACACGGCAGCCAATTTCAGAAGTTAAAATAAAGATCTTGTTTTATTTGTAGATATAGTCCGTTTGGTTTTGACTTGCATAGATTATCAAGTTTAATTGTGTTTGTTATTTTGAACATTTTGGAAATGCCATCTTCCGAGTTTTTAAGAGTCAAGTAAACGCCAGTCTTGTAAGGTCATTTTTACCTTGCACGTCAGTAGTGATACCCCCCACTATGGCGGCGGAAGTAATTAGTATGCAAACGGTGTGTAGCCCCTCATCTCATTAGTATTCATTTCATAGCGGCGCGTTACGTCAGCAAGCCCTAACCCTAATATCATTATTTATGCTACCCTCTTAACCCTAACTTTCCCCCCTAAACCATAGTTGTTACTCAACCCCCCGGTTTTCACTACGTCATACCGACTTATTATTTATTCATTCTCAGACTCCTTTGGGACGTAGTAACCCTAACTTTTCCCCCCTAACCCTAGATGTTACTTAACCCCCCCCGTCATTCCCGATTGGTCTCCGACTGATTTCCGAAGTTACGTAAAAGGCACGGGACTTATCTCTTTATAACTAATAGAAACCAACTTTCATTTAAACCCTTAACCCTATTTATAGTCAACAGTTGTGGGACACGTATACGTACAGAGCATGCGTACAGTAAACTTTAACAAAATAGACGTTCTTTACAAGGAACTAAAGAGAAATTGATAGAGGCACTTTATATTTTTTATCTGAAACCTTGTCTCGATGAGTACAGAGAGTTTTGAGCAGCCGAAGTGTCTGAATTGGCAGAGCTCGTATAGACTTAGATTAATAGCATATAATGAATATTATAATAGAACCTAAATATTCAATCATCCTAGAATCATTGCTAGCTAAACCCTTGTTTATAAGTGAAGAAATCGTAAGAAGATAGAATGAGCAGTCAATTTTAAAAAGCCATAAGAACGTTTTTAAGTGTCGATATATAAATGAAATATTATTTGGCTGCGGGACGGCTGAGTATCGACTTGAATTAATAGCAACATGAATATTATATTAGTTAGAACTTAAACGACCATCTTTACCTATTTACTTGGAGATATGTGCCGAATTGTCGCTTATTTGGCTTTAGTTTATAAAGTAAACGATGCCTTGAATGAACAAACCGTTCGGCAAGCTGTTCGAAAGACATTGAATCATTTTCTTCAGAGGGGTTTGCCAGAATATAAACTGTCAAGGGTTAAACGGCTGACTCGGCTATTTTATTAACGTCGTCAAGCATCTTGTTAATGTTGCTACGGCTGATGTTTGCGTATTTATGCTCAGTGCACGTGCAGGAGACAAAAGAGAAACTCATTAGGGGCAATTATGAGGATTAAGCAAGTCTAGGCGAGAAAGTCATTAGCGTGTACTTTGCTTAAGACAGAATTCACAATAATCAGTTTAAAATATTTATTTAGGCTTTGGTTTAAACTTATACATATAAAAAGTTTTAGTAAGGTCTGCTTCTTAGATTATATTTAGGTGTTTTTATTTTAAAAGTAGCATGATAATCTTTCTTGTCCTCTGGTGATAATTGGGACACATCTTCTTTTGTCATGGGTAAATATTTTGATCTAGTCATCATTAGATGGTGTTCATACTCTTCTCTTTCATCCGGAGTCATCTTTGCCAAGTCTTTCTCTGTCGGATCGCCCAAAGTTTCCCAGTTATGAAAGAAATTATGTTTAAGCGTCGGTTGTTCAACAGTAGGAGGCGGTGTTACAAAATAGGTTTTAGGTGTAGCAGGGAAACCCCACGGAAGATCGTCAGTTTCTTGCTTTATCTCCGGTGTCAAATTTGGTGTATTTTTCCGAGTTTGAAGATTATCTATTTTTATTTCTGTTCAAAATTATTTTCATTAACTCCATCGGTAATATATGCCTTGGAACACACAGTACAGAAACCAATTGAATGTAAAAAAGATAAGGGAGATCCTAAGTTACATAATTTACAATGATGATTGTTATCCTGATAGAAATCTTTCCATGAACATTTAGGACACTGAAGTAAATATACTACACGTGCAATACTTTGACAGTGTTCACATTCTCCAGTAAGTTCTTCATTTCTCTCCGAGTCCTCCCCACTCCGTTGCTCCGCGTCCGACTCTTCTTGTTCAGTTTCGGAGTCAGTTTCTTCGTCTTCGCTTTCGGATTCCGGCTCTTGATGTTCGTGACGTGCCAGCATGGTCAAAACTTGAACATTTTCAATGAGACTTTTATCAATTTTCAAATTTGCTAGTCCTTTAACAAAAATATCTAAACCAAGGGGCTCGGGAATCTTGGCATCGTATTCTGTTAGACAATATTCTATCAAATCAGTGATATTTGTTCTTGATATAGTTTTTCCATTATATACTATTTCCCCTCTTGAATTCCACGTGAGAAGATTATGGGATATCAGCAAACTGTTTAGCAGAGAAGACACTTTCTCTTCATCGATTTCGTAGTGTAAATGTGATATTATTTGTTGAACGCGATAATTAGCGAGACTTGTTTCTTCCATGATGTTCACGCTTAAACTGACTATCGTAGAAACTTTTAGTTCATTTATACCATTTCTGCGAGTCCTTCTAAAACAGGACCAAGCAACAGGCTTAGAAATCCTTCACCGTTTTGAACTAGTGTTTTCTTTTTTCGTCTAAAACTTCGTCGGGGATCAACCAAAATGTGTAGATCGTCCTGGTAAGGGCTAAGTGTTTCAATCACCTGACGAGGTAGTTGGTAGTGCATTTGCCATAAATTGTGCGCACACTCGCATATACATCGAACCTGCTCAGGGCTCGCAGACTCCAAAACAGCTCGCTGTTGTACCGGTTTTGAAAGACACAAAAACTGAAGAAATGCTCTCTGTTCGTTGGTAAACATCACTCAATGAAAGTAAGGTTGCAAATGATTGAATTCCGCCAGAGCATATCTATATATTTTGAATTTGTGACAGATATCCTTGAGGGGTCTGGGACTGAAACTTGGGGAAATAAGGCCGATAAGAGGAAGATAAGAAGGAAGCTAAGGAGTAGAAAGAAAAAAGAGGAAGAGGATAAGGAAGAGAAACAGGAGGAGGAAAGGGCTCGGAGTTAGGAGCAAAGGGTTCGGAGCAGGAGCCAAAAGCTCGGAGCTATGAGCCAGGAGCCGGGGCCTCGGAGCCAGGAGCCAAGGGCTCGGAGCCAGGAGCCAAGCGCTCGGAGCCAGGAGCCGGGGGCTCGGAGCCAGGAGCCAAGGGCTCGGAGCCAGGAGCCGGAGGCTCGGAGCCAGGAGCCGGGGGCTCGTAGCCAGGAGCCGGGGGGCTCGGAGCCAGGAGCCGGGGGCTCGGAGCTAGGAGCCAAGAGCTCGGAGCTAGAACTCTGGGAGGCTCGGAGCCAGGAGCCAAGGGCTCGGAGTCAGGAGCCGGGGGCTCGGAGCCAGGAGCCAAGGGCTCGGAGCCAGGAGCCGGAGGCTCGGAGCTAGGAGCCAAGAGCTCGGAGCTAGAACCCTGGGGGCTCGGAGCTGGGAGCCGGGGGCTCGGAGCTTGGACCGAGGGGCTCGGAGCTAAAAGCCTGGACTCGAATTCAAGGGTAGAAATATACACATATATACCTAGCATTTGTTTGGGAGAAATCATTTTGCCACTGATAGCCTCCGAAGCAACATGCCCTACGCCTGTGATATTTGCGGAAAGAACTATTCTAAACCCTTTAATTTACGGCGCCATTTGGAAGATGTCCACGGAGAAAGTCACTCGAGGAAAGCAACACCTGTGGTCAATGGATCAACAGTTCTGCAGCATCCTTTTACGTGCATTGTTGCAGGGTGTACTCAGAGTGGTAAAACAGTATGGGTGAAAACGCTTCTGGAAAACGCCAAAACTACGATTAATCCTCCTCCCGAACGTATCATTTGGTGTTATGGGCAATGGCAGCCCATGTATTTAGAAACGATCAAAACAATACCAGGCATCGAATTCTATGAGGGTATACCTTCCGACATTGACTCCAATAATTTTCTTGAAGTCTCTCAACGTAACCTGATCGTCCTCGATGATCTCATGGCTCAATCAGGGGGAGACAAACGTATTGCTAGTCTATTTACTAAAGGTAGTCATCACAGGAATCTCTCCGTGATCTATATTGTTCAGAATATATTTCACCAAGGCAAAGAAACAAGAAACATCAGCCTCAACGCACACTATATCGTACTATTCAAGTCTCCGAGGGATAAGCAACAAATTTCTGTCTTGGCACGGCAGGTGAACCCAGGTCATGTCCATGAATTTATGAAGAGTTACGAGGAAGCCACAACTCGTCCTCATGGTTATTTAATGCTTGATCTGAAACCGACCACGGACGACGATCATCGCCTCAAGACCAATGTTCTACCTGGAGAAAATAGCTCAAGCCTGCAGCAACAGCTGGGTAGTTTCATACAAAAGCAATCCTATCAATTACCTCCAATCGTTAATGCCATGTACAATACAGAACAAAAAATGCAAGATATTGTACAAGCGCCACAGGTAACACCTGAAGAAAAGAGCATACTTTACTCCAATCAGCTAGGACGTTTTCTGACGTTTCAAAACCAACTGCAAAATCAGTCTCAACCTCTGACTAATCTTCAAACTCAGCAAAATACACCAAATTTGACACCGGAGATAAAGCAAGAAACTGACGATCTTCCGTGGAGTTTCCATGCTACACCTAAAACCTATTTTGTAACACCGCCTCCTACCGTTGAACAACCGACGCTTAAACATAATTTCTTTCATAATTGGGAAAGCTCTTCGGATTGGAAAGAAAGCGACTTGGCAAAGATGACCCCAGATGATAGAGAAGAGTATGAACATCATCTATTGATGACTAGATCAAAATATTTACCCATGACAAAAGAAGATGTATCACAATTATCACCAGAAGACAAGAAAGACTATCACGCTACCTTTAAAATAAAAACGCCTAAATATAATCTAAGAAGCAGACCTTACTAAAACTTTTTATATGTATATGTTTGAACGAAAACCGAAATAAATATTTTTAAGCTAAATGCTTTTGTATGTATGTGTTTATTTGTTCCTCCTCCTCCTACTCCTTCTTCTCTTTCTCCTCCTCTTCTTTCTCCTCCTCCTCCTCCTCTTTCTCCTCCTCCTCCTCCTTCTTCTCCTCCTCTTTCTCCTCCTCCTCCTCTTTCTCCTCCTCCTTCTCCTCCTCCTCTTTCTCCTCCTCCTCTTTCTCCTCCTCCTCTTTCTCCTCCTCCTCCTCCTCTTTCTCCTCCTCCTCCTCCTCCCCCTCCTCTTTCTCCTCCTCCTCTTTCTCCTCCTCCTCCTCCTCCTCCTCCTCTTTCTCCTCCTCCTCCTCTTTCTCCTCCCCCTCCTCCTCCTCCTCTTTCTCCTCCTCCTCCTCTTTCTCCTCCTCCTCCTCCTCCTCCTCTTTCTCCTCCTCCTCCTCTTTCTCCTCCTCCTCCTCTTTCTCCTCCTCCTCTTAAAATGTGTGTTTTGGTAGCGTTTTCCTCATTTAGATACTGACTGTCAAATAGAGATGTTGATCAAAAAGCACAAACCGTTTCTTGAACTTTTATGTACAAGTGAACCTATTCAACAGCGAGCTCTGTTGGAGACTGCAAGCCCCGAGCAAATTAGATGCATTTGTGATTGTATGTTGAACTTTTGGTCAATGCAATATCAATTATCACCTGCTTTGCTTGAAGACGTTAAGCCTTATAGCGACGACATATCAACTTTGGCTAGTCCCCGAAGTAGTTTTATGAGAAAAAAGGAGATACTGATTCAAAAAGGCGCAGGATTTCTTGATGTCTTACTTGGTCCTGTTTTAGAAGGACTCGCAGAACTAATATAAAAGAACGATATTTTGTAAAGGCCCTCATTCGAACCCTGAACACGATGGGAGAAAGATTACATGATGATTTTCGTGTTAAAGAAATACTGTCACACTTTGACTACGGAGTGGATGAAGCGACAGCGTCTTCTTTGCTGAATAGTTTACTCGCGTCCTATGTCAACTTAACATGGAATCCCAAAGGAGAAATTGTGTATCAAGGAAGAACTATACCAAACACAAAAATAGCCGAATTGGTAGAATACTGCGTATCACCTTACTTCTCAGGAATTCCCGAACCAGCTGGTCTAAATGTATTTGTAAAAGGACTCGCCGACATTAACATTGACAAAAACCTTATCGAAAATGTTCGAGTGCTGACAATGTTGGCGCAGGCAGAAGAAGAAACAGAATCAGAGAGCGAAAACGAAGAAACTTCCTCCGAAGATTCCGAACACGATAAAGATTACACCGAAATAGAATCAGAAAATTCTATAATTGACGAACCTGTTGATTGCGAACGTTGTCAGAATCCTGTTAACTTTACACATGTAATTGAGTGTCCTAAGTGTTTGTGGAAATATTTTAACAAATGCGTTATTCGAAATCTGATATGTAATGTTTGTGGTACAGAATTCAAGACTCATGATCCATGCCTTCGGATTATAAGATGTACTGTATGCCCATATGCTAGTGTTACCGATAGATCACTAAATAATCAAGAGTTTTTTGTGTAAATAAATATTTTAAACCGATTGTTGTGAATTCTGTCTTATGCAAAGTACACGCTAATGACTTTCTCGCCTAGACCTGCCCAAGCGCTTAATCCTCTTAATTGCCCCTAATGAGTTTTTCTTTTGTCTCCTGCACGTGCACTCAGGATAAATATGCAAATATCAGCCGTAGCAACATTAACAAGATGCTTGACGACGTTAATAAAATAGCCGAGTCAGCCGTTTATCTGAAGAAAGTGTTTCAATGTCTATCGAACAGCTTGCCGAACGGTTTCTTCATTCAAGGCATCGTTTACTTTATACACTAAAGCCAAATAAGCGACAATTCGGCACATATGTCCAAATAAATGGGTAAAGATGGCCGTTTAAGTTCCAAACTGATATAATATTCATGTATGCTATTAATCTGAGTCTATACGAGCTCTGCCAATTCAGATACTTAGGCTGCCCAAAACTCTCTATACTCATCGAGACAAGGTTTCAGATAAAAAATATAAAGTGTCTCTCTCACTTTCTTTTTAGTTCCTTGTAAAGAACGTCTATTTTGTTAAAGTTTATTGTACGCATGCTCTGTACGTCTACGTGTCCCACAAGTGTTGGCTATAAGTAGGGTTAAGGGTTTAAATGAAAGTTGGTTTCTATTAGTTATAAAGAGATAAGTCCAGTGCCTTTTACGTAACTTCGGAAATCAGTCGGAGACCAATCGGGAATGACGTAGTGAAAACCAGGGGGGTTGAGTAACAACTATGGTTTAGGGGGGGAAGTTAGGGTTAAGAGGGTAGCATAAATAATGATATTAGGGTTAGGGCTTGCTGACGTAACGCGCCGCTATGAAATGAATACTAATGAGATGAGGGGCTACACACCGTTTGCATACTAATTACTTCCGCCGCCATAGTGGGGGGTATCACTACTCACGTCAAATTGCTAACCTCGAACTACAGTCAGCAGTTAACGGTAAATAAAACAAACGTCAATCTTTAGGTCTCTAGTCTAATATGTACATCATAACCTGACCTGTAACTGGAAGAAGTGCTACGTACGGTGGTCAATTGAACGATCAAGGTAAAAAGATTATATTTTTATCATTTTACAAATTCAAACTCTTTGCTTTTGGATTTTGCCACTTTAGTAATTCGCTTGCGTGACTGACCACGCAGCAGGACTATTTGTTTATATCTGTGGTTCCCAAACTCTTTTCGCCGGTGGGCCGGTAATATACTTCCATGTTTGTGGCGGACCAACGAGCTACCAAATATATGTTTAAACGGTCGGAGCTTTCTTATAAAGAACGTTTAATTTATTTAAAGTCATTGCCTATAAATTATTGGTTAGAATTCTTAGATCTTGTTGGGATTTTTTTTAAATGTAAATTAGGCATAATTTTGATGAATTTAGATGATTACTTATATTATTGTAGTACTCGTACTCGTCGAACTAAAACTGGTTTAGCTTTATACGTTAAACACTGTAAAACATCACTTTATCGTGATTCATGGGAATCTGTGAGAAAACAAGTGGGAAGCAATCTGTGAGTAAACCACTAACTATATTTTGAAACTAATATAAGCTTATATATGGTGACTTACCTATCTCTTTAGCTGCTGTGTCTGTAAAATAAATAAATAACGGATTACGGCAAAAATGTTCAGGTTTATAGAATTCTTGATCAATAAAGTTATGGTGGAAGTTGGGTATATGTAAGCTATACAATAGGTATTTCATTATAATTATAGTAACTAACGGGTTGATTACTGAATTGTCAGCCCGGTTATAGGAGGGCTGAGTTGAAACCAAAATTATAACTCCGCCGTAGGAATTCGAAGAATCCTTGTTTTGCGGCTTCACACGCGCTTAGTTCAGCCTGTGCTGAAAATTTTGAGCGATTACATGGGCGATTTCAGCCCAGTTGACCGGGCTGAACTTTCAACCCGGGCTAAACTTTCAGCCCCCGTATTACAAAGATTTAATAAGAAGACCGGATTGAAATTTCAGCCCGGGCTGAAAATCTCCATGTATAATCGGCCCCTGAAAGTATCAGTTATAGCATGGCCTGGCCTGTTCTTCGTTCAGAATCTGAACGGCGAAATTAAACGTTGATTGCCTGAGAGATAAAATTGGGAAATATATCAACGCCCAGAAGCACCAGACTAGAAAGTTTGTAGTACTATTAACCCAATAAATTCTATTTGAACAGAATTTGGTTAGGAATTGAATGAGAGAATCAGATTCATAAATGCACGATTCTCTGTGTCTAAGGCCACGTCCACACGTCAACCTCGTCCCCAGGGCTTGTTCCCCTGTTTTCATAGCGTTTTTATATTGTTCTCGATCCTCAGGGGAGCAGAAAACAATGGTCTCATTACCTGAAACAATATGAAAACGCTAGGAAAACGTATACGTGTGGACGTGGCCTAAAAAATGAGTGAAAAAAATGCTTGATCGCGTCATTATACCCTATATTATGCAAACGTTTACTTAACTAAATATAGCCCATGCAATCATGCAGAACAAATAAATTCTCAAATGTATGAATAATTTATGAGCTAATTAACCAATAATAAAGGCCCATTTGATCACGAGATTGCATTTGGATATCCCAGTGAAACACCCTCAGCTATACAAAAGACTACAACAGATGAAAGTCACTAGTGCATGAGGAAGATCATGATCTTCCTCAAATATCTTAATTACGCATTCAACACAAGCTAACAGACATATCAGAATGAGAAGAGAAGTGAAACATCATGACACGTCGCCAGCTAAATTTCATGACATTAATTTCGCTTATTGGTTATACTAATTTTCTTTCAAAGAACAACGGTTGAACGACAAAACGAATCGGTAAAACAGCCAAGCGAAGATAGGCTGGTCGCCTTCTCAGCTACAGACAGTCATGGTGTGTTGGTAACGATAAAATTAAAGTATTTGTCGCTCCTTTTCTGGTCGAAAACTTCGAATTTCTTGACTGAATGCTTCTCAAACTTCTTTGAGTTTTCAAATATATAGCCAAAACATCCTCAACCATTTGCGACGACAAAGTCAAGTATATACGCGGCTTCAACCATGCATCTTCTTGACAAACAACTCGGTATGAATACATTTTGTACACCTTGGTTATCACCATCCCACGAGAGTTTATTGAACATTATTAAAATCGTATTCACTTGAGAAGTCATAAGCACAACTCGAGCTCGTGTCCCACAGGGATATCCAAACACTCGAAAACAATTAACAAAAACACTCGCGCGTCGCGCTCGTGTTTTCATACATTGTTTTCTCGTGTTTGGATATCCTGGTGAAACACTCGCTCTCGTTGTTCATAGACAGTGTGTATAAAAGAAACCTGAACCCTTAGACAACAACCTATTGTAGTAGTTTGAAAGCCCTAAAAGCGCTACGTTATAAATTAATCAGCACATAAGTTAAACAGGAAGAGAAAAAGCTTTTAAATACTTTCACCATGCATACACTTCAAGTTATCTTAATTTCCCAGGTGTATAAGGCCATGTGTTTTACGCATCTGTGGGTTCAGCGAAGTGCTTAGGCTCTCAAACTACTACAATAGGTTGTTTTCTAAGGCTTCAGGTTTTTTTTATACACACTCAGTGTATGCAATGGGTGCATGACACATGCAGGCTGTTACGGCGCACTCTTACCGCTGAAGTTAAGCCCAGTCGAATGGGGTAACTACTCGGATAGGTGACCACCTTAGCTTTATGTGAGTAGCTGGAGTTGTTGGTTTTCTTCTATGCCTCGAGGGGTTTTTCACCGGGTTCTCCGGTTTTCCTCCCTCTACAAAATCGACACCATATAATTTCCTCAATCAATTCTACAAAGTAGTTCCATCAAGTGGTCAGGGCCATTGCATACCCATTATCAGTATCAGTATATCTAAATACCGTCATATACATGTTACTCAACAATAAAGTGCTTTTTGTTTCATCATGATGAAATCGCAAGATTTCTTCCTATTTTCGCGATGTCACTACACTGAAAAAGATATTCAGGCAGAATTAAACGCTTTTGCTGAATAAACGTTTGCCTAAATAAAGAACTATGCGGCCACCCATTTGTAGCGAAAATATAATAAAATCTTAGCTCATATACTTGGCTCTTTGTCTCCACGGCATGAGAATACGTACGTGTCTTGCATATAGTCCTTCAATAGTATTTTCTGTTAACTTCTTCACTGCCAGATTTCTCCCTTTGAGGAGTAAAATCGGTCTGGCGTTAGCCATAGTGAACTGAACAAAAATCGACTTTGCCTTTGGCGGTAAAAGGCCTTAATAATAATTCTATAGTACGATTGTACGCGAATGGAAGAAATTATTATCTGCGTATATATCAATTTCATTTTAGTGTTAGAACAAAGAATCCAAAGCAACAACGCCTCAACAAAGTAAAAGTTTTCAATTGTAAGCATTATACTAGCCATAAATTCATCATGGTATTTTACTGATAAAAGATGGGGGTGGGGGGGGGGGGGGGGAGGAGTGGCCAAAAGTGTAAGATTTCTGAGCTTCTGCATGGCCGTCTGTCGTTGGCTTGAAATTTAATTTTCAACGGCTTTACTGATTTTGTACGTGTTTTACTTGCTGCATGCATGGCTACTGGTAGTTATTGTATCATTAATGCATTTATGTCTGTTTTTCCGAGTAACAGTGGAAAAAATGGTCTTATCCAGTTAAAATATTGGGGAAAATTATTTAGATTGAGTACTTACAGGTCAACGCCAGCAAAGTTGTTAAGGCCAAAAGTGGTACCAGTATGGATTTCATCTTCCTTGCTCCCGTCAATAGAATAACCAACTATACTAGTTGCTTTGAGCTTTCCCAGTTTTGGGCTCCAATTTATAAGAATTCGTGGGCCTGGATTAAAAAGCTAATTGCGACCAGTGTTGACAAACGAATGATGTATTAGGTCTTGTGGTTCAAACAAGGCATGCCGTGATAAGAGATTAAGACCTTCCTGTATCGTTAGCACGTCGACATCGCAAAGTTGCTGTCAATATTGCAAGGTCGCGCGTCAGGTCACGTTTACACTATTACGGCACGGGTGGTGGTCCGGATTGGGGTGAGCAAATCGTCTCAAAAGCAAAATCGTCTGTTTACACATGGTTAATAGAAATATAAAGCTACGAATACGATTCATCAATTCATGTTGAAAAGTACATGAAGGTGCCAAATCCTTTGTTTTATGTTCATAAATATTTAAACAGTACGGTTGAGTGATTGAACCCAAACGTTGCTATTGGATGATGGCTTCATTATACTGAAAACACAATATGTTCAGCAACCGTGAAAGTGCAAAAATTTCCATAAACCTGAACAAAAACATAAAATAATGACTTTTGTTGAGCTTCCAAACCATGTATATTTTCTATTAACTATTCATGGTTTACACTATGGCGCTACAGTAAATTTAGTAGTGATTTGCAGTCGGAGTGGTTTTCCGTAGCGTAAGTCACTACGCTTAGCACTCTGGAATAGTGTAAACAAAACAAAGAAACGAAGTGATTTCTCAACGGGGAAGACTGACCGCACCGTAATGGTGTAAACGGGGCGTTAAAGCCTGTTTTCCACGAGGCGGAATTTTGCGCGCGGAGCGGAAATTTTCTTTGTCTTGTGATTTCTCGGGTGGAACTAATTAGAAAAGACAAAGAAAAATTCCGCCCTGCGCGCAAAATTCCGCCTAGTGGAAACGCGGCGTGCTTCAATATTAATTAATCATAATTTTTCTGCATCATAAATTTTTACTTTCAGTATCGTAATTTTCACTGCACATAAATATCAGGCCTGCATAAATATTGACATTGCTTCACAAATTATTGTAATGTCATAATTTAATATAACATGATGATATCATGTCATAATCACACATTTTTAATTTTGAAAACTCATTACGCGTCATTATATTACCAGGCACAGCGGATTTTTTTTATCGCTCACGTAATAACACTATTAGGGATTTAAGCCGATTTTCCACTAGGAGGAATTTTGCGCGCTGAGCGGAATTTTTCTTTGTCTTTTCTAATTAGTTCCACCCGAGAAATCACAAGACAAAGAAAATTTCCGCTCCGCGCGCAAAATTCCGCCTCGTGGAAATCGGCTTAAATCCCTTATAGTGTCATTATGTGAGCGATAAAAAAATCCGCTGTGCCTGGTTTATAATGACGCGCAATGAGTTTTCAAAATTAATCATGTGTGTATACCCAAGTACAGTACAATAGTATTTTTGAACCAAAACAAAACGTTGAGTAATTTGCAGTTCCAAGAGTAACACAACACCGTCGTCGTTGCACATACAACGATAGGGACCTTAATATTCGAATTACGTTTTAGTGAATGGGGCAAGCGTGATCAATTTTTAATGTTCCCTATGTATATGTATGCACTGTGCGTCCAAACAGACGAATTTGTAGTCTCTTTCTGAACTTCGGCTTCCAAATCTTGTGTATTTTTTACACCTGTTTTCAAAATTACGCGACCTGCATGTGGCGTGATGTGAGTAGTTTAATGAATTTGTTGTCACAACTTGGCGGACATGGACATCAAATGAAACTGAGTCAGATTCCAGAATATAATGATGAAACGAGGACGTTGATGCTCATGACCGAATGGCAAACTATTTAACCAAATAACAATCCAATCCATGGGAATGTTGAATACCATATGGCAAAGTAAGTGATATTGAAGTATTTTGAATTGCCATAGAACTCACATGTCGACTGCAATTTTCCCGGCCTGGTCGCGTAATTTTGAAAACGGGTGTAATTATTTTACGGCATGTGACCCTCGTCGATATCGTACACAATTGATATCCTCGAGCATGCAAAGTCCAAACCCTAGATTCTTCCATCGAGGTTATTTTTTTATATCTATCAACAGCATGCAAATACGCTTCTGCAAGACAGGGCGTAACAAGACGAAACAAAAATTTTTTTATTTTTTGGGGGGGGGGGGGGGGGGGGGCACTGTGACAGCATGGACTAGGGGGGCGGAGGCATGTCCCCGGAAATTTTTGAAATATAGGGTCTCTGAAATAGGATTTCCTGGCTTTTGAGAGTAATTTCCAGTAATTTTCGCTCGAACAGTGAAAACGAACACCAGAACCCAGCATTGACATGAACAATCGCTGATCAGTTGAGCCAGAGCAATTTTTTGGGGGCAGCCCCCCTCCTCCTCCCCCCGGCTCCACCCCTGTTACGGCCCTGATAGACCACTATCATTAATCAATCATCGCGATTTATAATTTACTAAACTAAAGGGGCTGTTTACATGAATCCAGTTGAGTTTCAATGCGAACTGAAATGCGAAGTCAATCCATGGAATTGAAATCCGCGGGAAATCTCAAATCAATAAATGTTAAAACCGCATGCATGTTCGTTCTTAGCCGCCAAAGGGGAGCCGGCTCGCAGCTAGTTCGTTCTAGGCCTCTCGATCACATTTTTCATTCCGGAATGATATCTCGCAACGAAATTTCAATCCAGAATGTGATTTCAATGAGAACCGGATTGAACTCAATCTGGAGTGAGCTAAATCTCAATCCGTGTCACAGATAAAGGGTTTGAACAGAACCGGAATGAGTTCAATTGGTTCAATCCAGATTCATGTAAACAGCCCCTAATAAGAATAGACTGAGCAGGATACAATAATTGACAACAAAGTAGCTAAATATTCAAATCTGAAACGCTGAAATTGCATGCATAGAGTAGACTGAAAATACCCCCCAAAGCATTAGCCATTTAGCCTCCTTCGCAGATGTTCTTAGAAAGTTAGCGTACGACCCTAAGAACGTCTGCGAAAGAGGCTAACAAAGCATATGTATACTTTAGATATACTCAGGGACGTAGCCAGGGGGGGGCGGGGGAGCCGCGGCTCCCCCCCTTTTGCCTTTTGATATAAAACGATAGACATGTAACTACAAAACTGATGCAATATGAATTGTGTCAGGAAATAAACTGTAAACAATGTATTCAATCTACTGAGTGTATGCATTTTGAGTATCTATGTGACGTTTGCATGTTTTGAGTATTTTATATGACGTTTTTTAACCTTTAGAGTCTGTAAAGTCTTCCTCCAAAAGACAAGAAATGGCATTTCAGCGACTCTCGATTTAAAAATTTCCCGGAGGAGCATGCCCCCGGACCCCGCTAAAAATTTATTTTGATTTCGGCTCCCCCCTTTCAAATCCTGGCTAATAACTAACATTAGACCACGCGGCCGTGGAGCCGGTGCCCCCACCGAAATCAATGTTTTAATAACATTATTATCGAGTATTCTAAACGCCAATCTTTGCGCATCAGAAATAAAATAACATTTGAAAATTAGTAGTAATATTACTTCTCGCAACTTGAATTTATCTTGTCTACTCTTTGCAAGAGACTTGTAAGTTTTACTTTTCTTCCGGTTCATTTATAGCGCAATAATATATTTCTTGGACTAAAATCTTACGGGCCCCTATTTGCCCCAGGGTTACAGGATTACATGCTTCTCGCATGTAGTCAGACTGTAAACCTATATTATATTTATTGGATTCTTCTATCCTTTGTTGACTGATGAGCAAACCATGCATCGCAACGTGTGCTGAATTGTGAAATAAACGAAATAAGTGGGGGTAATTAACCCTGGACTAACAATGAGGGATGATCCTTACTCATTTAAAATACTGGGCAGCTAATTAAATACACTTTTCTTACTTTGATGATATAGGTACTTTAACCATTATACGAGATGGGTTTTTTATTATACAAGTTGCCGTTGCTATATATAATATATTAAACTGATATTCATTTCATTATCAAACTGATCCAAATTGTATTTTGGTTACGAAAGATATTGATCCCCGTGGCACGATCTTTATTTAACGGAATCAAATATACATTTATTCACGTTTATTTGCTCGAGAATGAAACTGATCTGTCCTGGATACTTCAAGTAAGGTTTATATTTTGACTTAGACATCACGTACATGCCCGTCTTGTTGACGGGTAAAATTTGTATTTAGTTAAGATAAGCCTTGCATGTATGTGTAAATATAGATCGGAAGAAATTGTAAGGGAAGAAATGTAGAGCGGAAGAAATTCGATGGGAAGAATTTATAGGGGAAGAAATTCCATAATAGTTGTTTATATTAGATGTAGTTTAGAATAACATTTAGCTAATCCCATTGGATTAGGTATAAATAGGAGTGCATGATAAGTGTGTAGGACATAATTGATTGAAAAGATTGAATAGAGTGATTAATATAAAGTGTTAAGCAGCCCTCAACCAAAACCTGAATCACAAACACGAGTGTTTTTATATCCACACTTTTCCTGTCGCGCATGCGCCAAGTTACTTTGACTTCAAGTAACCATAGTTAATAGAAAATATACATGGTTTGGAAGCTCACAAAAGTCATTGTTTTATGTTTTTGTTCAGGTTTACGGAAATTTTTGCACTTCCATGGTTACTGAACATATTGTTTTCTGTATAATGAAGCAAGCATCCAATAGCAACGTTTGGCTTCAATCACTCAACCGTACTGTTTAAATATTAATAAACCTAAAACAAAGGAGTTGGCACCTTCGTGTACCTTTCAAGATGAATCGTAGCTTGATTGTTAACCGCTTTGAAGTTTGCCGGGTTTCCAAACCATGTATATTTTCTATTAACTATGAAGTAACGAAGTTCAGAAACACGAGATATGCGTGAACAACACGAGGCGATAGTCGGATAGTCGACTCTTCTCAGCTCTGTGAGTCGTCTTGTAACTTCCCAATTCAAGCACTGCAAAGAACGATGAGAAAGCTACATGTAACAGGACCAATTTAAGAAAAAGAAAAATTCAATATAATTATAATTATAAAAATCTACCTACTAAAAAATGGTGAAAAGAGCGTACTTTTATAACAGAATAACTAGATAAATAATAATGATCAAAAATTGAAATAGCGCACTTTTATTTAGTCACATGCATACAACATAGGAGGTAAACTATAATTTTTTCTCTCTATATTATACCCATGATTATACACATAGCGGCCACAATTAAGATTTTGCTTTCCAACTACAGGACTAATGTCTATAATTTTGTCATACTAAACCTGCCATTATTTTAGAACAATTGAACATTATTCAGTTTTTTTAGTTATCCTAAAAATTTCATAAAGGTTAGCTGCATGTATTGG
The DNA here is from genome assembly GCA_964035015.1 of Corallium rubrum. Lineage (NCBI taxonomy): Eukaryota > Metazoa > Cnidaria > Anthozoa > Scleralcyonacea > Coralliidae > Corallium > Corallium rubrum. The sequence goes on from OZ035998.1 coordinate 38,219,516, forward strand.
AGATATCTGTTATGAAATATACATTGTGTAAAGCCCGAGTAATAGTCGATCATCTGCTTGCTGACGACTTTTCAAAGAACCGAGAAGTCGAAGCAACTTTACGTGATATTATCCGGTTGTTTCATATATGGTGGAGGTCGCGATCAAGGAAGCGATGGAGACCCGAATTTTAGTCTAGCTACGCCAAAAATGACAATTTTTAAAAAATTTCGACAGGCATATTATTGAGATGTATTAGTAAGTCTCTCGCCTAAGATGTTTTGACTCAAGAGGTTAAGTTCCCAATTCTTTAGAAATGGGGTCTGAGGTCCATGTCGAATTTTCAAAAAGTATATCCAGAATGCAATTCGAGAGTAGTTTGCTGGTTCAACACTGCTGCCAAACGTTTGCGCATGCGTGAATTTGCTAGAGTAATTGTAAGACTCGCGGGGCATTTAAGAATATGTTACAATATTGACAAAGAAGCCATGCACAAATTACCTACCTTATCTTTTCTGGTAGTATCAATGCTTATATTTTTAACTTTTGTGTCGGAGACTCGGACCAGTCCAAATATTTCAGTGTTTCGTAAAATGGCGTGAAGTGCATGGCGAGAAAAGCTAGCGAACTTTCAAAACTATCCCACTTTTAGTTTGTTTTTCCCCCTTTCGTATTTTATAAAACAAATACAACATACCGCTCCTGTGCATATGTATACGCTTATTAAGGTACATTTGACGTGATTTGAACACGAAAAAAGTTACTAAACTTCTTATAAGATTACATATGCACGGAGCTTTATGTTCTATTTGTTAAATAAAGATTGTAAAGAAAAAGAACTTTTATATTTTATTAAAGACAGACTAGTAATTCTTAAATATTTTTAAACAACATTGTCGGTGACATCAACATTTGTTTTCATCATTGTTGAAACTATATCACAGTAAGCAGTCATGCAGTCAAGTTTTCATGGATTCTGGTTGTTCAACCTTGTAACCATGTTTCTCTAATTCAGCCCTGAAAAAAAAAGAGAAAAAATTAAAGAATGGAGACTATGGCTATTCAGCGCTAGCAGTGGATCATGGGTCTAATCGATCTAATATAGTCCATTTTACATCCGCGATGGGAAAGTGGTCTCCTCTCTGATGGACTTCCATGCAGCTCGATCTCCGTGGAATTTGCTGGATCATGGGTAATCAGAACCAATTTGAATTCTACTTCACCATTGGTGGTCGCTAATGGAGTCACGTGAGAGCGCGCGAACTAAGAGGATCATTTCAAAAATTTTATCAGTTGCCTATTCAGGATAATGTGAACTATGGTGACCTTTTGCTGAACTCACTGAGTTAGCATACCTGCATGATCTTGTATTATTGACAAGAATTCTTCTTAAAATTGTTTTGTTTTCGTTACTCGTGATCATATTGCTTTAAAGTCTCACGTCACTATCAGCCCACTACCAATGATGAAGTATATAATTAGAAATCAAACAAGCCTTACCTGTAAGGTGAAGTTTGATTTGGATTCTACGAAGTCAACAGTTATGCAAATACAAATAAATTACCACATATGCATGCACATGCTTTTTGGCAAGATTTTTTTCTCTAGATATATGCAAGGACACCAATTTGAACTGTGTATTTAAAACCTTACATTACATGCATACACACACGTGTTTTAATATACAGTACAGTGGCGTACCAAGGACATTTTGATTGGGGGTGTTTCAAAATTTACCAACGAAACCCATGATTTACCGTCAAAACCCAGGCGGGTTTATATATTTTAAGGTTTTAAATCCTAAATTTACCGACTGATTTGGTTTTAACTCAGCGTGACCTGTATCAATTTACGGATCAATTCCAATGCCAATTTTTTTTGGCAAATAAGCCATTCATTCATTCATTCATTCATTCAATCATTCATAACAAATAAAAAAATGTCTTGTTTCCAGGTCAAACATGGGCTTAGATAATGTACAGTTTTCTACAACCGCGCCGGTTTTGTGTGCAATATTCCAATTTAGAAGTAACAAAAATAAGATGATGACGAAGATTTTCAAGTATTTTATGGCAGATTTTTGAAAAATGGCAGATTTTTGAAAAATGGCTAATTTTTGGCCGATTAATTTGCTTAACCAATTATAATAATCAAATCATCCCTAAATTCTTCATACCATATAATTGAAGCCGAATTCATTATCAATAGTGAATACCAGTAATTGTTTTATTATTTATCCAAAATACTAAATAAGAAATATATTGTAATGAAATTAGTCATTATTGAATGATTGACATTCATCCAATATTTTTTCATTAATGGATGTTTGATAGCATTTCCCCAGTAATCTTTTTTATAAGAAAAAAATCTGTTTTTGTGAGCTACAAAAATATTTTTTTTATCACTAAGCATTTTTTTAAGCATTACCATTATATGAACAACTTAACTGCTTAAGTTTGCTATTCAAAATTACCAGCCAATCAGAAATGGGAATAGATTTGCAAGAATATATTACCTTTAACAATTGGCAAAATGTGATTGGCTAATTAAGGGCACATTCATGCAACAATAATGTATTCAAATGTATCAATGAAATGAAAACCTAACATGTGTCAAAGGTAAATATTTAACTTTGACGTTGACATAAAACATGTTTTGTATGCTGTATTATAATATTTTTCTTACCATTTATCTGATGATTATTAGAAGTATACTATATTGGTATTTTTAATTAATAAATTAAATACTAAATAGTACCTTAACTGGTTTGAAAAATCATCTTCAACAGTGTCGTCATCCCAGTCATCTTGCCAAATATGATTTTCATCTTGGTCTTCTTCAGCACCAGTCCACTCTATAAAAAGTCAGTCCCAAATTGTCTATCAGATTGTCTATCTTTTCTACCTTTTAGGAATTTGGGATGAGTTTAATTAAGGGGAAATAGTAAGCTTAGCCAAATAGACTGATCAAAAAAGTCTGTCCCAGAATGAAAAGCACCTCCCTTTTGAATGTGTGCCCTGGAACATATTTCAAGATACTGTAAAACCCCAGGTATACCCCCCCCCCCAAGTAATAGTCCACACATCTGCTAAATTAATACAGTATATATAGTATGTGTCTATCTGTTTTTAAATTCCCCAAGTTATAAGCCCATCTCATCACCTCATGCTTCGGCCATTTATAACATGACACGCTGAGATGTACAACTGTAGACATTAACCTTTCAATTTGTGGGCCATGCAGTATAATCATTACTACAGTGGAGCCTTGCTATAGCGCGCATCATTATAACGCGTGACTCGGTATGGTACGGTTTATCCTTGGACCCCAAAAAATTCTCTTTGCCTGGTTATTATGATCACTAGAGAGAATTTGAATTTCTTAACAATTGCTGAGCATCTTGAATGATCGCGACTCTGGTCGATTCAATGCAGATGACATGTCTAACTTAGCACAAGTATTTGGTGAATCGTTTTCCGCAGAAGAGGTGAACGCATGGCTCAACGTTGATGAGAATGAAGCGATTTCTTCTCAAATGACAGAGGATGACATCATCAGTAGCATAGTAGAACAACCAGTACCAGAATTTAAGTGACAGTGAAGATGAAGAGGAGGCAGAGCTGATCCTGTCAATGAAGTCTGTGGTGCAGAGCATAGAGACAATGCTGAAGTGGGCCGAATCGCAGGAGAACTCTGCCGCTGTAACTATTTTTCATCTTAGAAATTTGTTTACATCAGGCTAAAGTCAAAGCATGAAAAAGTTGCATATTTAAATATTGGTTTTGTATGTATTTAATACTGATAGTCTGATATTCACTAGGTAATATAACAAGATGAATAACATAACAGAAAATGTGTGTTTTGTGCTTCTGGCAGTATCTAAGCTTGTTTCCAGTACCCTTTCCACAATATTGCACCAGGACCAAGTGGGAAGAGTACTGGGAATGAGCTTTACTCAATAACTCGCAATAACGCGCTTCATCTATAACGCGGTCTCCACTATGGACCCCAACTACCACACTACAGCGAGGCTCCACTGTATTAGGCTGATGCAGTATATCGATAATTATCGGGTTTCTTCAAATACCGATTACTCGGTATTTCAATTTTCAAATATCGATATATCGATACCGAAGTTTTTGATATTATTGGTAAATTTCAGTATTATCGGTACAATACTACGGTATTGCATTTGTTTATTAAAAACATCGTATCACGGTATTGCGATAACATGTGCCTTAAAAATTGTCCTTAAAATTGACCCGTGTATTCGTGTCACGTTACCCTATTTCTTTATATAAACAAACTCGCAACAACTGGTCAAGGAGGTTGAATCGATCTTTTGTTTGTATTTCCCAGTGGAATTGTGCGTTTTGTGAAGCACTGTTTGTTTAAAAACCATTGTCAGAGCATGACTATTCTTAATAACTAATCTGCAAAAATTCACCACCATTGAAAATCAAGAAGACGCTTGGCTCCCTCACTAGCATTCACTGGCATGTGAAAGTCTTGACAGACATCTCGGCACAGTCTCCACAGGTTTGACTGGACAAGGAGATAGTAATGTTGTTCCACTAAACTGAGAGTCTGAGACATCACAACTTTGCAAATTATATGGTGTATGCCAATGTGCAGTGACAGAGAGTGAGGTTACACCAGTACACCACTGACGACTGGAACTTCACACCGGATATCTCCAGCGTATTCTACATGGAATCCACCCTGGCATCATGGTACATATTTTGTCACATCTTGTGCTTATATATTAACCTGATGCAAACACTTGGCTGAGTTTGGGAGAATTCAAAAGTACTTATGTAAGCCCTCTATATATATGTCGGATACAGTGTGTATATCGGACAATAAGAGTGAAACTGGACTGTCAACGTGCTACCGTGGTGGTACCAGTAGAACGACTCTTCCTTCACGCTCACCAACATATGTTGATTTCTCAGATAGTGGACTATATTTTTAACGAAATGAAACTGAAAAGAAGTCATATTACTGTTACCTTCAACAGGAAACTCTTCAAATTCGTCGTCTTCTTCAAGAAGTCCCAAATCGGGTTTCTTTTTATCAGCTTGCTTGTCTGCCATCTTGTTCTGTTAATGGTGATCCGAGCATGCAATCATGTACGCCAGTGTGAATTCACCTATTTCGGCGGAATACTTCAAGTAACCAAATTATGTACTTGATCCTGGACAAAGTTGTCAAGAATTAAATTGTCTGGAAACGCTGTCGATCGCCACTCACAATCGCTGAGATAGAAAATGTCCTATCCCACTATTCCAGCGATCATATACATTATGTTGAGCATAGTTAATAGAAACTAAACATGGTTTGGAAGCTCCACAAAGTCATTGTTTTATGTTTTTGTTTAGGTTTATGGGAATTTGTGCACTTTCACGGTTACTGAACATATTGTGTTTTCTGTATAATGAAGCAATCAACCAATAGCAACGTTTGGGTTCAATCACTCAACTGTACTGTTTAAATATTAATAAACCTAAAACAAAGGATTTGTGCACCTTCATGTACCTTTCAACATGAATCGTAGCTTGATTGTTAACCGCTTTAACAGCAAGCGTGAAAGTGCACAAACGTGAACAAAAGGATATAGAACAAAAATTAAAGCCGTGTTTCCAGACCATTTTTTTTCTAGAGACTTAAGTTTTATCACAAATGCTCAAGGGAATTACATTAGTGCATTGGGACTGAGACATGACACTACGTTTTTATGTAATAGTTCAAATACAAGATGGAGGACTTTACCGGGATTTCAAAGTCCGAGTGCTTTTTAATGCACGAGGGCTTTGTAACCCCGGTAAAGTCCGACGTCGAGTATTTGAACTGACTTCTCAAACTCAGAACTCCGAAGATACCTCTGAAACGTAATATAATTTGCCTTATTTCAAAGTCCCAAGAGTTTGAAAATCTATTTTACATTATTTAAAAGTACTAGTACTTTTCCACCGATTTCAAAGCACTGATTAAACATTAATTTCTTTTGTTTTTAATGAATTATTAATGAGTTTGAGAAGCTGTACGTCAAAAATAAAAGAAATACAAACAGACAATTCGTTTTTCTGTAGTAAACAATCTATTTAAATAGCAAAAATTCTTAAACTTTCTACAATACTTCAATATCATAACGACTTCTTTTATGCTCAATGAAGAAGCGTTTTTAATAGAATTCTACATACTCGATGTCGCGGTGCAAGCTAAAGTAAAGAATATATTTAGTGATGAAAAAGACGTAAGTTGGTGTGAATCATCACCATATTATGCTCATTAGCTGCTTCTAGAACAACCTCGTCTGCTACTGAACCAGCAGGACTTGCGATATATTCCACACCACTCTATACAAAACAACGAAAAATAAGAAAAAGATCAGGGTAAAATTCGGGTCAGCACAGCATTGTTGCCTGAACAATGCTGTAACAATTTGTTGCCATATGTGAACAACAATGATAAATGAACAACATTGTTCATCATTGTTTCAACAAGATTTTATGATGAAACAACAACCGTTGTTCACGCATGTTGTAACAACCGAAGAACGTGTTGATACATCAACCATGTTCACCATTGTTGTAACATTGTTGTTCATCGTTGTTATTTCGTCATGCTGTTACATCATGTTGTATCATGTGCGAACAACGTTGTTGGCTATAAAAAATGTGCTGTTGGAACAACTTGTTCACGACTGTTGATTTATCCGTGAACAAGTTGTTCGAACCATAAGTGAACAACTTGTTCACGGCGAGCAGCACAACATTTTTCACGTCTGTTGACAACCGTGAACAAGTTGTGCGTTTTTACGCGTGTACCTATAATATTAAGGTTTCTGATTGATTGATTGATTGATTGATTGATTGATTGATTGATTGATTGATTCAGATTACCTAACCCAAACAAAAGCCCTAATTCCAATCAGTACCAGGGTGGGAACAAATTAGTAATTATTGACAATGTGATAGGATACTTGTAGCCAATCAGAAAACTGGTTCATAGTACGTAGGTCTTTACCGTAAAATTTCGAATCATGATCTATAACCCAGACCTCATCAAATACAGATATTTATATGTATGCATGGGATGCAGTACACATGCACGTATTGTTATATTTTTTCCCCAATTCTTGATTATAACTGGTCAGAAAGTTGGTGAGAATTCTCAATATCTGCACATTTAGTCGTATTTACCGCTGTGACTGTCAGATTCTGAGCCGACAATGCTATTATCCGTAGTATCTGTACTTTAATACTATTTGAGCACTTTCTATTGTTTATTTCTAGAGATATTCCTAATTTTATGATTTTCATTTCGCTCGTTTGGGGTAAATGACGTCATCAGTCATCTAATTTGCATATTTCAAAAACGTGAATATCTCTGGAACGAGATGAGATGTTAGAGAGCTTAAGCAACAGACGTTTTAGAGCCACGGACGGCGATTGAATTCAATAGCATTTTTCATTCAAAACAATGATAATGAGCAATTTAAAATTCCAAGAGCAAAGTGAACGCCGTCGTCGTTCTACACAAGACGTCATTGAGAGCATTTTCACGTTCTTGAGACGACGGGCACTTCTAGAACGTTGAAGCCTGTCATCGTTGTTTTACTACAATGAGACATGCTTTTAAAGTAGAAACTTGTATTTTGAGGGGGATAATTTCAGGATCTGCGGTATTTTTACATAAAGATGAAATTTAAGTTTATGAGCTAACAGTTTAGATATGTGATTATTCATACATAGCCTTTGTTTTGGGTAAAAAATTATTTTCAAAGAATACGCCTAATACGCTTAAGCTCTCCACAAACCACAAACCACAAACACCGTTCATCTTCATTTTAAATGTACTTTATGATAAAATCAAAAAAAGACTGACGATTTTTTCATCGTAGACGTAGTGCCACTTTAACTGGTCTCTGATCAATGTACCTGCGCAGCTCGATCTATGTTGTCCCGGAAAGGAAAGAACGCATCAGAGCTCAGTGCAACACCTTTCAAACTTTGCAACCAATTATGTCTTTCTTCCTGTAAAAAAACCCGAGAAACGTTGCTTTTTACAGGAGCTATACCAATAATTATATTTTGACCATGTTTTGACCCAGGAATAATTTGCGAGAAAATATATGCGACTTAACATATTAAACATAATTATTTGTTTGCGCGTCCTTGGCTCACTTAAGCCCACACAGACGACCACGTTTTCCTTGACAAGTTTTACTTGTTCGTGTGTATGACTACGATCGGTTTCCAGCCGGTGGGAAGTACGACACGGACACAAATTGACAAGTTTCTCCTTGACAAGAAAAGCGCAGCTGGTCATGCCACGTTTTGAACAAGGAAAATTGTTCCAAACTGGCCGCCAAATTAGAATTCTTTTATATGCATATAATGCATATAAATTGGCCCTTATGAACCCGTTTTCTTGTGGGAAATTCAAAAGAAAATTTTTTAACTTTAAAACGAGGTCATAAGGGCTAATTTAATGCTAATTATGCACATAAAAGAATTCTAATTCGGTGACCATTTTTGAATAACGTCTATAGCCGTCAAGGAAAACTCGACACGATATTGCGCAGTACGTCACTGCGCAGTTATATCTCTGAAGCTTATTACGTGATCATTGTCGTAAATGATTAACTTGTCCAACCGTACACACGAGCAATTATAACTTGCAAAGAAAATTGTTGGAAAAAGACTTGTTCGTTGCACACACGAGCAAGGAAAGCTACCAAGGGACTTGTCAAGGAAAACTTAGTCGTCTGTGCGGGACATCCCAAGCGAAACATCCGCTTCGTGTTTGTTAACGATCCACACTTCAACGAGCTATACACCTGAAGTAAAAAAATCTCAGCATGAAAACACACACAATAAGTATAAGTTAAACATACGTACAGTGGTTAATTCAACAGGAGGATCATCGAACTTCGACTCCCAAGTCGTTCTATTCATATCCTTGAAAGAAACAAAACAGTAATGCATTATATGGGATGTTTGGTGGAGAAAATTTCAAGTGTTATAGAACTTGTACATTTTTAGATGGCTCCGAATATAGCCTATAGGGTTTCTACATAATACCTAACAGAATTGGACCAATGTAAAGCCTAGTTTTTAAAAAGCCTAAGTGAGGCCGCGAGGCATGTTGCAAGTTCTTGTCTCCTTTCGCTTGAACAGTTTTGCCTTTTGATCAAGGTGTTCTTGCATGTTGCTGGTAGATTTCGAAAGTAACTGACCATAGTCAATCGAGATATGGTCTGGAAACTCGGCAAACTTCAAAGCGCCTATAATGAGCTGTGATTTTATGTTGAACCGTACCTTACACCGTGCACATCCTTTGTTTTAGGTTTATTGATATTTAAATAGCACGGTTGAGTGATTGAACTGAAACGTTGCTATTGGACAATTCGTTCATTATACTAAAATATAATGTGTTCAGTGACCGTGCACCGTGCACAAAAATGCATAAACGCGAACAAAAAGATAGACCAAAGACTTTAGCTGAGTTTCCAGACCATATCTCGATTGACTATGGTTAAACAGTGATGTGGCTGACAAGTGTCTTGGTCGTAATCATGTTCATCAGTGTAAATTATGCACCACATTCAGCCTTCGACTCAGGCGTGTGATTGCTGCAATAACAATTCAATCAGTACCTTTTACCCAAGCACCTCCGCGTTTTGTCAGTAGCCCAAGTGAACGTCTGACCCAGGCATCGAATTGTTTTTAATATAAATACACAGGTGATTATAAAAAATCGCGCGCGCTGATTGGTCGAGTTACTTCGGATTAATTCTCGATAATCACCTACAGCGTTTATCCAAAATGGCCGCCAGCCAAGTTGTCAATGCGACAGACGAGGAAATTAACAATTTTAAAGAAAATATTGTTCCTAAAAGTACGAAAATGTGTATTTATACTAAAACATTTATTCGCCTCAGGCTCAGTGAATATCGGTGAATAATTGTTAAATAATATATAATGGTGGTAATGCCCGAAAAGAATTGGGTATATTACAAGTAATATTTGGCATTTCACTCGATTAAACCTGTATGTTCTAGGACTTAAGACCAAACAGTCTCCAACCTTGGGTATACCAAACTGGGACCAGCTGCAAAAATGCAACATCAAGGCCTTCCAACTAGAAATGGAACCCGCGCCATACAATCCTACAATAGTGAAATGCTCTGTCAACTCATAATTCTGTACAAACAAGGATGGCCGCCACCGTTATTTGTACAGAATTGTGACTGGCAATGACATACAGGTCAAAATTGGTCAAAATTGAACGAGATTGAAAACGATAGCAAATGCGACATCTCGATTTCTGTAAGTTTAGGTCAATTTGTGTAAAAGGTAATCTTGAATTTTCAAAAAGCCTCCATAGCTATTAGGGGATTTGTATTTCATAATTGAATCAATGTGTACAATTTGATTTTGAAGTTTGCAGCTCAGAATTTGAATACAAGACAATTTTGGGTATTAAAAATAGCGTGACATGGTCTCCTTAATTTGTAACGCAGTAAAACGGACATAAACAATAGAACTATCTTGTAAATGTTGAAAAATTATATGTTGAATCGAACGTCTTGTACAAGTTCGAACAACATATATATAAATGTTTCTCATATATGTATAATAAATCTCGTGGCAAGTTTAAAACATGTCATTACTACCATGCATGTTATTACCTGACCAATTGCTCCATTCACATATACATCAATAATATTCGACTTCTCTTGTCTCTTTACGCCCTTTTAAAATAAACCAGAGACAAAAACTATATAGTAATAATTCATCCACTTTTTCTGTTTAGACTTCACTTCTAAATCCACAATGCTATAGATAATAATTGCAAGGAATCATTACACTTGATTTCATATTACTTTACCGCGCCGTGCGTGTATTGCGAAGTTTGTTGGGAAATTTCGATGTTCGTTCGGAAATTGACAAGTACGTTGTAACATAGTCAATCAGTCAATCGAGATATGGTCTGGAAACTCGGCAAACTTCAAAGCGCCTATGAGCTGTGATTTTATGTTGAACCGTACCTTACACCATGCACATTTGAGTGATTGAACTGAAACGTTGCTATTGGATAATTCGTTCATTATACTAAAATACAATGTGTTCAGTGATCGTGCACCGTGCACAAAAATGCATAAAGGCGAACAAAAAGATAGACCAAAGACTTTAGCTGAGTTTCCAGACCATATCTCGATTGACTATGGTTGTAACCATGGTTGTACATGCATTATCCAATGAAATTTCGAACTGTGAATCAAAGCTCATTTTAATTGGGTAGTCGGCTACCTTGTTGACAGATTGTCACAAAGTCTGTTGAATAAAGCAACAAAGTAACCGACTTGTGGCAAGACTATCTTGTTGACAACGTAGTTGCCAACGAACTTCGCAACACATGGCGTTAAAGTAATATAAATCAACTGTAATAAGTAGGGGTGCACCAGATAGTGAAAAATCTTACTATATCCGGCCGGATATTTTCTACTATCCGGCCAGATAGCGGATAATTTGTTTTTTTATAATTTGGCATTACTTTTGCGTAATTTTCCAAGATCCAAGCAAGAAAAGTGCACACGAGATCATCTTTTATATAGCGTTTTATATAGCAAAATGTTTTTCCCTCAAACGCTAATTGACCAATCACAATAAGGAAGAGGTCAGGGTCACGTGGGCGGGTAAGACAAGCCCATTGTCGCAGTTAAATGACTCATTCCCAGGATGGCCGCCTACAAAAAGGCGGCAACAACTGTTTTTCTCTGTATTTTCGACGTTTATCCGAAATAATATTTATTTTGCAGAAGTGTTTGAGGCAGAAATACTGATAATTCGGTCACAAAGTAGGCTACAACTCAGAAACTATGTTGAACACCACTATTTTTTTAAGAAATTCAAGTATGCCACTAGATAGAGGTACCAAAACTTGTACACAAAAATATCCGGTATCCGGCCGGATTTTTTTCCCAACTATCCGGCAAATCCGGTATCCGGCCGGATAGTAAAAAGCACTATGCGGTGCACCCCTTAGTAATAAGCCAGAATTTCCGACGAAAGAAACAACGTTCTCCAAGATTCAAGGTGTGACTACACCTTGAATTTTCGAAAACGTTGACTTTTTTCGTTGGAAATTTTGGTTTATTACACTAATTACAGTTGCTTTCATATACTAAATAAGGGGCCAAGTTTAGTAACAGAAACTGCCAATAAAGCCAATGTACCCAAGTCAATAAAATAAAGCCAATAAATCTAAAATCCGAAGTAAGTCTGCCTAACTATGAACATTTCACCCGCGCTATAAACAACATTTCACCCGCGACAACAAAAGAACAACATTAAAGGGGCAATGTCAAGACCTTAGAGACTGGGTTCTAGATTGCAAAAACTTGAAATTGCATTCCTATGCATGTTGCAATTTCAAGATTGACATTCCCCATGGCTAATCCTTAATTGTCAATCTTTGCCATCCTCTCCAGAATCGAGCGTGGTTTTCACACAACTATTATACTTAACTAATATTGCTTCAGCATATTAAAGGTGAATAACAGTCTGTACTGCGCATGATCCACTATCTTTGTATTTGGCGAGTCTCACAAACAAGACGTTCGTAGATAGTTAGGAGCAACATGGCAGTAGACCAAGCGATTTGGCGAGGATATCTCTCCGGATTTCGTCTATTTTCGCTAAAAATGTTTCGTTTCAAGTAGAAGTAATGAAGAGGAAGCAAGAAAAGCTTACAATCTTTAATAAGGTATCAGTATATTTTTTGTAAATAGAGATGCAAACATTAGTTTCGTACATGTGCAGTACGGACTGTTATCGGATCTTTATCACATAAATCTGGTCATGGCGGATCACGCGCTGGAAACGGCTCGTCTTTATCAATGGTGATGAGAATCTTCAAAAAAAAAGACGGCAAAAATAATAAAATCGTTTATTACGATCTGTTGTTTCTCGCATGGAGACCTTCATTTTAATTTAATTTTTAATTTATTGACTTCGTCACTATACAAAATAATAAAATAGAAATAGAAAATCGTGGCAGGGTATCCACAACAGCAAGACGCCAATTACTGTGGACCCGAATAACCAAAGAATAATTAAAAACAAGTAACAGGAGCATGCAAGATTTTAGTGGACTTCCTGTGCCTTGACATTGCCCTTTTAAACCCCCTAGAAAAAACATGAAATCTTACATGCGTGGATTCAAACACAGGAAGTATAGTAAGTATCTTAAATATATATATAGTTTCTAGAAAACAGAGAAACTATAGTTTTACAAAAAACAAATGAAACCAGGGTTCGAAATAACATTCAGAAAATATGCCTAATTCTGTAGGCTGTTTTTTTGTAGGTCAAATATTCTTTTAAGATTACCGATTTAAATTTCATGCCAAGAACATTTGGGTGCTGCCTCAGCCACCTGAAAAATTTAAATTTATATTTAAAAGTTAGTATTGTGCAAGATATCAAATTACAACTGCATAATATAACGTAGTGTAATGGAAAATATATGCCTGAGGTTTTACCACAGTCCACACACTGAGCGAAAACAAAGGCACACTCTGTTGTTGGCCATTGTTGCCATTTGGAAACTTATCATTTTAGGTTTGTCTAACGTCAGACGATTTCACTCATCAAGCCGAGAACTTCTGAAAACCTGCCCAGAAATGCAATATTCAGAGGGAGGGGCTCGTGTTAGAAGCGTTTGACAATTTGCTACCTATGTATACAAGAACGAATAAGGTAAAGTTGATTTCGTAGAAGGAGGAAAACCTAGAATCCCTCGAAGCATATAGGAGACAACCAATAGATATAGATAGATAGAAACTTTATTTAAAGAGGGTGACACTTAATAGTACAAGTTTGTTAAAACTTGTGGCCCTCAAAAAAATAACAAAAGTAAAAGGATGTATCTATTTAACAAATAAAACATAAAGCTCCGTGCATATGTACTCTTATAAAGGCACGTTTGACGTCATTTGAACACGAAAGAAGTTGAGTAGAGGCACGAGGCGATAGCCGAGTGCCTTTACACTTCTTTCGTGTTCAAATGACGTCAAATGTACCTTTATAAGAGTACATATGCACAGGAGCGATATGTTTTATTTGTCTTATAAAATAAGAAGAGGAAAAATCAAACTAAAAGTGAGGTAGTTTAGGAATTTGGCGGGCTTTTCCGGCCAGCTGACGCCATTCTACGTCATTCATGATCTATGTTCTCTTATAAATGCACGGAGCCCAGCCAATCAGAGCGTGCGTAGGGGCACCTTATTTTATAAAACTCTATACAGTGTCAATATATCTTAAACATGTACAAAGGTTAAAGTACAATAATCAATATCTATAAAACATGAAGTATATACACTACGTAAATTTAAAATCAATAAAAGACGTAAATTGCTTAAATTCTTTCTGGTGCTTACGAAAACAACTGTACAATGAATGCTTAAAAATATCAATGGAGCTAGATGAACGCAGACGTATAATGGCAGTTTGTTCCAAAGGCTAATAGCGGTGATAATAACTATGTAGTTATCCATCTAAGTATACTAATCCGGTCCAACCGAGGCTGAGCTTATAACTTTTTGAGTAATGATTTATTTAACGTCGTTAAACACAGGATGTGGTTGCCCAATCATCCGAGCCAGAGGCTCATGATTAAAGTGCACAACACAAGCTAAGACCTAAGTATTGATTTTTGGTCCTTAACGGTGAGAGGTAGCGCGTCATGAAAGCACCAGTCACCTTTGCTGTATACAAGCATGTACAATGTACATATTTGTCACCATGCACGAAGTACACTAACACTCACAAATATTTCGAAAACAACGGCATGAGCGTAAACTCCTAGAGAACAATTCTATCCGAAAAAACTACCTTATATAAAACGGCTTAGCCCTATAGGACGCAACACATATAGTATAGAGCAAAATCTAAATAACATACCAATTATTTGCCTTTTCACCAGCTAAACGAGTACAATGGATACGAGACTGCTGACCTGCGCCAATTCCAATGACCTGTGTACAAATTCAAAAACAAAGTGAATGACTTTGCTGTAATAAAAGCATTTCGAAGGCAATGAATATCAAAAGTGTTTTACCTGACCGTCTTTAGCGTAACACACAGAGTTCGACTGTGTGTACTTCAATGCTACTGTGGCAACTACCAAGTCGCATAAAGCTTGTTCAGGAAGCTAAAATAAGAAATTGATAGCATTCATCGTAAAAAAGCATTCTAAAACACAAAGGAAGACCATAACCACGCCATATCTTTATAGAGCTTATTCGCAAATGGTCGTCAAATTAATATTGGGGCACTTTCCAATTTACAAGGTCGGACTGGTCAGTCCGGTGTTAGTTCTTATTTTGACCAAGACAGCTCATACATGCTGTGTGTTACCTAACGTTTAAATAAAAAAACGATTCAGTAGTTTTTTTATAAGTATATCTTACGTACATCTTGTCGTTTTGATTTGATATTCTGAAACAAAGTTTTGTCAACTTTCACATTGTTTCGGAGTTGTTCCATTTTTAATCCAAATATAGTTCTTGTTTCAGAAAGCGGTGGCTCGTAATTTGGGTCCATCTGAAAAGAATTAATATAATACATAAAGTAATGTAATTCATGCATCTTAATATACAGTATATACATATACTATATAATTACATGGACATATGGTCACAGGTCACCTCGAAATCCTTTGTTTCAAGAGGGACGATTAATGTCGTATTTCCCTCACTAAAACTGCATGAGGGACATTTAGTTCTAAACGGTAACTTTTCAAGTTGTGTTCAAAAACTTTTGAGCCAGATTAGCGTTAAACCGATATGCCAGATTCTTCACCTCCAGGGCTGCGTTGGGAATATTTTTGTTCTTCTATCTTTTTGTTCAAACATTGTACATTGTGGACAATGTACTGTATGTTTGCTATAATAAAAGTAAACAATCATCCAATAGCACCATTTCAGTTCTCAATCTGTATTATCAATTTGAGCCTTCAGCAGATAAAACAGACTTCAACCCTGAAAATTCTTCATATCAGAAAAAGCCGCATGCATCCATGTAATTACTGTATATTAACCAGAAGCACAACTTTCTCCTCCGTAAAAATAGTGAAACTTATAATGGTCTACTTAAAACTATAAACAGAAATAAAAGCTGCGCGAAAATTACCAAAAAATGCCTGGTTTCATAATATTTTCTGCCGAGTTGCTTGGAACATGGCTTAGAAGCTTATGCTAAAAATGATCGGTCGCACCCCCGGATTACACATACCTGAAGAACACAATATTTTCCTCCTTTTTTCTTTTTGAGAATTCCCAGAGCTTCTGCACTGTATCCTGGAGCAATGATCCCGTCGGATACCTTGACAAATATATCACAATCATTAAAAGAAAAGAAAATCTACAATAAATGGCATTGAAGAATATTTTAACAATTCGAAAAATATATTAGTAGCGTTTTCAGTTGGTAAAGTTTTTTCGTTTGTTTTTGTTATACAAGCTGTGTAAGGTAAACTCAGAGAAAAACTCTGAGCTCCAGACAGGACTCGAACCCACAACCTTTCAATGCCAACCGGACCCTCTAACCATAGAGCCACTCGAACTCAGATGGTAGACCAAGGTTGTTTTTCGATATTTATACCTGTGTCACAAGTACTAATTGGACTAAAAGTCGCATTGTGTGGGTTCGAGTCCCGTCTGGAGCTCAGAGTTCTTCTCTGAGCTTATGACTGTCATAAGCTCAGAGAAGAACTCTGAGCTCCAGACGGGACTCGAACCCACACAATGCGACTTTTAGTCCAGCAAAAACAAACGCTATTGCGTGGTTTCGAACAGTTCTTCTGCCAACATTACCATTCACCATAGAAAATGCGTTTTTCAAAGCAATTAACTGATTTTTTTGGGGTGCTGACATATACGTAGAACACTTTCTTTGCAAAGGCTTTATAAGTAAAGCATGATGGCATATGACCTGAAGACAGATGCGATGGGAAACCAAAATTCCCTATGCATGGTATTAATATAAAGCAATCGTACATATGATAATCTCCATACTTCTCTGGACAAGATTTTAGCTGTTGCCCTATCACATTCGTGAGACAAAGCAACCCAGTCCCCAAACGATGACATCCGGTCAGCACCACGTGCTCTGGCGTAAGCAGTAGCCAAGGGGGTAAGGTCGTTGTACATATCATCTACCATACACAGTTTAGCTTGCTCCTGACTCAAAGGCACACCTACAGCTGCCCCTGCAGGACTCACGTGTTTAAAAGACGCAGCAGCTGGAAGATCTAGAGCTTCTCGCAACTCCTAGTTAAAAATAAACAAACACGATCATCAGTGACAGAATTACTTTTATTTTGCACTACAGTAAAAGTAATTCATACGTTGGCAGGGCATACAATATACATGTATGATGAAGAAAGCTACGACGAGATGATTTGTCATAAACATTTTTACTGCGCTTTCCGGTTGAGTTTGGAACGGCTAAAGTTTTGCCGTTAAGTTTAGTCGTTTGAAATTTGTAGTTGTGCAACGTAATGCCAACGATGTTGTCAAGGCATTACATATACTAGCGCCAGTGTGCCCTTGACAAGCATCGTTCGCATTATGTCACAACTGCAAATTTCAAACGACTAAACGGCAAAACTTTAGCCGTTCCAAACTCAACTGAAAAGCGCAGTAAATATTGAATATTTCGGTTCATTTTCCATATAAATTCCCGTAATGACATCGCATGGACTACGGGTAGTATTATGACTTTGACAATATGACGTCAAAATTAAAAAGGAAAATACCGCTGTACATCAAAATGAAGCGTTCTACAAACCCAAAATAGGGGAAGAAAATAAGAAAATGACAACGTCGTTTCTCACATATGAAAGCAGATATCGCATATAAAACTATTACCATTTTCAAACATTACACTGGAGGAACTTTTATTTAATAAAAGTAATTAATTTTTTGACTAAAGTTCCCCTTTAACCTTTACTGGAGATGTTTGCCATTTGGCAACTTATTAATTTTACTCTGGCTAACGCCAGACGTCTGATTTTACTCGTCAGGTGGGGACCTCCTGGTAATCTGCCTGGTAAATGGTTAATGCCACAAATCATGCTTGTTAATAAATCAAAATTTTCGTACCTTTACAAGCTGCCAAGAATTGAAAGCATCACACAGGTTGATAAAACCAGGTGCACCATTCACCACCGTCACAGGTAACTGCGCGTCAGTCGTAAACAGCTGCGCTGGAGTCTGGTGCGGGTTCATTCCATATCTCAGTGGAATATGAGATACGCCATGGCTATACCCCTTGCGGAAGTAATCGGAGATGGCATTGTCATATTCAGCAGTGTGAGTAAAAGCCTAAAAAAAATTCAGTCTTTTCTTATTAACCAATACTATCCTTAATCTATAGCATGTTTCTTTCAATACACAGTAGTCTATCTATCTATCTGTCTATCTGTCTATCTGTCTATCTGTCTGTCTGTCTGTCTGTCTGTCTGTCTGTCTGTCTGTCTGTCTGTCTGTCTGTCTGTCTGTCTGTCTGTCTGTCTGTCTGTCTGTCTGTCTGTCTGTCTCTGTCTGTCTGATCTTTCTTTATACGCACACTCGTGGTCAACCCAAGACTGTCCGCGCGCATCTATTTTTATGACAGTCACGCGCCACTCGGATATGAGTTCATCTGTGCCTGTTACCTTTTTACCAGAAAACAACAACTAGTGGTATATTACAAACTCTGCACCCTGATTGGCTAAGCTACTTACTCACTAGTCGCCGTAGTGGGACAAAATATTATTTAAAGAAAAAAAATTTGAAACCTTGGAAAAATGCTAGTTTTCTGCCTAGATAACTCGAGTCGTTGTCTAACTGTTAACCCTTTACTGGCCACATTTATACCTTTTGGCAACTTATTAATCTTACTCTGGCTAACGCCAGACGATTTTACTCGAGTTCTCATATGTCGCCGATGATCTGCAATGAGGGCTATGCGACGTCGGCGACATATGAAAGGAAAGGAAAGGAAAGGAAAGGACTGGGTGGCTAATCGTCCTTACTTGCAGCCAGCGGCTGAATTGCGAAGGACGCAGATCAACGTGGCCGTGTCGAGGCATATCAAAGGCGCTTCAAGCTGCCGCCAACGGCACAGTTCAGACCACGGATCACAGCTAAGATGTTAGGTGTCGATTTTATGGAGGGAGGAAAACCGGAGAACCCGGCGAAAAACCCTCGAAGCACAGGAGAGATCAACTACAACTCTACTCACATGAGCCTAAGCCCAACAACGGGGTCCTTCCCAAGCGGTCACCCATCCAAGTACTAACCCCGTCTAACCGGGCTTAACTTTTTGGTGAGAGGCAGCGCGCTAACAGCACACGCCACCCGTGCTTCCCAAATGAGAACGTGCTTCAAATGTCATCGGCGATCCAATCGCAGAAAACAAAAAAGTTTGTTTCTTGCGATAGTCACCGACCATCGCCGACCTGAAAAACATATGAGAACGAACACCGCTGCCAAACGTTTAGCGCATGCGCGACGTCCGAGCTCGTCCTCAAAAAAGAGCGGAAAAACACTGAAATATTTAGACTGGTCCGAGAGTCCGACATAAAAGTTAAAATTATAAACGTACTACCAAAACGTTAAGGTAGGTAATTTGTACATGGCTTCCTTGTCAATATTGTAACATATTCTGAATTTACCCCTTCGTAATTTTCTTTACCCTTTTTTTAAAACACAAATGAATAGTCGAGTCTTACTTAGTCTTCACTGTCTGATTGTTGTCGCCACGGCTAGTTCCCACTTCTCTTGCAATGTTTACTCAGCGAATTCACGCATGCTCAAACGTTTGGCAGCGGTGTTATGAGAACGTGCATCGGCGATAATTTCTACAACCCAGTCCCCACCTCATAGCGCATTCCAATTCTGGTGAGAGAGGTATTCTGCTCCAGCATTCTTTTTTCACAATACATGGGGCAACCAGTTTAATAAGATGCTCCAGCCTATATCAGGACTCATTCTTAAAAATTTTAAAAAGTACTCCCTATCGTGCAAACGTAACTCTTCGACTAAAATGTGAAATGGCTCTGCTGTTAGCGCCTCTTAAGCATTTCTCTTACCCATGCAGAATCGTCTTTTCCATGGCTTGTTCAATACAAGAAGGGCTCGTTTTTTCCTCAGAAGCGCGATAATCAATTGTAGTTGACAAACAATAACTAACCTTCTGTTTAACGCCGACATTTTGATTTTTGCTGTTTTAGGCGGGAAATGTGAAGCGTCATCGCCGATTATCGCCGACCATGATCGCCGATGATCGCAGATCATCGACGACATATGAGAACTAGGCTTAAACGCTTTACTGACCACAGCACAGGGAGCCCATCTTGGCAATTCGTCATGCCAAAAAGAGCGTGGGCACTGTGGCGGATTCGGCGTAACCGTTTTTCGTTTTTTAAAATCCCCTTTAATTTTACTCTGGCTTACGCCAGACGATTTTTTACTCGTCAGGGGGAGAGCTCCTGGTAACGTGGCCAATAAAGGGATAAACAGACGCACAGGAAAATAGAATCACTTGTGAAAGATAAAATGAAAAGCAATCAAGAAAGTAAACAGCACCTTCACAGCTAGAACCTTTCTAGTTTCTTCACGTATATCTTTGGTAGGACTAGAAGCCATCTCTTTTATAATTCTGTCAATGATGATAAAAAGAGCATTGAAATCAATTAAGTGGTCAAATATTATTGTACTAATTATATTTAACAAATAAAACATAAAGCTCCGTGCGTATGTACTCTTATAAAGGCACGCTTAATGCATCACTTGAACACGAAAGAAGTTGAGTAGAGCCTTTACATTTCTATATAAGAGTACATATGCACAGGAGCGGTATGTTTTATAAAGTAAGAAGAAGAAAAATCAAGCTAAAAGCACAGAATAGTAAGACAACAAGAAGTCTACCCTGCGAGTCAGAGCCCCTTTCCGACCTAGTTTGGGGCGAGTCAGTCAGGTTTTAAACTGGTCAAACAAGTTCTAGTTTATGAACACACGTTAGCAGGAAAATAGCAAGTAACGCGTTAGAGCTTGGGCCCCAAATAGTATCTTGGCAACCATTCACGCATGCTCAAAAAGAAATATCGAGTTTGTTGGCAGAGCCCACTTTCCCCCGAAGCCTGCGTAGGTCGGAAATGGGTTCTGCAACTCGCAGGGTACCGGACGTCCGACTCGAGTGAAAACTTGTCCGCATTTCTTCGATGCGCGATATTTTACGCCATCTGACGCCATCCTACGCAATGTTCTACGCCATCCTACGCAATCCTGGCAAGTTCCCCCGGCAGTTTTAACCTTCTTTTGATGGTCCAAACTGACGGGGAAACTTGCCAGGATGGCGTAGGATGGCGAGGAATCAAGATGCGCGAGGACATAAACTTCCAAGGGCGAGTCGGACTTCTGGTTGTCTTACTATTCTTTGCTAAAAGTGAGGTAGTTTTGGAACTTGGCTGGCTTTTCAGGCCAGCTGACGCCATTCTACGCCACCCTACGCAACTTTACGTGATTCATGATCTCTGTTCTCTTATAGAAATGCACGGAGCCCAGCCAATCAGAGTGTACATAGAGGATACTTTATTTTATAATAGTTATAATTATATTCATGCAATCTATATAGTGGGAATGCCCGGAATCTGGATACTGGTATCCGCAGAAAAATCTAGCCACACTGCTGTTCATCGACCAAAACCCATAGAAACAACCAAATACCGCCGTTGAGGGTATAACGCATCACGAATAATTGCCCACGATATATAAAGTAAATTTAAGTATAGATTAGTTGCCGCGTGTAAATAGTGTGTAAATAGCTCATGCAGTAAAACGTTTTCCCATATTAATGACTGAGCAAGAACATAAGTTCCTTACATATTAAACTATAAACGACGTATTGCAGAGAACTATTTCCCATGTAAAGAGAAGCCCTTGCTATATATGCAAACAGTGAAACCAAAGTAGTGTGTAGTGTTGAGACACTGACAAATCGAAATATAGTAAGGTTGGATATACTGCCGAAACATGGAAAGTAGTCTAACGTTTCCAGCGAAGGCCTTTCGTCCCGACTTGCTATATATGAATATTTTAACGGATGGGCAACCAAGTACAACATTTAGATTGTAGAGTATAAAAGAAATCAGAAATGTGATATAAACAGAGTATTTAACCGGGGAATCTGGACTTGTGTGTTTTAACAATTATTTGTAATTAAAATGACTGTGTGTGTTAAAAGGGAGTTTATTACTGCCAATGATTAACATTAATGGTTAAAAAACAACATAAATTTGACAATTTAAATAAATCACTGCTAATTGACGATTATATTTGAAGCTCGTTTTACAAATAACTTTCAAAATGACCCAGTAACTGCTAAAATGAGTATAGTATCTGTATGTGTGTAGATTCGATTCCAATTGGTATAGTAAAAAAGATATACTGCAACAATTTGTATATATACGTGTATCGACAAAACAAAAGGGAAATAGAGCAAGTTGGCACATGAGGACAGTTGGGTATGGTGCATAAGTAAGTTTAAAATAAATTACTTGTCATAATCAGATGGATCGCAGACAACAGTTACTCTGGCATGGTTCTTAGCTGCAGCTCTCAACAGAGTTACTCCACCTTAAAAATATCAAAATTCATTAAATCACTAAAACTTCAAAATGATCATCACATGGTAAATCAAAAATACTAGAAAAAAATACTAATTACAACACCTGATTATTAGACATTCATTTCTTTTGAACTTTCTTTATATATATGAATTATTAATGAATTGAATAGATTTGAGTGAATGTGTCAACCACTGCAGTGGCTTGTATAAAAAGCATCGAATATTTTACTCACCGATATCAATTTGCTCAACAGCTTCGGGAACAGTTACATCATCCTTTGATATTGTATCCTTGAATGGATATAAATTGCAAACAACCACACTAGAATGTAAATTTTATAAATAGCATTTTATACCGCAGCTGATGAAAATATTTAATAGAAACAAGCGCACACGCAACATGACATTTAGCCTGATTTATTAGACGATACGTTGTCGTCGCTTGGAACGCATGCAAGGGTACCGTTTGATAATAATAATAATAATTACGTGTGTACGTGTACGTGTACGTGTGCATGTACGTGAGAGCTTGGTGTAATGTAACAGAAAATATTTCTAAGCACCAGATATGGTTCGACACGGCAACCTTCTGATGACCGATTGTCTACGTGTTTTAACCATAGAGCTACAGAGAGACGAGACAATTTTATACTGTTATATGTGCTTCCTATAAGTGGCAGCGTTAGCATATAAAATGTGGTTAAAGTGACGTTATAAACGGGACGTGGACATGCATATGGTATGCATAGAGGATATTACACGGTGGTGCGAAGAGATATGAATTTTATCTTCGAGTGGTGAAAACAATATTTTACGAATGAGCGTAATCTTCACGCCAGCGCTAGCGTGTAATTTTCTTTTTATTATATAGATTCAATGCAAAAAGAGGTAAAATTCTTAATGACGTCATCGATATCTTCACTAGTGAGGATATGGAAAATACGAAAAGGCAAACCTTATATACTGATGACCTTGCATCTTCATGTCTTGTCTATCTGTATCAGTCAACCTTGCCAGAATACCTTCAAAAATACAAAAAAATATTTATTCATAATTACCCACAACAATTCCGTCATTTTTACCAAGGCTCCCTTGAGTTAAACCCATAACTTTGTGATCGCCAGCGAGACACTCAGTCTAGCTATTGAACTACTTTACCAACAGCAGTACGTGTAGATGTGGTTATGTGCAAGCTCAGTATTATATAACCGACGTTTGGAGACGTTCGTCAAACTCAAATACTGAAAAACTTTCAACATAGTCAATCGAGATATGGTCTGGAAACTCAGCTAAAGTCTTTGTTCTACCTTTTTGTTCGCCTTTATGCATTTTTGTGCACGGTGCACGGTTCACTGAACCCATTGTAATTTAGTATAATGAACGAATTACCCAATAGCAACGTTTCAATTCAATCACTCAACCGTGCTATTTAAATATTAATAAACCTAAAACAAAGGATGTGCACGGTGTAAGGTACGGTTCAACATAAGATCACAGCTCATTATAGGCGCTTTGAAGTTTGCCGAGTTTCCAGACCATATCTCGATTGATTATGCTTTCAAATATAAATCCCATACACTCGAGTCAACGGGATTCGTTATAACGACAACCATACTGCAAGGCGGTAAGAAAATACTGTATTACATTTGGTCAATTGATATGACTTTTTAGTTCCTTTTTCTTAAAAATAGATCAACATGGCGTGCATCACAGTAATGTGTGATAGCAATAATGGTTAATTGGTTATGATATATTACTAAACAGTACAGGTAAGTCAGATTTTGTCCATATAAAATAAATTTCAAACGAAACAATAAAAACAAAGTGTAAAAACATATAGCGCTGCGTAGGCAGTGTTTAGGTAGAACAAAGTGAAAATGCCGAGGTTTCGGTTAACGGGAAACTGACGTTTCTAACGGAGCTCTTCGTCAGAGCGGAACCCTTCACACATTTCACTCTAATGAAGGACTCCGCTAGAAACGTCAGTTTCCCGTTACCAAAAACCTCGGCATGCAGTTTACGACATTTTCACAATAAAAAGAACACTTGTGCAAATAATTTGTCTAATGCATTCCAATAAACTTGTAGATAACATGTATACATTAGACATGTATAAGTTACATGACACGTATACAGTCATAATACAGACAGTGTTATTGTGTGTATTTCTATTTTGTACCGATGAAAGTGTTCAGAAATTATTAATAATACCATGTGACGCTCAATTACCTGCATGAACCGCTGGATGCAGAGTTTTTACCCTTCCACCAAGCATTTCGGGTGCTCCAGTAAGCTCAGACACATCCCTATATGTAAATACATCATGTAATAATCAATATACACATGTATTACTATGACAATCCGTGATGTCTTTAATCATAGTTCTTACTGTTATGGTAATAGAAGCGTTCCGTAAAATATTGTAAGTTGCAATATATTCGTCAAGTTGAACAATTCATTTGATAAGATTCGTTGACAACTTCCTGTTTTGAATTCTGTTTTGAATTTGATTGGTGTTTGGAAAATAATCCTGTTTCTTATTGGTTGTTTAAAAACCAGAAACCAATCAAATTCAAAACAGGAAGTTAGCAATAATTTTCATCAAATGAATTGGTCAACTTTGAGGAATATATTGCAACGATATTTTAGGAACGCTTCTATACACCAAATCGTAGTTTCATTTAGACCCACATGCAAATTAGTTTCCTATTCAATTTGGGCCCCTATGCAAATTACATCGTGTCTATTAAAGCATAACGGGGAAGGTAACATAGGCTGGGACTGTTTTTTCATGTTTTGAGTTCATTATTTTTAGACACTACGTTTAGGATTATTGTCAAGGATAATCGATAAGCAAAGTTTATCCTTATATAATACCTAAACATTAAAAAGTTTCTGAAATCAGAAATGTTATGTTTACAACGGCTGCTTCAACCTCATGTTATAAATGAACTACGTTTCATCCCATCTCGGATTGTATGCGCAGTCGAAACTCCGATTTCGTCTATTGCCACGACAGTAAAGTGTCTGAGAACGTGGACTATGTTTTCGCTCATTTACTACATACGTAGGAATATTCACATTTCTTTCTTTATTTATTTAATTATTTATTTTACTTAACATTAAAACAATACAATAATATAACATTAACAGTATTAAATAGCAAGATGACGAAAGATAATACAAAAATATAATTATAAGATCAAAAGGTGATAGGTGAGAACGGGACTGTAAGACCCATGCAATGCACCCATCCAAATAACTAATACTTGCTGAACACATTGTATTTTCAGCATAAGAAAGCAGTCAACCAATAGCATAGCCTTATTATCAGACGGTACGGTCACAGAATAGATACTCAACCAGAAGTCCACAGCTCCATGTCGGCACCTTTGACTATAGAGTCCACGCGCATGTTACCTCGCGCATTTATGGCACGCTTGCTGACTGACGTCACAGAATGACGAATTTCGCGTATGCGCATAAAAATAATGGGACAAGTTTTCACGGGAGTTGGACTTTATTTTATTTTAATAAAATGAAACTTCTGGTTGAGTATCTATTCTGTGGTACGGTGTCACTCACTTCTTCTCCCCGTCTGATCACATCGTCTGACGGACCTCACAGACAGGGGCGCACATTAGGGGTGTGTGTGTGTGGGGGTGGGGTGGGGGGGGGGGTGACACCCCCAACAGTTGAGACTCGGTTGAAAAAGTCGGTCCCGAATTGTCGATCCGACTACCTTTTCGGTCCGTCTTGACCGTCCAGTGTGATGGTTTTGAGAACTTGATCATGAGGAAATGAGTTTAAGGAGAGATGGTCGTTAAACTTATCAAATAGACTGATCCAGAGTATCCAACCATTCCGATTTTCTCGGGTGTTTATCCCATTTTGCTTCAAAATTCCGAATCCCGACGCGACCTCGATCGCGATACTAAAGAAAAATCCAGATTTTATAGATCTGGTTTCAATCGGGATTTTTCGTATCCCGATAGAGGTCTGTTTTCATATACCTGAGAAAGTACTTGTTTTAGGGCTGTACTCCATAGGTTGGCTCACGGAAATTCAAAATAACTTGAAAGTTTTAAAATATTTAATTTTAAACCTAAATCGTCCACGTTGATTCATACGAGCATGATAAATTTAATTTGAGTACGGGTAGAGTATGGGATTTATCGGTGCGCTACCTCCTCCGCAGATGTTTTTAATTTATTTGCATCCCCTTAAAAGATGCTGCATGTGGACGAGGTAGCTCGGTAAATACGTCAGTTTTCATTTTTCATGGAAAAAAGGGTAAAATGACAATCAATTTACCGTGCCTTTTTGAACGAAATATTCGCCTGAGAGTGCTGGAAATGGTGTTTCAGGGCATCCAAATTTCAAAATTTTCTTGAGGGGCATATCATGCCCCCAAACCCCTCTAGATAGATCCTGATCTGGGAAGGTGCGTGCATAGCTTCGACACTACTGATAAGCAAAGTCGGTCCCAGAACGAAAAGCACCCCCTCCCAAAAAAGTTTCGAATGTGCGCTCCTGCTCACAGGATATCGTGTTCTGCGACGTCGGTTTAGTCTTTAGCCAATTAACGAACGTTGGCAACAACATCAGGTAAACAAAGATGATGACTGTCTGAGAAAACGTTTTAAATCACTGATTTTAAAAAACAAACTATTGATAAATGATAAAATACAGCTGCAGTAATATTTTTCGTACCAAATTAGCGACGAGAACGTTTCGGCGTTGCGATTATTTATCTTATTTATTTAAAAAGTTTGACTAACTGTCAAGCTTTGTTGACGTGGCAGGTCATTCACTTTCTTTGCCTTTTCTTTGTACATTCCAAGCATACCTCAGTTCTTAAAAAAATAAAACCTTTGCTCTGATTGGTAGAACTGCACACGTCACAGAACACGATATGCTGTGAAGTTCATCAGACCGGGAGGTGAAGTGAGCGACACCGTCTTGTCTGATAATCAGGATACAAATACCAGCGTTTGGGTTCAATCGCTAAAACGTATAAATATTTAGAAACAAAAAAAATAAATTTTAAATTACTGTACATCTATAGTACATGTACACACGTAACGCGCAAGCTGTTACATGCCTGCAAGCAAGTTGTTACAAGGCTGTTCAACAGGCTGTCACCATGATGTGTTCACAATGGTTGTTCGCAGTCTGTTAACATGTCTGTAGCAGGTTGTTGACAACTTGTAACAAGGCTGATGACTTCAACAGACTGACGACAAGTTGTTCCAACAACATGTTACCGCTCTGCATTCGACAACTTGTTAACAGGTTGATGCTAACAAGGTTGTAGCAGCTTTTTGAATGAACAGCAGTTACAGTCTGTTGCTACCAGCTTGTTGCGAACACTACGCCTAAAAGGTTTAACTTGGTCGCACATGCAAGTGCTATTAGAGACATTATTTATTTTATTTTATTTTTATTTATTTTACAAGATTTGCCAGATAAGACACACGTATATACAATCAACAAATATAAAGGAAATAAATAGTGATATAAATTAAATACAAAGGCAGGGACTGACCACAGAGATAAATCTCCAATAACGGGGTCCCAATAAATAAATAAATAAATAAATAAATAAATAAATAAATAAATAAATAAATAAATAAATAAATAAATAAATAAATAAATAAATAAATAAATAAATAAATAAAATCGATCTAACAACACACTCTCACAGATAGACTGTGGAGCGAACGAGTTGTGTGGCACTTAACACATACAGATTTAAATGTTTTCGGGTTTTCCGGATCATAGATATCATCAGTAAGATCTAGATAGTATTTGTACAAAGCAGTTTTGAATGATGCTATAGATCTAGTAGTGTCTCTTATGGAACCAGGGAGAGTGTTCCAGACACTGGGAGCTCTAATAAAATAGCTGTTCTGAAAACTTACTGTTCTACATTTTGGTAGATTTAGTACGAGGCCATTACTAAGATTGGTATTCCTGGTTACTCGTAAAGGAACCCTAATAGAGATATTTTTGTTACAGTTCTTAGTTATACATTTATATAGATAAACTAGATCTAGATATTCGTGCCAGTAACATATTGGGAGGATACCGATAGAATGAAGTCTTTCCTTGTACGAGACATCTGTACGATAAGGGAGCGATAAAATAAACTTGGTCGCACGTCGTTGTACGCTTTCAATGGCAAGAATGTTATTCACCGTTTGGGGTGCCCACACTTGACTACCGTAGGCCAGCTTGCTTCGTACAATTGAGAGGTAGAGGACCTTTCGGACTTTATGGTCGTGGATATCAGCCGCTGATCGTTTGATAAAGCCCAGCATCTTGTTGGCCTTGGACGATATTTCCTGGACGTGTTTGTTCCATTTCAGGTCCGATGTAACAATTATGCCAAGATCTTTTTGATATCTGGATCGCTTAATGGGGGTGTCAAGAAGTTGATACTGTGTGGTGATTGGTCGAGTGCTTCTAGAGATGTTTAGAACACCACACTTACTTTGGTTTAAGTCCATTTTCCAATCGTGGCACCACTTGACGAGACTGTTAAGATCCAACTGCAGATTGTTGCTATCTTCTATATTTTGGACAGTGCGGTAATACTTGGTGTCGTCTGCAAACATTGCCACATCTGTTCCACTGGAAATAGACCGAGGAAGGTCGTTAACAAAAACAAGGAATAGGAGAGGTCCAAGGATTGACCCCTGAGGCACTCCAGACAAAACCGGGAGTGTTTGAGAGGTTTCACCAAGTACAGTGACTCTCTGGTAACGCCCAGAGAGGTAATTTCTAAACCAGCGTAGAAGATTACCTCTTATGCCAAACTGATTGTGAAGCTTGACCAGCAGGAGGTTATGCCTAACCTTGTCGAAGGCTTTTGCAAAGTCGAGGTAGATAGAGTCGACTTGGTATCTGTTGTCTAACGCATTGTTAATGTCGTGGAGAACATGTAAAAGCTGTGACGTCGTCGATTTGCCCTTGAGAAAGCCAAATTGTAAATCGTGGAGCTGAGCTGACACGTGATCTATAAGCCTGTTGTAAATGCAACGCTCGAATACTTTTGCCACCAGAGATAAGAGTGATATTGGTCTGTAATTGGATGCTTCCCCCGCAGGACCCTTTTTTAAAATTGGGCTGATGTTGGCTAGCTTCCACTCGGATGGCAGTTTACCTATGGATAAGCTTTTGTTGAACAGCTCGCACAATGATAAACATATATTCGATGAACAGCTTTTCAGTAGTTTTGCAGGGATTTTGTCAGGTCCAGTTGCTTTGTTCTCGTCAAGATTTCTAAGTACGCAGTAGACTTCCTCAGGTGTTAGGGAGAGCTCAGAGATGGTATTAGTTGTCGAGTCTTCAGAAGGATTGGAGAATAGATGTTCGTCGCTAGTTTCAGAGGGCTTGAATACAGAGTAGAAGTAGCGATTTAGCAGATTGGCAATGTCAATTGGATTACTAGCTGTAGGAGATGCCGTATCTATGCCGTATGTAGGAGATGCCGTATCTATGCCGTATATTTGGATCATTAACGTTCTTCTGGATCATTTGCTTTCTTCGGATTTATTTGGATTATTTGCTTTCTTCCGGCTCATTCATGTTCTTCTGGCTCATTTGCTTTGTTATGGCTTATTTGCATCATTTGCCTTCTTCTGGATCATTTTCTTTTTTTCTGGATCATTTGCCTTCTTCTGTATCATTTAGATCATTTGCTTTTTTCTGAATCATTTGCTATTTTCTGGATCATTTGGATCATGTGCTTTTTTGATTTTTCTGGATCATTTCGATTATTTGCTTTCTTCTGGCTCATTTATTTTCATATGGCTTATTTGGATCATTTGCCTTCTTCTGCATCATTTTCTTTTTTTCTGGATCATTTGCTTCCTTCTGGATCATTTAGATCATTTGCTTTTTTCTGGATCATTTGTTTCATTCTGGATCATTTACATCATTTGCTTTCTTCTGGATCATTTATATCATTTGGCTTCTTCTGGATCATTTAGATAATTTGGCTTCTTCTGGATCATTTACATCATTTGGCTTCCTCTGGATCATTTACATCATTTGGCTTCTTCTGGATCATTTACATAATTTGCTTCCTTCTGGATCATCTACATCATTTGGCTTCTTCTGGATCATTTACATCATTTGGCTTCCTCTGGATCATTTACATCATTTGGCTTCTTCTGGATCAGTTAGATCATTTGCTTTATTCTGGATCATTTACATCATTTGGATTCTTCTGGATCATTTACATCATTTGCTTTATTCTGGATCATTTACATCATTTGGCTTCTTCTGGATCATTTACATCATTTGGATTCTTCTGGATCATTTACATCATTTGCTTTATTCTGGATCATTTACATCATTTGGCTTCTTCTGGATCATTTACATCATTTGGCTTCTTCTGGATCATTTACATCATTTGCTTTATTCTGGATCATTTACATCATTTGGCTTCTTCTGGATCATTTACATCATTTGCTTTATTCTGGATCATTTACATCATTTGCTTTATTCTGGATCATTTACATCATTTGCTTTATTCTGGAATCCAGATTCTGGATCATTTACATCATTTGGCTTCTTCTGGATCATTTACATCATTTGGCTTCTTCTGGATCATTTACATCATTTGGCTTCTTCTGGATCATTTACATCATTTGCTTCCTTTTGAATCATTTGGATCATTTGAATCATTTGGCTTCTTCTGGATCATTTACATCATTTGCTTTATTCTGGATCATTTACATCATTTGCTTTATTCTGGATCATTTGAATCATTTGGCTTCTTCTGGTTCATTTAGATAATTTTCTTCCTTCTGGATCATTTGAATCATTTGACTTCTTCTGGATCATTTACATCATTTGGCTTCTTCTGGATCATTTAGATAATTTTCTTCCTTTTGGATCATTTGGATCATTTGAATCATTTGGCTTCTCCTAGATCATTTACATCATTTGCTTTATTCTGGATCATATGAATCATTTGACTTCTTCTGGATCATTTACATCATTTGCTTTATTCTGAATCATTTAGATAATTTGGCTTCTTCTGGATCATTTAGACCATTTATTTGCTTCCTTTTGGGTCATTTGAATCATTTGGCTTCTTCTGAATAATTTAGATCATTTGCTTCCTTCTGATCATTTACATCATTTGCTTTCTTCTGGATTATTTGCTTTCTTCTGGATCATTTGCTTCCAAACAAAGTTTGTTCATGTATTATGGTGCTTGCATAGAAGTAAATAATACACAACAATGATAAAAAGACTCAACTGGGAAATATGAATTGAAGAAAAGAAAGGAAAAGGCAAATCTAATTATTTTGAAAATATTGCTGACATCACCTATTTGGTTATTTTGGTATATACAAGTTCAGGTGTGGCACCCAAAAAGTGGGAAAATATTGAAGCCTCCCCACCCTTGGCCTTTGGGTGCAGTCCCTGCTATATGCCATTAATAATTATACATTACTCTATTTGCTGACTGACAATCTGACATTAACATTTAGCAGTTTGACAGACTAACTTTGTTTTGTAGATAATCAGTAAAAAAACATACTTGACAGGGATATCAGCATTTCGTATTGTCTTAGCTGTTCCTCCTGAAGCAACTAACTTTAACCCAAAGTTGTGAAGCTCTCTTGCAAACTGAACCAATCCCTCTTTATTAGAGACACTCAAAATTGCTAAATAAAATAAAAGCTGTTCTGTTAAACACTTTCTGCCTGAACAGCTTCTTATAATTTTACTCAGACTAACACTAGAGCTTTGCATCTGTGAGCATACAGTAGTTGCATATTAAAGGCTAACATCCAGCCTAAATTCTAATATCAGACGTTAGACATTAGATCTATTCAAATTTATTGTCTTAATGTCAGAAGTTAGAAATTAGGCCAGATATGTTTATACCAGAAACCTTTTCCAGCTGACAACTTTAAAAAATATAAAACAAAACAAACTCCGAAAAGTAGTATCTTGTAAAAACTCAAGATTTGAGGAAATAAACAAGACGAGACAGTAATCGAGGAAATATTTCGAATCTATAACCGAATCATTGTCAAACCAATCTGGTTTGAAATATTTCCTCGATTACTATCTCATCTTGTTTATTTAGATTGGTTTGACAATGATTCTGTAATAGATTCGAAATATTTCCTCGATTACTGTCTCGTCTTGTATATTTTCCTCAAATCTTGAGTTTTTACAAGATGCTACTTTTTGGAGTTTGTTTTGTTTTATAATGTTTATGCAGTACAAGATAGTTGGTTACAATGCCAATAAGATGATGGTGGTACATTTAACCACAATGCTTTGTGACCTCAAATCAGCTCAAGTAACACTAAACAATTTATTTATCATGCTAAAATAGATTAAGTAAGCAAGAATTTCTTTTCTACAGTACTAAAGTTGATCTTTTTAAAACCATAATCTTCCAATAATTCCGCAAGAAACAATATTTACTGCATGCAGAGGATTATGGTTAAATGTACAAGTCACCAAGTCTTTTTCTGTACAGTCAATTGAAGTGAATGGTTATAATACAACTCTGATCTACCATCAATGATAATGAATGAGTCTGATGATGTGTTAAAGTTACTTTAAAAATATACAGTATTTATAAGTGTAACAGTAAATTTATGTTGAGTTTGATAAATTTATAATAGTTAGGTTTATTGTAGAGTTGTACACAGACAACACTTCTAAGGGTCACCCTGGCTTGTTGAAATGTTAAATAAATTTATAACCTTAGTCAATTGTTTTTCGTTTTTCCTTTAACTCTTTCCCATCAGTGGGTTTTGTGCCTGACCCAGAAGAGTTATAGTCAAACCAGATGTTCTCTTGCATATGACTTTGCAATTATATTGATACACAGTTCATTGCAATTTTGATTGGTGATTCAATCAGCAACTTGCAAATGCTTTATCACAATTCCTCGATGGGTTGCTTAAATATTGGTTTTAAACATTGAGATAAAGCATTTGCAGGTTGTAGTGCTGTGCAAACTCCAGTTTTTCAGCTCCAGCTGCTTTACAGCTCAAATATCCGGCTCCGGCTCCAGCTTCTTTGGTAAGTTGGTTCACAACTGGGGATAAAGTCCAACTGGATATTATTCGGCTCAACTTTGTCCCCACAGCCATTTCACAGAAATGACACATCAATGCCAAAAATTTAAATTAACACAATAGCCACTACAATGCTATTTTTAGTTGCTACAGTACCTTACCCTCATCAAATCATAAAATGTTTTGCTCATGGTTGCCCCCAGGCATTGTGGGAAAGGCATTTAGAACGACAATTATTATGCAGCAATTAGAACAAATATTGTCCTTTTTTGAAAAAGTACATTTTTGGGGGGATAAGAACAAGTTTCGTTATTACTTTCTAAACACATATATGATTATTTTGCTATTTTAAAATATATTTAAGAAAAAATATTCAAAATGAGGAATCGGCTTTGTTTTAACAGACATTGAAAACACCCTCATTTATGGGTCACGTGAGTCACAAAATTACATCATAAAGTTTACTCGTTCCATCAGCTTAAAAACTAATTTTTTGAGACAATCATAACTTGGTACTTTTATTTGGTAGAACCTATCCACAAAATATTATAAAAATATTATTGATAGTTTCTGAGAAAAATCACCCTCAAGTTTGGTCACGTGAGTCACATAAATAAGAATTCATGTAGAATTGTTAGTTTTAGCACAAAATATGCACTGGAAAAAGTTGCTACCAACTTCTTGAATGAATAATAGTGTTTTTACTTGGGCAACTATGTTTTGCCAGGTTACCAAGGCAACAAAAATATTTTTTTCAAAATTTCAACTTGTTTACAAATTGTCAAAGGTTTCTCATGAATCCAAATAAAAAAAAGCCACTAAGTGCAGCAGAAAGGCAAAAGAAAAGAAGAGAGAAGCTAAAGAATGAAGGTAGTTATATATGAGGAGTGCTCTACAGATGCTCTACAGTAAAGTTAACCGATTCCGAGTACCAACATGTTCAAGAAGCTTTCAGAAGCAAAGTTGAAGGACATTTGATCGATAACATTTTGTGGCTTGTGAAAGTGTTTGATATATTGGGGTTTAAATTTGAGCAAAAGATTTGTACTTGATTAACTGGCATTTTCACCAGAAATTTTTAATGTTATATCAGTTTTTACTGGGTTTCTAGGTATAATTTGTTATTGGTCATGTGAGTCACATTTTTTAGTCACGTGATTCATGCTATGGGGTAAGTTTGATTGAACATGCATAGTTCTGTCGACTATGATGCTAACCCAGCCAAAAATTGTTCATTTTACATGTTTCAAGCTGAGTTAATAGGTATTATTTGTCACTGGTCACGTGAGTCACATTTTTGTGTCACGTGAGTCACGCTGCATTTGTAAGATTATTTGTCAAACAAAAGATGATTTTCAAAAAAAATCAATTGAGAGTCATAGTGTCATGTCCCAGTATATTTTTTATGAAAGTTAGAAAAATATAAAATTATTAAGTTGCCAGGAAAATAGATAAGAATACCATCAGGTAGAATTTTTTCTTTTCTGGCTGTCACGTGAGTCACGAAAAGTAAATGGCTATATCTGAGGCTATGAGTATAATTATCAGGTATTAAACAAATCATCTTGAATGTCTCCCTAGGGGGTTTCTTGCCTGAAGTGAGTTTGGGTTTTGCTAAATCAGACGAGGCAGAAACATGCATTTAAATCCTAAAATTTTGTGACTTGGTCACGTGAGTCACGGTGAAATGGCTGCCCAGTGTCTTTTCCCGGTGAAAGCTGTGAAACTGTCAAGCGACTCAACAAACATAATGTGACAACTAGCAATGTCAGGAATGATGGAAACTTAATAGAACCAAATAAAGTTACACTACTACAAATAATAAAATACAACAAAGTATAAATTGCTAAGGGTTTTTAAAACTTTTTATAATTAGATTTTAATGAACGCTAAGCAACTAATGCAGCCTGGAAGGAATGCGCAATGCTACTTTGAGATGATGTTCCCCGTTCAGAAGTAACAGAGAACGGTGAACAAGAAAGATTTGAGAGAGCTAGACGCGTCAAAGCAGGTCATTCGTTTTTGTGGCGATACCAATAATCCAATAAATCCTGAGCATTAACTTTGCCGTCTTGGGATCTGACTGGTATCACTGGTGTTAAGGTGCCTGGCTGCCGTTCAACAGCTCCACTTGCACTCCCCATGCACTCACTCACAAGTCAGTGTTGTCCGCAGTGACCCTTTATGTGGTTTATGAGCTGCATTTCTTAACATTCTGAATTTCCAGCCAGAGCTGGGAGAACTCCGGCTCCAGCTGACCAAAAAATGCTGGCAGAGCTCCAGCCTCCAGCACACAGCACTAGCAGGTTGCTGATTGATGTACCTGAGTGTACTAGCTTTCTTTTCAATGTGGCTTCCAGTTCTTACTGCTTACTCGTACACCTTCTCAAGTCATTGTGGACATGTGAGCTTACTGTACTAAAAGAGTTAGGTCTGCTTCAAGAGTTACCTTACTTCATATAAACAGGGGCCATCTTTTGAACCCTCTGGGGAGGATCACCCTACTAGAAGGGTCACATTGATACCCTTCCTAGAAGGGTCACCCTACTTCTCTGTAAAAAGAGACTATTTTTTTACCTTCTTGAGTTTTGACAATAATAAAGTGTCAAAATAATAAAGTGTCAGTCTGAAAAACAGGCCCTAGAAAAGCCCGCTTCTAAGTCAGTATTAGGAACTGTTCCAGCTAAACATGCAGTATAAATATCTTTATATTATACCCGTATGTGGCACATTTTCCTTAATAGTATTTAATAATCATTCTGTGTAAACTGTTTTCAAACAATGAATAGAATTAACATTTGACTATATAAAAGTCTATGTAAAGTTTATACATGTACCTCGAGGACCTTTTATATGTGACATATAAAAGGTCACGAGAATCGGGTCATCGTAAGGGGGATTGGGGGAAAACGTATTTTTTACACTAAATTGCGATACAGCTCTTATAATTTTCTATATTCGTTCGGTCCAATGAGAAACGACGATAGTCAGTAATGTTTTCAAATATTTTAACAAATTTCAAACCTTACCTAGATCTCCGTTTGAAGTTGTCATCTTCAGTCTTCAGTCACGAACGTGGTTTGGAGTGGAACCGATCATCGATTTCACAAGGCGTTCTCCTTGAAGGACCAATCACCTGCGTTCCCGCTAAATTTAAAAACATGGCTACTGGTAATTATCCAGTTAGTATTCGCGAAATATTTGTCACCTTTCCATAAATTATCACAATTTTATTCCAATTGTTTCTTGCTGTACAGGGAAGAGCTACTCTATAAATTTTAAATAAATTTTAATAAAGATATTATTTTCTTTTGAATAAAGTCAGAAAATAACGTCCCCAGGCGCGTAGGAAAGTATTCGAATGAGCTGTAAGTTCGCTATTTTTTTCGCGGTAAAAAAAGCGAAAAATGTAAGAAGCGCGAAATTTGTATTTTCTCCAATAAATTATCCAAGATGGCGTCTTCTTCAAGCGCTGACGAAGAAGAGTCGGGCAAGAGTAAAACAGAGAAGTGGGAAGAGTTAAGCTCACTCATTTCGCAGGTAAAATTAATTTCAATTTTTCTCTAATCTTTAACGAAACGTTGTCGTTCAATGGTTTTGAAATAAAATCTGACTTTGTATACTGTATAAAACTTAGAAGTGACGAAGTATCATATTTTGTACTTTACTGTGGACTTGGATGTCGAACATAAGAACATTGCAAGTTAACTGCCTGTTCTATGGAGGATGACTATAAATTAATAGATAGTATTAAACTGAAGGTTATACATTATACATTAAACAGTGAATGTTTTCCTGTGATCTAAATTATAAATCCAAATTTAGGAAATAGTACCTCAGAAAACATGCCAATAAGTATGCACT
The DNA here is from genome assembly GCA_964035015.1 of Corallium rubrum. Classification (NCBI taxonomy): domain Eukaryota; kingdom Metazoa; phylum Cnidaria; class Anthozoa; order Scleralcyonacea; family Coralliidae; genus Corallium; species Corallium rubrum. The sequence goes on from OZ035998.1 coordinate 38,257,113, forward strand.
CTTACCCTCTAGAAGGTATATTAAAAGTAAAACTTTAGATTTTAGATTACCCGTCCAATGAAAGTTGGAGGCTATGGCTACTGGCCGCTAAATTATTAATAAATGCTAAGTAGCTAGGTGCAAATAGTGTCATTAACACACAGAAAAATCGACATCACAAATTGTTATGCTGAACCTGATCATTTTTCTCAAACTAATTTAAATTCAGCTATTATACCATAACTGTAAATCGGTAATTGCTTTTCATAGCCACAATTTTTGTGTATAAATCAAGTTCTCCATCACTTTTACAGACAACTTTGACCACTAGTCCAACAGATAATTCAAAAGGTGGTTCTGGTGTAGATGGACAGATTTTAGGTATTTTTCAAACTTTTATTAAATATTGTCAAGACAGTGACTATGTCTATTTTGTTACAAATTATTACCACTCATTTACATTGGCATGCATTTTTGTGTTCTACTTTATCTTGCAGGAATTTCTAATAGTGTAGAAGAACCTCAAGATGAATATTTGGTATTACCTGTAACTAATTTTATTATACAGACAAGTAATATATCATTACATAATGTACATATCAATGTTAAGCAACAGGGGGGGAGAGGCTGGGCATACCCGGGGATTTGATTTGAAATTATTATTTTTTATCATATATCCCACCCTTGGCACTTATTCGACAGTCAAATGAGATCAAATTTCCCCTATTGCAAAAAAGGTGGTGATCAAATGATTACAACACAATTAATTTAACAAACTATCAATATTTATTTCAACTGAACAGAAAATGTTAATACGTACAGTAAACTTGAGTCTTGATAAGTATATGAATCTGGTACAGTATTCAGGTTTAAAACTTTCTCCTTTAATAGCATTTTGCTTCCAGGTTTCTGCAGCTTTCCTAGCTCCCCTCTTTCTATTTTCATGTATTTGGTGCAGATGATCAAACCAGAACTTGACTTTCTCAGGAATATTACATCGTTTTTGATTCTTGACTTTGGCCTCTTGTTTGCAATCTTCAATACCCACTAATTTTGGCTTCCATCATTGTGCCAAATAAGAGAGGTCTGGGTCTGAGTGTTGTCAAAAGTCCCGATGTCAGAAACTACAGTATGAGATGATCAAGTTGCACCACCATGGGACCTCAACATTTGCCAAATTCCCTGGGTATGCCCAGCCTACCCCCCTGCCGCTTAACATTGATATGTGCATAAAAGTGTACTGTACCAATATACAGTTGATTGTATCATTTTACTGTATCTTAGTGGCCCTAACAGCAGTATTAGCAGTGGCAGTAGTAGTTAGTTGCAGCAGGAACAGTAGTGGTAGCAGCAACAGTGGCAACAGCAACTGCAGTGACAGCACTGGTAGTAGTGGCAGCAGCAACAGTGACAGCACATCAGCAGTAGTGGCAGCAGCAGTAGTGGCAGCAGCAGTAGTGGCAGCAGCAACAGTGACAGCACATCAGCAGTAGTGGCAGCAGCAGTAGCGGCAGCAGCAACAGTGACAGCACATCAGCAGTAGTGGCAGCAGCAGTAGTGGCAGCAGCAACAGTGACAGCACATCAGCAGTAGTGGCAGCAGCAGCAGTGACAGCACATTAGCAGTAGTGGCAGCAGCAACAGCAGTAGTGGTGGCAGCAACAACAGTAATGGCAGCAGCATCAGCAGTAATAGTGTCAGCTGCAGCAGCAGTAGTGGCAGCAGCAGTAATAGTGTCAGCTGCAGCAGCAGTAGTGGCAGCAGCAGTAATAGTGTCAGCTGCAACAGCAGTAGTGGCAGCAGCAGTAATAGTGTCAGCTGCAGCAGCAGTAGTGGCAGCAGCAGCAGTAATAGTGTCAGCTGCAGCAGCAGTAGTGGCAGCAGCAGCAGTAATAGTGTCAGCTGCAGCAGCAGTAGTGGCAGCAGCAGTAATAGTGGCAGCTGCAGCAGCAGTAGTGGCAACAGCAGTAATAGTGGCAGCTGCAGCAGCAGTAGTGGCAGCAGCAGTAATAGTGTCAGCTGCAGCAGCAGTAATGGCAGCAGCAGTAATAGTGGCAGCTGCAGCAGCAGTAGTGGCAGCAGCAGTAATAGTGGCAGCTGCAGCAGCAGTAGTGGCAGTAATAGTGTAAGCAGCAGCAGTAATAGTGTCAGCTGCAGCAGCAGTAGTGGCAGCAGCAGTAATAGTGGCAGCTGCAGCAGCAGTAGTGGCAACAGCAGTAATAGTGGCAGCTGCAGCAGCAGTAGTGGCAGCAGCAGTAATAGTGTCAGCTGCAGCAGCAGTAATGGCAGCAGCAGTAATAGTGGCAGCTGCAGCAGCAGTAGTGGCAGCAGCAGTAATAGTGGCAGCTGCAGCAGCAGTAGCGACAGCAGCAGTAATAGTGTCAGCTGCAGCAGCAGTAGTGGCAGCAGCAGTAATAGTGTCAGCTGCAGCAGCAGTAATAGTGTCAGCTGCAGCAGCAGTAATAGTGTCAGCTGCAGCAGCAGTAATAGTGTCAGCTGCAGCAGCAGTAATAGTGTCAGCTGCAGCAGCAGTAGTGGCAGCAGCAGCAGCAGTAGGAGCAGCAGCAGTAGCAGGGACAGCAGCATTATCAGCAGCAGCAGTAAAAGTGGCAGCATCAGTAGTAGGGGCAACAGCATTATCAGCAGCAGTTGTAGTGGCAGCAGCAGCAGCAGTAGTAGTGGCATCAACATCAGCAGCAGTAGTGGCAGCAGTAGGAGGAGCAGCAGCAGCAGCAGCAGTAAGGGCAGTAGCAGCAGCAGTAGCAGCCGCAGCAGTAGTAGTAGAAGCAGCAACAGTAGTAGTAGCAGCAGTAGCAGCAGCAGCGGCAGTAGTAGGAGCAGCAGTAGTAGTGGCAGCAACATCAGCAGTAATAGTGGCATCAGCAGCAGTAGGAGCAGCAGCAGTAGGAGCAGCAGCAGTAGGAGCAGCAGCAGCAGTAGTAGCAGCAGCAGCAGCAGTAGTAGCAGCAGTAGTAGGGGCAGCAGTAGTAGTGGCAGCAGCAGCAGTAGGAGCAGCAGGAGTAGTAGCAGCAGTAGTAGGGGCAGCAGTAGTAGTGGCAGCAACATCAGCAGTAGTAGTGGCATCAGCAGCAGTAGGAGCAGCAGGAGTAGTAGGAACAGCAGCATTAGCAGCAGCAGCAGCAGTGAAAGTGGCAGCATCAGCAGTAGGGGCAACAGCATTATCAGCAGCAGTTGTAGTGGCAGCAGCAGTAGCAGTAGTAGCAGCAGTAGTAGCAGCAGCTGTAGTAGCAGCAGTAGTAGCAGTAGGGACAGCAGCAGTTGTGGCAACAGCAGCAGCAGTAGTAGAGGCAGCACTTAGTTTAGGTAGTGGAGACAGCAGAATCAGCAACAGCAGTGACAGCAACAACAGCAAACAGCAGCAGCAGTAGTAGAGGCAGCATTTAGTTTAGGTGGCAGTGGTGGCGACAGCAGCAGGAACAGTAGAATCAGCAACAATAGTGGCAGCTCCTCCAGCAGCAGTAGTGGCAGCATCATTGGTTGAAGCAGCAGTGTTAGTATCAACAGCAGCACAGTACCTTAGTAGAAGCTGCAGCAGTTGTGGCAGAGCAGTAAAAGTGGAAAAAGACGTACTAGGAGTTGCAGCAGCGGCAGCACTAGTTGCAACAACAGTACTAGTGTCGACAGCAGCACAGTAGTTCCAGCAGTTGCAGAAGCAGTAATAGCAGCAGCAAAAACAGTAGCAGCACCAGCGGTAAAGGAAGTAGTACCGGGCCAGTAGCAGTAGTAATAAAGTAGTGGCAGCTGACTAGTTTTACCAGCATCAGTGCAGTAGTTTAGATTTAATAACTTTAATAACCTTATTCCTATAGCAACTGGCGGGCAAACAGAGTGAAATGCCCCAATTGAACATGACGACCATGATGATGTAGGTGTTGATTTTACGGAGGGAGGAAAACCGGAGAACCCGGCGAAAAACCCTCGAAGCATAGGAGAGATCAACTGCAATTCTGCTCGCATGAGTTCCAAGCGGTCACTCATGCATCCAAGTACTAACCCCGTCTGACTGGGCTTAACTTTTGGTGAGAGGCAGTGCGCCAACAGCACACGCCAGCCGTGCTCCCCTAGTTGTTGACGCCATTAAGTGTGTTTGATAGGGGCAAAAGTTCGTGACTTTATTTTGTGACTTATTATAAATTAAAATATACCTTTTTTAAACATTTATAAAAAATAGTCTGTGGAAACGGAGAATTGGGTTAATGTCAATACTCGCCTAAAACACCATGGATTTCGTCCGATCAAGCCAGTACCACTAGTTGCAGAAGGACAGTCAGGTAAATAGAAATAAAATACAGTAAGAATGCATGACATTGGCGACAGTGACATACTTTTCACATATAATAACACTCGCAGTCCTCTATCACAATACGTGATCAACTAACAAAAGTCCAAATTTACACTTTTTGTTTCTTTTTTGAATGCGGACGCAAAAGCGCGGTTTTGATTTTACTGTAGTTTCTATAGCCTGCGAATACAGACGACCCTAATCTCCCGCCTTACTGAGCTTCCAAGTAAGGCGGTAGATTTGGGTCGTCTGTATTCGCAGGCTAGTTTCTATAGTGCTCCATGCATGAGAAGACCTGAGCTGTCATAAATTTAAGTCTACATTGTGCAAGGTGTAAAGTTAACATTGGCAGGCCTGCGAGTTGTTCTTTGGTAAGAACGCGGTATTAGCATCTGCAGTGTATCGTTAAGATTTTTTTGAACGCTCTTTAGTAAAATGGCGGCGGCTGAGTACACAAACATGAGAGGTACCGAGTTAGTTAAATACGTATATTATTAAATAAACCGCAGCTTATTTAAGAATTGACCGGTTATACACGAGCCGTTCGCGACTTACAGTATTGATTATCCGCGGCTAATTTTCTGCCGTAATAAAGGCTGTTTTCCATAATTACGTCCCTTTTCCATGCCCGCGCGGGCATTCTTCAGTTTGCTTTGGAACTTGAAAATTTCCAACTTTCAAAGCCCGCTCGGGCAAAGCGCACGTAATGGAAAACAGCCTTATTAAACAGTGCTAATTGTTAACGTAAATTAATTATATATTTACGGTAACCCTCGTTTCGTTACCGTTTTAATCCTTCGAGCTGGATTTGAATTTGCACCAGCGGCGGATTAGTACTATAGAATGCAGACAAACATTTCGATTACTTTATTTTAATATTATTATATCCTTTTATCTTTCTTCAGAATTCTGAACTGTCTAAATTTAGTTACTTAATGAACATATTAAAAAAATCTAGGGGTCTTAATAAAAAACCTAGTCAGTTTCTAGCAGGCCTCTAGCCCTACACTGAACATTCAAGACTTCAAAAAAAATGAAAATAAAATAACATATATGGGCGAAATAAAAAAATAACAAACAAAACTACACTAACCTAGACGAGATCGGTATTCGTTAAGGTGCGAATTCAATCCCCCACCCCCCTCAATCTGGAGTCAACAGTTTTCGGTTGTTAGTTGTGTAAGGAAAATATGAAATTTCTCCTTCATGTTTCTCTAAGGATGATTCTAAAATGTTTGGCGTTAGCTAGAGTAAAATACTAGGATAAGTGCTTGATGCTGGAAGGGTTGAGAGAGATACTCTTAGAGCACCAGAGGTTTCCCTATTGACTAGTAAAATCGTCTGGCGTTAGCCAGAGTAGAATACTGGAGTACGTCCTTTGTACTGAAATTAAGGGTTAATATAATTTTTCTTTCTCGTTTTTTTGTATTTTTTACTCTTTACAATTATATCTATATTGTTTTAGTGAGTTGGTTTTGAATAAAGCTTTTAATTATGCATGGTGAATAATAAAAGACCTATAAACATCCATTCTAAGACTTCTTTTTGCGTTTAAAGGTGTTTTTCTTGATGAAGCCGAAGCTCATATGCTTAAAAATACCATTGAAAGACTTCTGGATGACTGCGAAAGACGCCAAGCTCTTGTGCAAGAACTTATCACCTCGTCAAACAAGTTACAGTATGTGTTTTATACAGCGCTATACATGCAGCGCGCTCTAGCATTGCTATATTTACTAATCGTTATTACAGATGCTTGGGTACATATATAGTCAAGGAGGTGTCTGGAAACTTGGCAAAAATCTTTGTCAGTAGACATTTTTGTTTAGTGACCAAATACAAAAGGAATCGTGAAAACTGAATCGCTCAATCAATACGAAAACGTTTTAGTTCAATTGACCGTATCATTTGGATATTATGTACCTTAATACACAAGATTTGTGCCCGATGAAAGTCATTACAATATAAATCGCAGCTCCTTTGAAGTTTACCAAGTTTTCAGCCTATTTTTCGATTGACTTTGTTGAAGGGATGATAAGCTGTGACACGAATAATCATTCATTTTTTTCGAAAGATGGTTATAGGTCCGAGTCAAGAAAAAGGTTGAAGTCAATTGACAGGTCTGCAGGTGTTGCGCACGCATCATTTTGATGAATCCTACTCGTAGCCAACAGTACGTTGTGGATAGAGATAGTTCACGGCTACCTTGGATAAAAACGCATCTATATATAAGATTGGTTTATTGTATAGTTCATGTATAGGTTGAGGAAGTTTACTTGTAACAGTGTTCAGCAAATAAATTCCCAACGCTGCCAGGTGCAGAATCATTCAGGCACAGTTTAACGCTACTTTTTGAACGTAGGGGGGGTGGGGTTAGCAGTAACTTTTTAAGCTACGTTCAAAAATCTTTTAAACCGGAATAGCATTAAACTATGTTGTATAACAGTGTTATTCTCCTGACCTTGTCGTACTTGTCTGCCATTGCTAGCTTTCATGTACTGTGCATGGAGACCACAAACATGTTGCGCGCGCAACACCCAGGAACTCGCCGATCGTTAAACCCGCCAAGTCTTTGATTTCAACTTTCCATTTTCATTTTAAGTTTCCTCAGAATTTTAGATGATTCAATATAGGGCGTAGACTTGCTCCAAGTCCGCCTCTTAGCGCTAGTTTTTGCGGGCGGGTGGAAAGGCGGGAGAGCGGAAAGCGGGAGGAAAGAGGCGGACTTGTTTCGCTTGCAGGTTTTTGAATCTAATTAAATATTCTGGCGGGAAATCGCTGAAATGTACATCGCCCTGTTTTGACGTGTTTCGGGTTGTCGTACATGCAATGGAAAGTGGTTCTACCCCTTCTAAAACATTTTCAAGAGTCTGTTTAACTCCAACTTCCAAAGATAGCACTTGCATAGCAATTTAGCCTGAATATAATTACTTCCCGAATTACGTCACCGGTCGAAAAATTCACTGGTGAATTTTGGCGCGCTGCAAGGTGGGAAAAGTCCTTTTCAACAAGGAATCAAAAGGTCAAAAATGTCGAAAGGCAAAAAATGTTTGAAAGTCTATATAGGGCGTAGAATGTCCTGAAATATTTTTGTTTCTTCTCGTCAAAGAGTTTACTATAAACTATAAAGGGCTGTACTCTGAAGTTTGTGTTGTGTTTCCGCCTGCGTCATACGAATAGTGAGTTTGCGAACTGAAGCGTTCAACGCGTCAAAATCCAAACTGTCAAGCTATGGTTGTATTATAGTATTGTCCAATGCTACAGTGGCGGACACTGGGGAGGCTAGCCCCCCCCCCCCCCCCCCCCCAATAATTTCTAAATTAAGATTTCTTATTATTGAAGTATAGCTCATTAGCTTAGTAACTAAATGGTAACATTTCATTTTTTTTACAACTGTGATACAGTGGGAGTGCGCAGAGCTTATCAAAACTGTTTTTATTGTCGATCTTGAAACTTGCTTTTACAAAATGGCGGGGGAAAATTGACACCCTTCGCGACTTCGCGACCCCCCACCCCCAATATTTCGCGAAGAGTCCGCCTCTGCAATGCTAAAACATGCAGTGTATATTTTTTACTGTATGAAAGAATAACCCTGTCAAATCAAATGCTGTACTTGTTTTTAATTTATAGAGAAGAAGTGAACGAGAAGAATGATAAGGCTTATCGTTATGACAGAGAGGTAAAATGCAATAGGGTTACATTATTTGATACAGCACATCACAATATAGCACAGGCCAGTCAGGAGAGGAGAGGAGAGGAGAGGAGAGGAGAGGAGAGGAGAGGAGAGGAGAGGAGAGGAGAGGAGAGGAGAGGAGTCGAGAGGAGTCGAGAGGAGAGGAGAGGAGAGGAGTAGAGTAGAGTAGAGTAGAGTAGAGTAGAGTACGGTGGTGTGGAGTCCAATGCAGTACAGTGCAGTACAGTACAGTATAGTATACATATATCTCTTTTTAGAGGCAGTTCTTGTATATTTTTAAACACAATTAGAAATTATTTCTTTTTAGATGGGCCGTTTTCGTAAAGAACAAAAATCTCAACAATCCATAATCCAGGTTTTTGTTTTGTTTTGTTTTGTTTTGTTTTGTTTTGTTTTGTTTTGTTTTGTTTTGTTTTGTTTTGTTTTGTTTTGTTTTGTTTTGTTTTGTTTTGTTTTGTTTTGTTTTGTTTTGTTTTGTTTTGTGGGATTTTCACTGGGGTGGGACGTGTTCTCAATTCTCTTCAAATGGCAGATATAGAATTATAGACCTTATTCAAAAATGGGCGCCGAAGTAGAATTCTTTTATGTGCTTATAAATTAGCCCTTATGACCTCGTTTTAAAGTAAAAATTCTTTTGAATCTCACACATGAAAACGAGTTCATAAGGGCTAATTTATATGTATATAAAATAATTTTAATTCGGCGGCCATTTTTGAATAAGGTCTATTATAACCTTATAAAACAGTTATAGGGTGGTGTTTTAAACAGTTATAGGGTGGTGTAAAATTTCGGAGTTTTGATTTTCAAAACTTGCACTGTTTTAGAGAAAACGGCAATGTTGTAGCTGGGCACGCGACAAAAATAACGTTTTTATGTATGTTCAAAATCTTCAAAAGCAAATTTTTACAATCAAACCATAATAAACATGTAGGAAAACGGTTTGATATTGTTGACATGTCAAGTTTAGCAGGAATTGACGGTACCGAGAAAGATGGCGGCTGTGCATTTAACCACAATGCTTTGCGACATCAAATCAGCTCAAATAAAAACTAAACAATGTTTATGTGTAAGCAAGAACGTCATTCCTACCAGAGTTGATCTTTTTGAAACCTATCTTGTGATAATTGTACAAGAAACAATATTTACTATGCGTAAAGGATTGTGGTTAAATGTATAAGTCGCCATCTTTTTCGGTACGGTCACGTTTGTAACATCGTTTCCAGACCTACGACTCGAGAACTGTAATTTATTCGACTTATTAAATACGACGAAAATACGCCGTATAACTCAACAGGAACAATTTCAGAATTTGGGTCGACTATAATAGGTATTTTATGCGGCGCATGAAAAATACGCCGTTTGTCACAGGTCTAAGTGTATTTTGTTCTTGGCCGCCATGCTAAATAACAAATTCGTGTCACCCAACATGGCGGCCAAAAATAAAATGTATTTTGATCATGCTAAACGTTTCTTCCTGCTATATAAGTGTATTTATAAAATACATTTTAGAGTAAACGACTGATTTTGAAAATGACTCGAATGTTTTTTTAGGACCTTGAGCAGAAACGCTTGAACGAGCTCCGAAATCATGGAGAAGAAATGCAGGCGATAAGTATAGCAAAGGCAGACCTACAAACACGATATGATCTGCTTGATCAGAAATGTGTAGAAATGGAACAAGAAATTGTTGAACTACGATACCAAAACCAGGATCTGGTCGCAATGGTACATGTAGTTATATTTTTATCTTTTTTTAATATCATGCTTTGTTAGAACTAGTAAGAAGTCCTTTTACATGTCCATCTTTAGAAGTACTGCATGCCTATTGGTATAATTGAAGCCGAATGATTTAGAACAACAGATACAGTCTTGTGGGATTTTTGCAATTTCCATGGTTGCGAGTTTGGTACAACTGTAGTTTAATTAGCGGACACCAGTGTTAAACCTTGGGTCTCTGACCAGGTTCGATTCCTAGCCAAAAGGCTTTGATGTTACATTTTTGCAACTTGTCTCAGTTTGGTCTTTTGTATATATTCTTAAGCCCTAATCAAACGAGAACGCAAGTCATCGCAAGTTAGCTTACGATGACTTGCGATGCCACCAGTCAAACGTCAGCACAAGTCGTCGCAAGTTCTGCACTTCCGCTACTTCCCATGCCCTTTCGCTAGTTCTCATGGTAGTTTCTATGGCGACGGAGCACGGAAGACTTGCATCGACTACTGATAACAGTTTTTATATACATAATGGGTTTTTTATACGAAATCCGAATTCAATAGTCGTTTTATTATTCATTCAAAGAGATGCTTTGTATCTCTAATATACTGAAAGACCGAGAGCATGCATATATAGAATGATTCTGTCGTGAAGAAATCTTGTACGTACTGTACTTTTTTATAGGAACAAGATAGGCAAGAACGGATTCCTGAATTGGCCAGGGACGACTTTCCTACGAATGACAGGTAACTGTTCGACGTGAATCACTGCAATCATGCATTAATGTAATTCACGAGTACACACGAATCAGCTAATGGCCCCATATGTGCATGTAATCAACAAATTAACTCTCAGTGCAGCCCGTAGGTGGAGAGTCAATGCTCTGACAATGAGAAGAAGTTTTGAACGTGGTTTGTAAAGTTACTATTCATATCCCAATGTTTCAACACTCCGATCTAGTTTCTTTTGGTGATTGGTGTGAAGACAGGATCCTTATTTATACTCTCACAGAACCACATATCGACAATGATATGCCATGCCTCCAGACAACATCTTTCCATGATGGATTGATAATTATTAAATTTTATTTGCCAAATAATTGTGTAATTATAGTCTGATTTGTTTCGTTAGTGAATACAGTCGAACCTGTATTAAGCGGTCACCCTTGCATGGGGATTGAGCTGGTGACCTCTTAATACAGTGTGACCGCTTAACCCAGGTCCAATACAAAAATCACCACACGCGGCTTATCTGTCATTGAAAGTTTAAATGGGGTTTAATATATCAAAAACAGTGTTCATAAAACACAAAACAATGGATATTCGGTAAATAAATACTCTATTTACTGTGTATCCATTGTTTTGTGCTTTATAAAAATACTCATGAACAGCCGTAGCCTTCAGTGTTCGTAAGTCAACTGAGATAAAGAGAGAGAAAATTAAACAGAACAATGAACACAAACTGATTACAGTATTTGTAAGAGTGTTTCTTCACAGTTCAGACAGAGCTAGGCCATAGAAAAATAGTCCACTAAAACGTCAGACAAATTTTGGAAGAGTAATCATCAAGGGAAAGCGTGTAAACAGAGGCGCTGGTTACGGTTTAGAAATTCCCTGCGGGTACCTTTTTAATGGAGACGCATTTTCGTGTAACTGGTTAAAAACAAAGTTGACAGAAGAGAAGTTTAAAGTACTTGAATAAAACGCCGTTAATGGCTGAAAATATTAGTCTTTTCAACCATATCAATTAAATATTGTCGTACTTGTTTTAACTTTTTTGGGCAAGTTTGCTGGAAATTGTCCAATTTAATATAATACTATAAAGAAAGTTGTCGAGTCGATTAAGACCCCGTTTACACGATGCCAGTACAATTTGAAAACGGAACAAAATCATGCCGTTTAGGTCTTGCGTTTACATGCTGTAATTGTTCCGTTTTCAAATTGTACCGGCATCGTGTAAACGGGGACTACGAAACCTGTCAAACCCAATTATTACCATATCGTGTTACTTATAATTATTTTTGATGACCGTTTAATACAGTTCCAAAACAATGTATTATTACCTTTGGGACTGTGTAAAGGTGACCGCGTCCGCTTAATAGAGGTGACCGTTTAATAAAGGTCACACTTTAATAGTATTAAAGTTATGAAATTTTCGGGACTTTGCCAGGTGACCGCTTAATGAAGGGTGACCGCTTAATATGGGACCGCTTAATACACTGTAATACTTAATTGAAATTTGAGGGTTTATGTACTGAACTTATTCACACTATTTTTGTATGCAATCTTGATGCAGTACCTTCCTTTATTTGAATAGGCTCCATATGCGCGCACCACTATTGTATTCAAGCTTTCTGTCCAAATATGAATAAACGACTAAAAACAGTATATGCGGAAATAATAATAGGTTTAGTTTTAATTCAAGTTTATAACGCTAATCGTCTTTTGCACAATTACATCATTTAATATGTTCCTATATATAATTGTTGTTTTTTGTTTATTTTTTAGCCAAGAAAGTAAAGCAAGCAAAACAGTAGAAAAAGATGTCGATGATGACCATCCCGCCAACCAAGACTCTCCAACGGCCAGTGAACTAGAAGAGGTTTTACAATCGACACCCAAGAACGTGGAATCTACTCCAGAGGAAGGAAAAGCCAGCAAGACGGATCTGTTGCCTGGTGTTAGGATGCTTGAAAGGAAATTAAAGGTAAAGTGGAATCTTTGGTAGATTGATAGAAAAAAGCAGGAGAGATTCTCTGGAATTCACGAAGAAGAATATTTGGAAAAGATCCAAATAGTGTAATAAAAGTAGTGTGCTGCGTAGGCAGTGTAGAAACAACAATCGAAATATAGTAAGGTAAGATATACTGCCGAAACAGAGAACGCAGGAGTCTAACGTTCCGAGCGAAGGCCCTTCGTCAGAGAGAAACGTGAGGGCCTTCGCTCGAAACGTTAGACTCCTACTGTACGTTCTCTGTTTCGGCAGTATATCTTACCTTACTATATTTCGATTGTTATTTGGAAAAGACATGAGTAACAAGAGGCGCATGGGCATAGCACAAGCTGTTAGCGCGCTGCCTCGTAGGGCCCGTTCACATGAGACCGTGTTATCTTACTTATCTCGGGGGTAGGGATAACTTGGGGGCTAGGGTCAAAGTTGACCCTGTTTCACATGATAAAACGCAACTACCGAGTTGTCCCTGGCCCCCGAGATAACCCTAGCTTTCACGTGAACAAAAGAATAGGCCAGTAACGTCAACAATTAAACGCACGCAAATGACACGTGAACAAGATATATGAATTAGAATGTTTTTTACAATGTACGCATGCGTAATACAAAAGTTGACCCTAATCCCCGAGATAACTCAGGTGAAAGCATTCACATGGAGGTAGGGTTAACTCTGGTCCTAAGACCCCCGAGTCATCCTCGTTTGACCGGGCCTTAAGTCAGCCAGTCACTTGCAAAATCTACCAACAACGTGCAAGAACACCTTGATCAAAAGGCAAAGCTGTTCAACTTTTTGTCCAACTTCAAAAGCAAAAGGAGCAAAGAACTTACAACATGCCTCACGACCTCACTCAGTCACATGGCTAACAACTCACCGGAAGTATGAATATTAGCGGAAGTAAAACGTGCAAAAATGCAAGATCGTGACACCCAAATAGGAAGGGGAAAAACGAGCCAAAACCTAGACTCGGCCTACCGTAAGTAGCCGGAGTAATAAACTAACACCGAGGTATCTCGGGAGTTAGCGATAACCTTACCTTCTGAGATAACTCGCCTCATGTGAACAGGTCCTTACTGCTGAGGTTAAACCTTGGTCGAATGGGGATATACTACTCGGATGAGTGACTAAACTCTGCTTCATGTGAGTAGAGTTGTTGGTTTTCTCCTTTGCCTCCTGGGTTTTTCACCGGATTTTCTGGTTTTCCTCCCTCCGCATTATCAACACCATAGTTTCTTCAGTTAATACGAACTAGTTTCAGCAATGGATGTGGGCCATTTGATTCAGTATCTAAATATTGTTGTTACCTTCAATATAAATAAATAAAGTCGCTTTACTTTTACTTTACTTTATAAATTATGACATGATAAGTTGTACGTATACATAGTGCATGTTGTACCTTCGGGAGCCTGGTGTAATATATAACAGACGTTCCATGGATGTTCGTCAAGCTCAATTACTCAGAAAAGATTTCTGAGACCCCAGACAGGGTTCGAACCTGCAACCTTCTAATGACCGGTTAGACGCTCTAACCATTATGCCACTGAGGCTCAGATGGAGAGCTAAGGTTTATATGTGCAGATGGAGAGCTAATAAGGTTTATGTGAGCATAGTCATATGTGCTCCTAAGTGGTAGCGTTTACGTATGAGATGTTGTTGTTAAGGTGACGTGATAAGTTGTACGTATACATAGTGCATGTGGTACGTTTGACTATGAATTTGCAACCTTAGCTCTCCATATAGCGCCCTGTTAGAAGGTTGCAGGTTCGAACCCTGTTTGGGATCTCAGAAATCTTTTCTGAGTAATTGAGCTTGACGAACGTCCACCGAACATCTGTTTATAAATTATAAAAAGTGGAGTTTTCAACGTTTTCAACTTTTCTACGGGTATAGTATTTCATGTTTTTCAAAATAGCGGGACACTCAGAGGGCAGTCAGAGACTGCATACCCCAGCCAGTAGGTTATTAGAGATGTTTAAAAAGAAAACGAGTCATCCCACTAACCAGGCTAGCTCACGAGACATGAAAAAAAATATATGCTTGTTTGCAATCGTACCAGAATTATGCAAAAATGTTCGCATAAAATAAGAATAATGATCGCAATCAAGCAATTGTCTTCATTCATTTCTCCTACACGCGAAGAATCTTGTGCTCAGATTTTTATGAAATTCTCAACCAAATTAACCCTAAATTTAATGACTTGGTCCTTGGTCTGTGATCAGTCTTTTCTCAAACTTTCATGAAAACGTGTTCAGTACTTTGTAAGATATTTTGCAGACAGACAGACAGACTGAACTAAAAATCATTTAGAATTCATACAATGCGTTGCGTGCACGCAATCGCACGCCAGAATGACTATATACAAGAATCGTTTCGTGTAAATAACCGTATCCGAGTCGACGTTAGACTTTCTCTCTCACTACCAAGCCTTACTTTGCTAGTATATATGTTCTCTTAATGCTTAAGCGAGAGTTGGTGGTGAAAATAAATGTGTGACGTAACGTCAACATTAAGTCGCATCGTTTTTATTCCAGACAACTGAAAGGCATGTTGAAGAATCAAAAAAGTTAATCGATTTATTGGAAGATGAAAACAATAAACTAAAATCCGAACTGAAGAAAAGGTAACTACACCTGTTCCATATTTCTTTTAAACTTGGCATCGGAGTAAACTAAGCTTCCCAGTTCCCACAAATTCTAGAAAGATAAATAGATATAGATAGAGTAAGTATTTATTCAGGATGAAACACTTCATTCAGGATGAATCACACCATTCTGTTATCAATGTGTGTCCTTGAAGTTCTTGAATTTTAAATGAAATTCCACACTTCGAAAATCTTTGAAAATCTAAGGTCATTAAGGCCACTATTTAAGTCTATTTTTAAGCATAATTAAACAAACTTAATATTGTGTTTCTTGTATATGTTTTGTAAGCTCTGAAGATGTCCCCGGGCCAACGGGACGCAAGCTCAGCAAATGTAGAATAAAATTTACATGGAAGTATCTACAAATGCTTGATTAAATTAAACTTAATATTTTTTGGACATCTTGGCTTGTTTAATTTATTAGGAAGGTCTTGAAAATCCTGGAAATTTTTTTTCCCCGAGCCCGGGCGTAGGGCCGAAGGCCCGGAGCCCGGGTGAGGGTGCTAATCCCGACATGCGTGGAGTCCACTTTACACGCGAGATGAAAAGCCGAAAGCAATTCTGAAACCTGTTGGTATATATATATATATATATATATATATATATATATATATATATATATATATATATATATATATATATATATATATATAATTAGGATTTAATGCTGAGTCGCTACTCCGAGTTTCACGCTTTCGCGATCTTCAGGCAACTGACAGATTAGGTTTTTGCTATTCGTTATATACATTGGCTACGTCATTATCATTATTTAAGTTGGTGTTTAGTTACGTGTCGACACTTCGAAAATAATTCAGATCGTTTGTTCAAAAAGTTTTTCTTTTTTGCGTTCATATATGGTATCGAGCGCTCTAGAACCTTACGCCTTTTTGTTACAAACACTTATTGGTATATATATATATATATATATATATATATATATATATATATATATATATATATATATATATATACATATATATATATGTTATCAAATCCACAACTTGCGCAGTTCGAATAGCAGGGTACTGGTAACTAACCTGTTAAATTATTCAAATTATTTAAATTTACGTCAGCAAATATATAATTTATAAGTTCGGTTGGATTACGAAATAGTTTTTCAACGATTATGACGAAAGAAATATTTGCCAGAAAAAATGGTTTCAGCTAAAGTGCTAAAATGTACATTAATATTACTATGGAAAAAGACCAAAGAAAGAAGACTAACAAGAGATGTGGCAGCGAGAAAAAGACAACAATACCACTGGAAAAAGCCTAAAAATTAATACGATAAAGACCGAAAACGATGCCGACCGAAATGTAAAACTGAAAGAAGAAGGATGTGTCCTGAAACTTTTCAAAGCCGGTAAGGAATTTTGCTCTGGTGTATTCTACATAACTCGAGAGGGAACAATGAAGAAATTTTGAAACAAACGGCTTTTTAGATCATGAAGAGAACTGAATGATGCCTTGTCATATTTAATTTAAGTTTATGTGTCAACAACCAAAAAAAGTAGGAAACCGCGAACGAGAAAAACAATCCGAAAAGATTAGACTGAATTGCCAGTGTTTGTGGTGACAAAAGCAGAAGAAAGTTTAGGTAGGAGATTCGTATTACTATTTACCAATTTAGCTGAGTTAAATCGGAAGAAATCTTGAAAATGAAAATTAATATAAATAATATTTTGTCTAGAATTGTCTTTGAACGCTAGGACGTTGACATTGTCTTTTCTTGGCCATTGTTTTGAAGAGAAGATCCAATTGATGCGTAGAGAGCCCGTAATGTTTGCAAACTCTTAGAATATTTGCTTCATCTCGTTGTTTTTTTTTTTAATATTGACTTTGCATGTTCTTTCGGTGTGTCAATACATGACTACAGATGAACCTTGCTAACTAATTTTCTGCGATGTTTTCTGATCTGTGTGTCATTTATAATACAACAAAAAACAGAAATTAGGGGGGGGGGGGGTAGAGGGGTTAAAAAATGCATATAAAGCGGGCGAGGGGTTGTTGCGTTCATGTATTTCTAGTAATTTTATGTTAATCGAAGAGGGTGAACCATAGAATGCGTGCTCTGTCACGTGACAGGGGTCCAAATTAAATTTTATTTTGCCCTTATAGATCCGCCATTTTGAATTTTGCAAAGGGGTGGGATATATATACAACAATGATCGCGTCTCAAAATAAAGAATTGGAGGACGTTTCATAGGGATAAATTGGATACATGCAAGACAACAAATCAGCCACATACACATTAGCATAAAATAAAACAATTTTCAAGACACTTGTTTCATTAAAAGTATTAAAAACTATAAGTTCAAAATTATATTTCGATCAATTCACCACAATTACAAAAAGCAACAAAAAGTGCTAAACTTGAAACTCAGAAATTGTCTGCATCAAAGCCCGTTTAAAGAAAAGAAAATAATCAAATACGTAATGGAAACTAGGAGAAAATCTTTAAAAAAACACGGATTTAATATTTCAATATAAATAAATGTCGAAAAGACTGATGTATAAAAAGTATTTATTTATTTATTTATTAAGTTTTGCCACAAGGTTCAACAAGAATAGTAATTAATTAAAATTAAAAAAACAACACAAAAAAACCCCAAAAAAAACCCCAAAAAAAACAAACCCCAACAACAAACAAACTTCATTACTCACAGTGAAAGTTAAGTTATAACGTAAAATCTAAAATAATGTGGCAGGGTTGCCGCAACAGCAATCGCCAATTACTGCGGTTCCAAGCAAAAAGGAAAGGCCATATTAATTATTTGCGTTGTATTAATTATTTTATAAGTATTAAGTATTAATTACTGTCAAATATTAATTATTAGTTTTTATTTACCAATCATTAAGTATTAATCGTCAGTCGCCAACTACAAATTATCATCCACCAATTGCCAATAATTTATCCAACAATTATCTTAATTAGCAATTAACAGTCAATATCCAACAATCAGCAGCCAACGATCAATAATTAACAATTAATTAATCAATTAATCAACCAATCCATTAATTAATTAATTAATTAATTAATTAATTAATTAATTAATTAAATCAATTAATTAACCAATCAATCAACCAACCAATCAATCAATTAATTAGACATTAGATACAACAGCAGATCGCACTAATAAGACTGTGCGCTGTGTTGCATCTCAAACAGATGGTTTTCCATAACCTCGGGTCTTCTGGGTCGTACAGCTGGTCCACTGCTGCTTGGTAGTAAAGCTGAAGCTGGCTCTTAAACTGTCTAAGAGTGGTTCCCTTTCTACGCATTTCGCACGGTAGAGTGTTCCATGTTCTACACATTCGTGTAAAGAAAGATCGTTGGAAGGTGACTGTTCTACATTTGCGAGGACGGAAGTGGAGAATATCGGGGTTTGAGTTGTTTCTTGTTGTTCTGAGTGGCATATATGGAGTAGGTAGGATGTCAGGGTTAATTTCGAGTAGGTTGTTCACAGCTTTGAAGAAGAAGGTCAAGTCAAGATATTCATGCCAGTAGGATATTGGAAACAATTGTAAAGACAGTAGTCGTTGTTTGTAGGTTGTCGCGGTGCGAAATGGTAAATTCAGGATAACTTTAGTAGCACGGCGTTGCACTCTTTCGACACGTCTGATTAGCTCAATAGATTGCGGTGACCACACCTGGGTCGCGTATCCGAGGTGTGGACGAACAATAGCAAGGTATATTGTTCGTCGAACTGAAATGTCATTGATCTCCCCCAAAGAGCGACGGACGCAGCCAAGAAATCTGTTCGCAGTTGTAACTTGGGCAGCAACCTGTTTGCACCAGGTTAAGTCATGCGTTACCCATACACCAAGATCACGCTCTGCCTCAAGCTTTTCGATGGTCTGCCCTTTGAGAGTGTATTGATGATACACTGGTATCTTTCTACGAGTGATCGTTTGGCACTTAGTTTTCTGCTCGTTGAAGTTTAATCCAGAAGACAGTGACCAATCGTTCAGTTTGTTTAGGTCTTCTTGGAGGAGATCCGCATCCGAAGAGAAGTTTATGGTCTTAAACAGTTTCGTGTCGTCAGCAAAACAAGCAATGGATGAAGACGTCACAGAGTCGTGTAGGTCGTTAACGTAGAGTAGGAAGAGAATTGGACCAAGAATAGATCCTTGTGGGACGCCTGATGTGACTGGAAGCGTAGACGAAGTAGCTCCTGGAATAGTGACGCGCTGTTTGCGTCCCGATAAGTATGAACAAAACCAGGAATGGAGGTTTCCATGGATATTTATGTCTCTTAGTTTTTCAACAATCACGCTGTGGCGAACTCTATCAAACGCTTTACTCATATCCAGATAGATTACGTCCGTCTGTTTTCCCAAGTCAAGTTGATGGCCAATGCATTCCAGAACCTGTACGAGCTGTGTGGAGCAAGACTTTCCAGGAATGAATCCGTGTTGGTTTGGGTTGATGTATTGTAACAAGTGGTCTCTTATCCTGGTCAGTATACAACGTTCTAGCAGTTTTGAAATGTTCGAGAGTAGGGAAATTGGACGGTAGTTCTCAACGTAATCTTTATTACCTTTCTTAAATACAGGAACGATATTACTTGTTTTCCATTCATCAGGAAAGGTACCAGACTGCAAAGATAGGTTGAACAATAAACATAGCGAGGGGGCAATCTGTTCAGCAGTTTCTTTTAAGATTCGATTTGATATGCCGTCGGGTCCAGTGGCTTTGTGCACGTTTAACGTTCTCAGGAAATACAATATTTCCTCTTCTGTCAGGTTGATATCTGATAGGGTTTGTTGATTAGAAAGCGTTTTCTGGGTTTCATGTGTTGCCGCGAGGGTTTCCTTGTGAAATATGGAAGAAAAATGTTTGTTAAAAAGGTCAGCAATCGATTTTGGACTGGACGCAACAGTTCTGCTTGCATCGTTGTTAGCGTTTGCCAATGAAATAGATTCCGGTAGGCTTGATTTTTTGGACGAAAGCTTAAACACTGACCAGAAGCGTTTGGGATTGCATTTTATGTCCGTCGATAAAAGGCTGAAAAAATTTTCTCGCGCTGTGGAGATCAGATATTTAGCTTGACGTCTGAGCTCTTTATATTTTTTATGCAAGTATTCATTTGGGGAATGTTTCAACTTTTTTCGAAATGACTCTTTTAGATGGATGGTATGTAGAATTTCACCAGAGAACCACGGCGGGTTTCTGTTTCTTTTTAACTGTTTCGTTGGAACTAATTGAGAAATTATTGTTTTAAAAGTGTATTTCCATTTTGACCAATTTTCATTAATGCTCAAAGATAAATCTATAACAGCAGACAGGTTCTGTGTTTCAATTGCGTCGCGAAGTTCGTTAAAATTAGTCCGCCGGTAGTCATATACGAAACTGCGAGTTGATCTAGGAGCTTTGACTTTCATTTCAATATCGAATAGTGTGATGGCGTGATCTGTGAATATGCCAGCGTCATTTGGCGAAAGCGTCTCGCGAATTGTTACGCCATCAGGCGTGCTCGTAATGACGAGATCAAGCACGTTATCGCAACGGGTTGGCGTGGTCGATAATTGAGTTAAAAAATAGTCATTCAAAATTTCCGTAAATTCAACTTCTTCAGTCCCGACGGTGTTTTCTATGGACTCCCAGTTGATATTAGGAAGATTAAAATCCTCACCAATTACGACTTTATCATAGGTATCGCGCGTTTTTTGTAGAAAGTCACTAAATTCAATACGCCAACTCGAGTCAGAACTGGCTTAACGAAACTATCCTAGACAATGAAATTCTGCCAAACACGGACTTTATTATTTTTCGGAAAGACAGACAAGTATCTCGTGGAGGAGGAGTACTACTAGCGGTAAGAACTTCTTTATTTAATTCAGTCAAACCAGTTCATATCCCTACTAAATTGGAAGTTGTATCATGTGAAGTTAAGTCTACAAACGGCAAGTTTCTTTTCTGTGCGTGTTACAGACCGCCTAGGTTTCCGTAATAAACGCCACATCAATGTTTTCAGTGTACATCAAATTCTGTAAGCAAGCAATGTTTGACGTAGATTGATTAAGTTTCTTATGAGCACTCTTCAGACTTCGTGCATTGAGAAGAACACAGTTAACGGAAGAATGATAGTTGTCCTTTTGACCACTATTTCTGGCATTTTGCATTCTGTTAATCTTCGGTCCAGGATTACTTTCAATATCACCAGATAAAGATATGAGAGTTGTTGCTATGGATGCATTGAGGAAAAGTCTACTCCCGCGGAGAAATAATGAAGAACTTGATAACGGTTTTATAGTTGACCGTTGACGACGAATCTTGAGAACCGGTACTTTTACTCCAACGAAGTCTCGAGAGACGAAAAGAATCACAGCAGTAGGTTCGGAAAGTTTGTTTCTATGTTTTCCCACAATTGGTCCTCCGAAAACCAGGTAAAGATAGAAAATAATAAGCAAATTGCGCGGACGGAAGAATCCATGACCAACCGCCATGATGGCGTATACAGTATGACAGGTGCATAAACATATTTTATATTTCAAAAATCACAGGCTAGAAATCCTCATTAGATTGGATAAAAAGAGGAAAAAAACACTTACTGTCTCCTAGATTAATCCTCCACATTCAGTATAAATCACATACAGATTGGCAAGTGGGAATCATTCAAATATAATGTAAAACAGTAAAAACACTAAAACCATTCGTATTAAAAGGCCGCTATCGTCGCTGCATGTCTACATCCAGAGTTTAATGTTCGAAATGTTTTGGCGAAGGATATTGCACTTCATCTTTATAAAATTCACCAATCCAGCAAGTTTTCCGGTACAAAAAACAAAGAAATTCAGTGCTAAAATACATCCATCACTCCACAACATCACCAACCGCAGCCGTGTTAAAAACTGTTAAAAAGTCCTGGGGCGAGTTCCTTTTGCCCCCTTATAAATCCGCCATTTTGTGGCGACAATTTTTTGACTGACGAGAGATAGGAGCACGCATTCTAGGTATAATATTTCTAGGGGTGAACCCTTATAAACGTACAAACTTGTTTCATATTTTGATTAACCAATGTTCTATATCTGTCAATAACGATGCTTAAAACAGTCAATAACATGTTGGGTTATAACTATAAAAATAAGTTTTTTATAACGTAAATCAGCCTTGCAAATTTGATTCTAATCTTCCTCGTTAATCGAATAAGTTTTAATAGTGTTAACATTCGACGAACTCGAATTGATTTAACAAGTGTGAACGGGCACTTTTTCCCTGTTTCTTCTCTCTTTCTCACCTCCGATTTTTCTGATTGATGTTGGTTTATCTAGACCTGGTTTAGATGAGTGGAGGAAGGCGTGGAAGTATAACAAGAGACTTGAAAAAGTTCTTTTGGAAAACAATCTTAGGTAAGTAGTGATCTTTTTTTCTTGTTTTAAACAGTCTTTTCTATACATTTACACTATTTTTTTTAATTTACACTTTACTTACATACATATACATATTTTTAATTACTTATTCCCTGCACAAGGGGTTTTACAAAAGCAATTTATATATTTGAAATTCAACATGGCCGAGTCGAAGGCATATTAAAGGCGCTCCAGGCAGCCGCCATACGACACATCGGACCATATAGGTGTTGGTTTTGCGGAGGGAAGAAAACCGGAGAACCCGGCGAAAGCCCCTCGAAGCACAGGAAAGACCAACTAAACTCTACTCACACGAGTCTCAAGCTCCAAGTACTAACCCCGTCCAAACGGGCTACTGCAGTGGTGAGAGGCAGCGCCCTAACAGCACACGCCAATCGTACTCCCCACTTGGTCTTTACTGTAATTATTTCACAATGAATTAAACTCTTGAGCGAATCTGGATAGAAAACTATATGCATGCATGGTTTTCAAACTTTACAGAACATCAAAATATATCAGATTTTTTGAATATATTATCTGAATTGTTATTTTTCTGTTGAAAAAAGTACTATGTGTAGTACTATGGTGTAAGGTATGGTTCAACATGAAATCACAGCTCATTGTAGGCGCTTTGAAGTTTGCTGAGTTTCCAGACTATATCTCTATAGAGCGTTTTCACTCACGTGATCGGTGGCCCATTGGGGTGGTGAAACAATACGAAATATTTGAATAAGAAAGAGTTAGTTAGTTTAACTGGAAACTGGCTGTTACAACGCAACTTGTAGACCAACAAGTAGAGATGAGCCGATTACGAAAATTGCCGATTACTGAAGCCGATTATTTGGTGGCCGATTAATACAAATAATCGGCCGATTAATCGGCATGTGCCGATTAGTGCTACGTTGTTGGTTACCAGTCCCTGCGCAGTTTTGCAATGTTGTAGGGATTGCTAAATTGCAACAAGATTTGTGAAATATTACAGAAATGTTTCGTGATGATTAGTTTTGCCTGTTTTGAGAATCAATTTCGTTTTGTTTGTCCGACTTTCAGTTTTATAAATCGGTATGCACTACGCTATTAGTATTTGGCAAATTGTGCGGTGCTAGCCTGTTTCGTTTGTCCGTGGAAATGTTCCCTGCCTCGCTAAACACACGCTCTGAATAAACACTTGAATTGGGAGGCTCAGATACTTCAGCACAACTTTAAACAAGTTGGGATCAGTGGCTGTAGCGGAAGGGTGAGAAAGGCGTCGATCTCTTCTTCAACTTTGTGGCTGGCGTTGGTACTGTCGGCTTGACCCAACTCGAAGCAAGACCATAGGTCTTGATGAGGTTCAGTGCTGCGGCTCTTTTCCTGTGTTGAGATGTTCTCGGTCGTGTCTACCTCAACCGGTGAAGATCCTTTGCCATCTCGTGTTGGTTTTAAAATTTAAACTTTTAAAAGCGTTTCACAAATCTTTTGACAGACTAGAGTTCCGAAGTTCCGGTTCATTGTTTCCGAAGTTGGCGACAAACATTGCAACTTTGTTTTAAATTTTGATGCTCGCTATTTGATCGGCTGTTATACGTAACGAATTTGCGGAGTTCGTAAACTTTGTGGCAAACGCCTGACTGCGGAACTCTTCCGTCAAGAGTTATGTGTAATCATTGTGAAATAAGGACTATTGTGTTTGGGCTTATGCAGTTACGGACTTATGGTGTGTGTGTGTGTGTGTGTGTGTGTGTGTGTGTGTGTGTGTGTGTGTGTGTGTGTGTTTGCATCGTTCATGAAAAGCTTTGAGACATGCACCGATTATTGTGCCGATTATTCAAAATAATCGGCCGATTACCGATTATTTTAAATTGGCCGATTAATCGGCTTTGCCGATTAGTTTCCGATTAATCGGCTCATCTCTACCAACAAGTACTTGTAACCGAGCGGTTAAGACTCGTTCCTAGAGGACTTGGCACAGTGTAAGGTATAAGTACCTTAATTAACCTTGCTCCGCTATCTGAGTTCTAGTGGCCCAATGGTTAGAGCGTCTGGCTAGCATTCAGAAGGTTGTGGGTTCGAGCCCCGCTTAGAGCTCAGAGTTTTTCTGAGTATTACTAACTAACACAGCTTGTACAGCAAACAACTGACAATTATTAAGAAAGAGTTAATTCCCATACCGTTCACCAATATGGCCGCCATTTCATTGTTTTGGTACACCAATATGGCCGCCGTGACGTAAGATGAAAACGCCCTATTGACTGTAAACGTTTCGGGCACTTTCGGCTCCATCTTCAGTACGCGGATGACGCTTGAAACGATGTCGCAATTTCGTTGTCGTTGTTAATTTCGTGTTCGGAATCGTACGTTTCGAGGAATACATAAATATAATTTTAAAGTCGGTGACTACAATATTTAATAAAGTAATTTATGGATTATATTAAAATAAACTTTATGCATGATATATAAAGATGATGTGACGTATGTTCCATCTTCTTGTTTGGGGCCGCAGTAATTGGCACTAGCTGTTGTGACTGGTTACCCAGCCTATTGTCTTAATGTCTGTATTTATGTTTGTAATGTTTATGTCAAAGTTGTTAAAATAAATAAATAAATAAAATAAATCTCTTTCCTAGTATATCTTCAAGAAGAAGTAAAGAAACTGAACTTAACGATAAAAGGAAACTAAAAAGATATAAGACACAAGTACGTTGAAAATATATAATATTAAAGATTATGTCAAAGAATATATATATTTATAAAATAACATTTTGAAAACAAGCGCGGCGATTGGTTGAAAGCCGCCGTGTTTATAACTTTATGGAAACACGGCAAGGTCCACTCCATTCAATACGCCTTCATTACGGTGTAGGATACGCCACCCAGTACGCCATCATGAAGAGTAAGGAGAATTTACGCTTTCATGCAGTGATTATTTTTAATGGAAACACGGAAAATGTTTTCTATTTCTTAAATATATAACGGTTACATAAATATTTGTATAACCGTTTTATATATATTGTGTGTGTATTATAGTAAGAAGTAACATTTTTTAAAGACTTTGATTTCCTCTTTGTTTTTGAGATATTTCAGTTTGTTTGATACGTGAATGTATATACATGCGTTATGACGTATATTTGTGCATAAGTGACTTGAAACCAAATTTAATTCGAACAAAGCATAATTATGCGTGTGTTTCTCCCACAACACCAACATGTAGAATTTTAAATGGTTTCATTTCATAATAGTATATAATTTAGCGTAGCTTTTTATTGGCATCGCTGTAAGTAGGTTCCAGATTATTTATTAGTTTTACGTAATACATGCAGGGACGTGGCCAATGTTTGTATGCAAATTTGGCAAAGAAGGTAAATGATCACGTGGTTTGTTCTTACGCAAGTTATTAAGGAC
The DNA here is from genome assembly GCA_964035015.1 of Corallium rubrum. Classification (NCBI taxonomy): domain Eukaryota; kingdom Metazoa; phylum Cnidaria; class Anthozoa; order Scleralcyonacea; family Coralliidae; genus Corallium; species Corallium rubrum. The sequence continues at coordinate 38,282,901 of OZ035998.1, forward strand.
TATATGCATTGTATATTTTCATGGATTTACTAACAATTTTTTAATAGAAAAATGATGTATTGAATGTAATGTATAACTCCAATTAACTTACTTAAGAAGGTCTACAAAAAATTATCAACCTATTGTGTATTTCACAATTTTGCAAGGTAAAATTAATTTCAAGAAAGTGAGTTACCATGGATTCTACTTCATGAATGATACGAGAGTTGTTTGGTTAAAAATGTGCACGTATCATCTAAACTCCTCATGAGAAAATTATGAAATAGTGCATTAATCTGAAGATAGGTCGTATAAGTTTTAAAAACAAAAAAGAAACGAATCTATATAATTAGTTAACTAGAGTGAACGGTTTTTCCAAAATCAACCATCGCTGATAGGTTTTAAAGGGCATTCAAAAACTCATTAATAATTCATGAGGAAAACACCGTGCACGTGTCTCTATATGTGATAGAGACACGCTCGCTATTTTCGATGAACTTTTTCTTCGATTTTGCGGCTCAGACAACTTCAATTTTCAAAATTGATTTCTATATGAGCTTATTATATGGATAGTTTTTGAAGCCATTTAAAACATTCGCAGTACGTGTTTTATCAGATCTAAAACACTTGGCTATCGCCTCGTGTTGTAAATCTGATAAAACACTGCTCATGTTTTAAATAGTACTTCAAAGGGCACTAAAACACGATACGTCAAAGTGAAATTCTTCGTGTCATCCAAGATAATCACTAAGGCTAGTCTCCACTCAGGAAAATCTTCCGCGGGATAGGAACGAGCAGGAAAGTTTCTTTAATTTGTGTTAAATTTATTAGTTCCAACCGAGAACTCACAAGACGAAGAAAACTTCCCTGCCGTTCCTGTCCTGCAGAAAATTTTCCTGAGTGGAAACTAGCCTTAAGTCTGAATTTGTATGACAACGGATAATTTATGTGTTTCAAAGTAACACTATCTATTTTATATATTTTTATTAATTACTATATAAATGGATTTGAAATAAATTGTCTTGAACTCCGAAGGTGTATTTTTGTGTTTAAGTTAGTCTAATCATTTGGAGACTACAGAAGTGAGATAACATTGCAGCAAGAATTTCAATATTTTTTCGTCATGAGAAATTATAGACAAAATCTTGAAAAGTTCATCTATTTTCATTATAAAATGAGTAAAATTACAATTATACAACATCAACCCATGTTTATAACCTTTGCTAGTTTAACAACAGCATGCAGTTGCCCAACGTCGATCTTCTAACATTGCAGGTAGTTCTTCCCATGAGTATCGAGCAAAATCAAAACATTCTACTGAATTAAGGTAACCTTCTTCTACATTACGTCCTCCCATAACAACAATTAGATCTCCAGAGACAACAGCTGTACACCCACTTCTCTTGTGTTTCATGGAAGGCAAAGTGTGACATTCCTCTTTCTCAGTATCATAAAGAACCACTGTGTTAACCGCTTCACCTTTCTCATTAACCCCTCCTAAAACAAGCATGTAACTCATCCAACTAACAGTTGCCACTTCATTCACAGCAAAAGGTAATTCTGCAACTTCTCTATATTCATTCTTAACTAGATCATATTTTGCAATGCTAGCAGTACTATCTTTGTCGAGGCCCATTGTTGTCCCTCCAGCAATAAATATGTTATCATTATGAAGTTCCACACCATGGTAGACCCTTGGGTTGGGCATTCTATACAACAACTTTGTAGTGTGAGGAGGCACAAGATGAACTTTGTGGATTGCATCAGACTGAAAGGAAGTATCACCATCAAACCCTCCTACTACGAGCAATTGATCTTTATAAACCACATTCTTGTGATCACAAAGTTTGGCTGGGAGTGTAGCGGGGAAATCTAACCATTGTCCAGGTTCCTGGTTGATATTCGTTGCTTCCAATGTGTTAGTACAGCCGTGAGGAGTATTTCCCCCTGCTACAATTATCTGGTTTTTGTAAATAAACGAAGATAACTCTCTACGTTGGGTTCTCATTGGTTTTAATGACACCCACTCTTTCCTTGACCAGCGAAACATCTCTACCGAATTAAGCAGACCGTTCGATCCATGCCCTCCGGCGATGATAATATTTCCTCTTGTGTGGGTTGTCGGATCTTGAGACGGTTCTTTCACCCCCATCTCTGCCGCCATCGCGGGCTTTATTCCCGCCATCATAGCCTCGACCTTGTTTACAATTTCGTCTTGCATACAACGCATTTGTAATCGCATCTGATCGTTCATGTCAGACAGATTTTCCCTCGTTTCTGTCAGACTTGCCTTCATTTCGGTCTGGCTTGCCTTCATTTCGGTCTGACTTGCCTTCATTTCGGTCTGACTTGCTTTCACTTCAGCCAGATTTGCCTTCATCTCGGTAAAACTTGCCTTCATTTCAATCTGATTTTCATTCACTTCGGTCAGACTTGCCTTCACATCGTCGATTTCTTTCCTCGTCTCAACACATTCATGGCATTTGATCTTTCTTAGTTCGCATACCTCGGTCTCGTGATGTATTATGTCTCGTTTATTTATCTCCATGTTACAACCTTCGTTTGAGCAGACGGCAGGAGAAAATCCACAGTTCTCAAGGTGGGTCTTAAGATTTCCCAGCTCAACAAACTCAAGACAACCCCTATTGAAGTAATCACAGCGAATCTTGAGCTCGGAGAGATAACTGGTGTATATTCTCTGAGCTTGGCTCAATGTTTCCAAGGTCAGTTCTTCTTTACATGTCGGACATGTCTTGGAATTCTCCAGATGTCTGCTGATACAGCCAGTGCAGAAATGATGTTGGTTCCGTCGACACATGACTGGGTCTTTGAGGACGTTCAGACAGATAGGACAGTGAAAATTCTGGCTAATGTCGTTGGCAAAACGATCATCCTCGTAGCCTAGTTCGTTGATGCTCGACGCCATGTCTGGTGGCGATCCTCAAACACTCACGGAATAGGTTAAGAACTTGGGTTGATAGAACAGCACTGGTTTAGCGTTGATTTACAGTTCTCCTTTCATTTTCAATTTGTCACGCTTTCTGCACGGAATAATCTAAATTCCAAACAAAACGTGTCATGACAAGATCTCATGACTATACAAGGTCACGACCTCGGATGTGCCAAGCGGTATCACAGAATATATTAGTGAGTTAAACTGTGATTTTGAAACTTGCATAAACTAAATTTACAAAGAAGAATTGGTTTCATTTAGATCAGCCCTGGTTAGCCGGGCTAGCCCTCATGTAAACAGCCCCTAAAGCCTGATTCACACTTGTGAAATAAGCATAAGAGCACAAACAAAATAGTTGTGTGCTTGTTGCTTATGCTTGTTTCGCCCTATAGGAATACCTTTTTGTTTTATCTTTTGTTTCGTTCTTGTGCTTATGCTTACTTCACAAGTGTGAATCAACCATTCAACCCTAAAACCGTAATGCGCTTTAATACTTCTTATATTTGGAAAACGTTCATCATACAAATTATAAAACTGACAGTGATAAATGCTAGAACCTTTGGAAAGAAGATAAAAATGACAAAAGTTGTGAATTATATAAAACTATATAATGCGGAATTGGCACAAACTACACTAAAGCATGGAGATTGCTCTAAGCTTCAACAAAGTCAGTGCAGACTGTAGAGTCCACAGTACTGACTGCTGACCATTTCTCGTTGGTGCACGTGACTTCGAAGTAATCGTAATTGAAGCAATCGGATTTACAACATTTTTTTAATCAACAAATGATAAAACTATTTTTAATTAAGAGATGTTGTGTTTTCATAATATTCAACATCCATACACCCACACATTGTTTATCTATTTACAAATCTTGTTTACTCACTCACAAATCTTGTTTACTTATTTACAAATCTTGTTTACTTACTCACAAATCTTGTTTACTTATTTACAAATCTTGTTTACTTATTTCCAAATCTTGTTTAGCTATTTGCTCTTGATAACATTACCTCAGAGACCATAAAATAGCAGAAGGGAACCTGGCCATAGTTGCTGACTCATGCTTGGTCGTCTCAATATTGTCTCAAACGTATATATGCCCGCCCGTCTTAGATTCGTAATATGGGAAAGTTTATAACGCAACGGGAACTGAGGGTGCATTATTTAGACGACTGGCTGCCAGTCAGGTATAGTTTCGAGGGTAAAAAATTAGACTGCTGCGTGGACAATATTTTGCTCTATATAAACCTTTTAAACACGGAGCGACTGCATAAGTGCTGGCTGAGGTACTCAGCCAATCCCGCCCAAACGCATCTGATTGGTCCACACAGCTAAAATTACTTCCGGCCTTACAGAGGAACTTTGGCTAAGACTGAAGAGTGGAGCTTTTGTGAGACTTGTTTACTGTTTTTAAATTAAACTTGCCGCTTTCCAAACGTCGAATTTGTCTTTTTCAAGTGTAACACATCATTTTGAGTAGAAAGACTGAAAAATTACGCTTCCAATACGTCGAAACAAAACTAAGGTGAGGAAAAACCGTACGAAAAAGACCAAGCGTCTCACCATTTTTCTTGTTGAATGCAGATGTCTGTATTCTTTGCTTATTCATTCATATCTTCCATCCTTGTAATTATAAGACCCTTTTATATACACCAAGAATGTTGATAATGAATATCTCCATGTAGATGTCTGAACATCATCTCACTTTCCAACGACGACAACTTTGTTTTTGCACGACCGGCCGTACATGTTGTCTGGAAAGCCAGACAAATGACTACTAAAAAGTTCTCAATTTGTGATATATTGACTTGCAAAGTTAATATAATAAACTAGAAATACATGAATGCAACAACCCCTCGCCCACTTTTATTAAATGGTTTTTTGAAACACCCCCCACCCACCCACCCTGATTTAAAATAAGCACTCCTGATACCAACCAATATAAAAACAAACAGATTTAAAGCAAATGATAATCCTCGAGATAATTATAGAATTTATGGATGACTAACTGATTTAATGAAAGTTGAACATATCAAAGCAAAATTTAGCTGTGGTTGTAAAAAATATATTGTTTTTATAGGAGGATTCAAAAGGGATTATTTTTAGCAAGCACTTAATGGCTTATGGCTTCCCTATGTGGCTTTGTATACATGTTTTGTAAAGGCAGAATTAACAGTTAACAGCTCAAAATTACATTTATAATACAGTCTGAGATAAAAACAATTCAGTAGAATCGGATCCCAGAAAGAAGTATTAAACAGCCCACGTTTCAGTCGAAAATTTGGAAATACAGCAAAAAAAATCGCCAAAGCCCATGCAAAGTCAATGAATAACATAAACATAAGCTTATAAAGGAAGTGTTTTAAGTTAGCTTTAGTTAAGCTGACTTATGGTTTGGACGAGCAAAGGGAAAGCACGAAAACGTGAAGCTGTATATTGTTTAGGTTTATATATAACCTGAATGTCAGGCCTTTATTTGTTCCCGCCTTCCGCTAAACCTGGCAGCGCGGGCAGAGGTGCGGGCGAGCGAGAAGGCGAGAAAAATAAAGGCCTGAGGAAACTCTTAATAAAACTGTGGGTTCTCCGTCCATCTCATGGACGGGAGCTCTGATTGGCTGACTAATTGAAGTAAGGATTTTGATTGGTTCATTCAGATAAACAACTTCCTCAAAGGTGCACCGTCAAGGTGCACACCGTGACAAGGTCATCGCCATTTCTCGAATCTGTTTATCGTGTACGTTTCTGTGACCAATTCATTCATTTAATCATTTATTATGTCGCAAAATCAAACCATAGAAGGATTTTTCGAAACTGCTTTGTTAAATTCATTGACGCATTTCGGCTATATATGAGTCTTTGAAACCAGAACAAACGACGTGCATTCGAAAGCTCGCTGTTGTCTGTTGACAGCCAAGATGTCTTTGCTGTTTTGCCCACTGGTTTTGGTAAAAGTCTGATATATCAGATATTGCCATTTGTGTTCTGTGAACTTCATCGACTTCAACATGGCACGGTGAGGAATTTCGTTGTAGCAGGTGGAGACCGTGTGAAAAACAGTCTACTTGGGTCCTTCGTTCGATGATCAGTGACGATGGCTACTTAAGGCGAAGCCGATGCGAAATTCCAAGTTGTTTATGGCAGTGCTGAACCTGCTGAACAATGGTTGTCAGAAAAGTGGACCCGTAAGTTACAAAACGGGAATCTTGGAGCAGTTTACAGTCTTAGTTGTGGATGACTGAGTTTATACGGCTGAGACGTATTTATAATTATGTATCAATATATTAATTAAATGGTCTACCTGCATTCTAAAATTTAAATTCTAATGCTACAAAATTATATAATTATTAATTTAGTCGAAACTATATCAAGGCGGCTATCAAATCGTTTTTATCTTTTATTATGGTGGAATTTTGAATCAATATATGTGTATATTCTCAAATTGTCAAATTTCTCGGTTTCTTATCGTAGTTAACAATTCTTCGACTTCTTCTCTAGATATACCATGGATAAACGCCTTCAATTCGAGCTCGTGTATTTATTGCAAGTCTACCTAGACTAGTCTGGACTAAAACCAGACGCGGAGAAAGACTATATATTTCTGTGGGATGAAATCAAAACATACGCTTCGATATTTTGACAACTCATATCAATCACACTCGTTCATATTTAAAAATAGCAAAGTGGGCGGAAGACGGTTTTGTTAAGAGTTTCCTCAGGCCTTTATTTTTCTCGCCTTCTCGCTCGCCCGCACCTCTGCCCGCGCTGCCGGGTTTAGCGGAAGGCGGGAACAAATAAAGGCCTGACATTCAGGTTAGTTTATATAAGACAACAACAATCACAACCAATGCAATTCAGATCGAGTTTTGCTTACCATACAGCGTCTGGTTTCTTCAGGTTCTCTGGTTTCACTTCAAGATATATTAAACCGGCTGTTTGTATCCTTTTCTTCGTTGTTCTCTTTTATTATTTAAGTAGAACAGGCTCCATAAAGCCGAAATACTGACAGATTTATTAGTTTTCTTCGTCGCTAGTCACCAGTGTCCAACTATTCTTACCGCGTGACACCGTACCAAACATAGTATATACAAATAAACTATTTCACAGATTTCGTCTCCCTCGCTTTTTCTACACGCGTGTAAAATGGACTCCACGCGTGTCGAGATTAGCACCCTCACCGGGCTCCGGGACTTCGGCCCGTCGCCCGGCTCGGGGACTATTTATTGTCTTCGTTTAAATGGGCTGTTTTAGTTAAATATCAAAGTCTTGTCTTTTATGTGGAACTCTATTTTAAAAAACGGCGAAAGACAAAGCAGCTCAACGTGACCTTCAAACATCGTTTGAAAGCAAGGTCATAAATATTTTACAAATTATTTGACCAAACAAATTTAATCACTTCAGAATTGTTTTTATCTAAGACTCTTATGTTTCTCTTTACAATTTACCTGGTGTATTGAAAGGTAAAAAGGTTATAAATAAAAGATAATTCTCAAAACTTCACCAGCTCACTGACTCGTTGTTGACTTGACTGTCGACATTTCAAACTGTCAGTGCGTAGCCGGGGGGGGGGGGGGGCTTCCTTTTATACGCTCGCTCCGTGTTTAAGATAAGTCGTTATGCACGTGTACGTCTCAACATGTGCATTTACATACCAAACAAACTGGATTGTTATATATCAAGTGTCAAAGTCCGTTTTTCTAGCTCTCTGATTGCCGGCGAGCGGTCCTCGCGTGGCGGTCCGAAAATCGTGATGTTTCCCGCGTAACCCATGGCAGCGAGTAACATTACATTTATTTTTCCCTGGGAAAAATATCAAAACCGGAAGTAGATGGTTAGGTTCAGTTTGTCTTTGTTTTCTCCAGTTGTTTTTTTTTTATTCAAAGCAATGTCTGAAGATTTTACTTAACATTTTTTTGTCATTTGACACTTGATATATAACAAAACACTTATTTACTGGTACGGCAGTCTCGGGACCACAAAACACACTGTTTCCCTCGGCGTCAGTAAATAAGTGTTTAATATTTTAAAAAACGAAGCAAGGAAACGAAAAACTGTAAAAGATGTTATACTTTGTTATACTTTGTCACTTTTATACTTTGTCAAATTTTTTTATCATCTAAATACGTTCTACCTTTGGCAAATAGTTGAACAACGAAATTTTTTTCTAGATTGGAGCAACCTTTATTGCTTTAATAGAGATTTTTGTTTTCAAAATGGTAATGAGATGACGTCAAAGTAATCATCATTATCTGTACAATATTTATTTGCAGGAGTGACATGATCCAATTCTTCCATTAATGGTGTGTTTGAACAATATGTTCCATATTGTATAAGTTTTTCCACAAAAATTCTCAGGTAGTTTATCTTGCCAAAAAGAGAAAGAAAGTCAAATGCCTACATAGACGTCATCACATTACCATACTAGAAATGCTAATCGCCAAAAAACATTGAAGAATAGCTCCAATCAAAAAACATACTTCACTGAACAACTGTTTGTTCTATGTAGAACGTATTCAGATGATAAAAAAATTGGGTTTATATGCACTTTAAGTGTGTTATAAACAAGACAAACTTTATTTTTCTGCTATGGGCACTTTAATCCCAAGTCCGGAGGAAGGCCCAGAGCCCGGTGGGGTGTTAATCCTGACCAGCGTGAAGTCCCGTTTACACGAGAGGACAAATGCGAATTAAATCTCGCATACCAGTCACTCTCATGACTAGAAACAGGTACGCACTGCATACATGCGTCTACTACAGGTTTTCAAGGTGCTACGTGTTGACACGCAATGGTTCAGCGTAAGAAGCTGGCGTAATCTTATATGCTTCGCCGCAAAACCCGTAATTAATTAAAGGCTACATGATACCATCTATTTTTTTATTTCTTTAAAAAAAAGCTTGGTCCCATTTACCGATAAAAATTTAACTGTCTAGTGCATGTACACATACTGACAATATCCTCTTATAACAGGTGAAAGATATTGATTTTCTTCCAATCGATGTTTGCAGAAAATACATCAAGGTAAAATATATATTGGAATGTATTTTGTACATTTGGCGCTTGTTGAGGCAAGCACTGTGTATATTGGACCATTTATACCTAATAACATCTAGATGAAAACTATTGAGAAAGGATTTGTGAGCGTACATCAACTGAGCGTTAGCCTGTAGTCAACAATTAACGGGGTTTGTTTGAGCTTAGATTTGAAGCCCTGATTGATTACCTCCGCCAGGAGGTTACGTTTTTACCCCTGTCTGTCTGTCTGTCTGTCTGTCTGTCTGTCTGTCCGTCCGTCCGTCCGTCCGTCCGTCCGTCCGTTTGTTTGTTTGTTTGTTTGTTTGTTTGTTTGTTTGTTTGTTTGTTTGTTTGTTTGTTTGTTTGTTTGTTTGTTTGTTTGTCTTTTGGTTTGTTTGTTTGTTTGTTTGTTTGTTTGTTTGTTTGTTTGTTTGTTTGTCTGTCTGTCTGTCTGTCTGTCTGTCTGTCTGTCGCCAGGATATCTCAAAAACTATTGCACTGATTTTCACGAAAGTTTACAGAAGGGTTGGCCATAAACCAACGACCAATCCATTAAATTTTGGTTGAATTTAGTCAAAATGTGGATGAGCAATTAATAAAATTCTGACCGCAAGATTCTCCGTGTATAAGAAATGCTTGATTGCGCTCATATTTTTTCAAATATATTTGCACAATTTTGGTACGAGTGCACTCAAGCATTTTATTCATACATGCATGTGTTGGTCTCGTGAGCTAGCTGGTTAGCGGGATGATCGTTCTCTTTTTAAACATCTCTAATAATAACCCGCTGGCGGAGGTACATGCAGTCCCTGACTCAGGCGCACAACTAGGGGGGGGGGGGGGGGTGGGGTGGTGTTGGGGGTTGCAACCCCTGCCCTTTTTGTGAGACCTCTAATACTAGGTTAGACATTAGATAAACAGACAATTAATCGTCTGTTGTAGTACGCAATACAATTCTCCGCAAATCTGGCGAGACTCAGAGAATATAATTATGATAAATTTTAAATAATGTAATGCGGGACCAAAATAAAAATTTCCGCAACTGAAAATACGAGAAAAGCATCCTCAAAATGCAGGAAATGCCGTTTCAGAGACCCAAAATTCAAAAATTTTCCGGGGGACCATGCCCCCGGACCCTCCTACAATCTCTGCTTCCCACGCCACTGGCTTCTATTCCCAAATTGTTTAGAATACTGAACGACTTTGCCCTTTTTTTGCGTTCAACCCCTGCCCCATAGAGATCATATAAATACTAGAGGGGGCATTGGCGGGAAAATTTGGTAACCACATGGGGGCCGCCATTACCTATGATGTTTCAGTCAATTGGTTGGCAAACGTACTAGACCCAGTCCTTTGCCAACCAACGCGCCTAATGTTTGCCTCTAAAAAAATCCAAGATGGCGGCGTTTAATTGGTTACCCGTGGTTGGCTGAAATTAAGATAGGATGCCCCCTCTAGTATTTATATGATCTCTATGCCCTGCCCTCGAAATTTTCTAGTTGCGCCCCTGCTGACTGCCCTCTAGTTAAGAATTGTTTTTGGGGTTTTTTTTCAAGCGAATCTGTATGAAGTTAAGCATTAGTGATTTGAAAGAGATCTTGCCTGTGTTGGAGTCATTTCTATCGCTTAGTGAAACTCAAACAAAAATGGAAGCGGTAGGTAGAAACAATAATTTTGCTAAATCGTTTCACAGGGAGCCCATCTTGGCAATTCGTCATGCTAAAAAGCGCGTGGGCACTTGTGGCGGACTCGAAAGACGCGCGGGGACTGTGGCAAACTCGGTCGTTGTGTGAATTCTTCCTTGTTTTGAACATCGTTTTAAGCGCCTATATGTATTAAAATTGTAACGCTGTATGCTGATGACACGGTCTTGTACTACTTTTCCAAAGATCCACGGCTGCTTGAAGATAAGCTAAATGAGGATCTCCTAAGGGTTGCTCACTGGCTTCGTGAAAACAAGCTCACCCTGAACCTTGACAAGACTAAATCAATGATAATAGGCAGTAACAGGAAGCTCGGGAATGTCTCCTCGTTATCATTATCTATTTTTGATACTGATATTAATACTGTATCTAGCTTTAAATACTTGGGAGTAATGCTGTCTACAAATTTTACCTGGACTGATCACATAGAATATATCTCGTCTAAGATAAACAAGAACCTGGGTCTCTTACGCAGAATTAAGCATTGTTGCCCCACCAAGCTCGCCTGCTTTTTTACAATAGTTTAGTCTTACCAATTTTTGACTATGCTGACTTGGTCTGGGGGGACAAGGACAATCTTGTTTTGATGGGTGAACTCCAAGTACTACAGAACAAGGCTGCGAAGATAATATTAGATAGACCTTTGTACTCATCGGCAACTGACGCGCTGTCAGCCCTGAAATGGCTCGATTTACATCGACGCAGGAATTTCCATCGCTGCATTCATATCTGGAAGTGTGTTAATGGTCTTACGGAGCATTCTCTAGACATTCTTAGATGTAGTCAGATTCACAGTCATAACACTCGAAATAAGGACACAATAAGGCTACCTAAAGTTAAACGCAATTGGGGGAAACAACGCACTAACTATCAAGCAATCAAAGACTGGAATGATTTAGACAGTGATACAAGGAATGCTCCAACACTAGTGTCTTTTAAGAGAAATCTTTTTTCTAAACTTTTAACCTAAAGCCTGCTTAGAACATCGTGAGTTTTATCTGCATTAGACCCAACACATGCGTGACTTACAGTTTTAGACTTTTGACTTTTAACTAGTTTTAGATTTTTATAAATTCCATGATTATTTGTATATATAATGTTCCCTATGTGTAGGACCTTTGTGAAAATCACATCATATGTGACAAAGCTTTCCTCATTAAAGATTATTATATATAAGACAATTGAGCGAAGTAGTTGTGATAATGATTAATTTATCAAAATATAAATCAAAATGATGCAAAATCTCAACTTTTAGCCGTGATTTTGCAGCTAAATTACATATCGTATTTTCGGGAGATGTGTTCCACAAGTAGCTAGGACACTACATCATCGTTGACACTTCGGATAGCTACGAAATCCTACGATAAGCTTCTTGGATAAAGCGGGAAGTCTCGGGATTATTGATTTATTGCACATTCATCTGACTCTGAGTTTCAGTCGGTTTCAGTATTCTAACGGTGACTCCCAACGATACGAGATGTCCTGGCTACTTGCGGAACACATTCCACGTTGAACGTTTGGTGTTTCATCCCTTATATTTTTTCCTCCCCCCTTTCCCTCCTTTTCTTCCTTTTTTCCGCCTTTTTTCCCGCTTCCGGTAACCGTTTTTGGTTTTCTTAAATTCCCTGCCACAGTCCCCCGCGCGTCTTTCGAGTCCGCCACAGGTGCCCACGCGCTTTTTAGCATGACGAATTGCCAAGATGGTCTCCCGGTGATCGTTTTATTAGTTGTAGACATGCATGTATCTTTAAAATTACCTTTAGGCGTAATGAATAGAAATTATAGAATCTTTGGTTTGGAAACCCAGCCAATTTTACAGTGTCTATGAAGTGAAAAACTCGTTGGCACTTTAATTTTGTTTTAAAGTTTTAATAACAAAGAGCGTGGCAGAAGTATTTACTGAAAATTTGAAGAGAATTTGGCCTACAGTTCCCGAGTTATGAATTCTCAAAGTTTGCCATGCTAGTTTATTTTTTGTAGAAATTTGGGCTTCTCGGTAACAATGTTTTATGAGCAAATGGACAACTATGCATAAGAACTATGGATTTTAGCATCAATGATCTATCTGCATACGTCATAAGTCATTGTTACCGAGAAGCCCAAATTTCTCCAAAAACGAATTAGCCGTGGCAAGTTTGAATTTACAATAACTATTTAGTTACAATCGATATTTCTGTTATTATTTCTATATTTAGTTAATTCGGAAAATCTTGGAAATAATAGATCTGAAAAATGTTCCCTACATGCTATTGGATGACATATCAGATAGCACAGAATCGCGTGATCATTCCGTGTATTGCGAAAAGGCTTGGAAACTAATTTTACCTACGCTAAGAAAGTGGTCAAGTGAGATGAAGAAACTGAAGGTAACTGTACTTGTTAGATCAAATATAAGTATACCATCATTGCACGATCTGCTCCAAACTTGACCGTGTATCTCAGTCGGTAGAGCGTCGGACTAGTAAACATGTAGCTAGTCTTTAGGACAGAGAGTAAATAATAGAATAGAATAGAATCTTATTATAAATATAAGTGCCCAGCACAAAACACGAATAAAAGCCATGAACAAAAGGACATAAAAAACATAATATTTAATAATCTAACGTTTCGTTGTTTATGCTACAACATCTTCAGAGATAATGATTACAAGATATTAATTTACAGGATATACAATAAACAGAATTCTAATTACATACATATAGACCAATAAGAATAAAGAACTAAAAATACATCAGTTACAAGCTAATTATAGGTTAGGAGGTGAGGTAACACTGAATGTGTCAGGAGGTAAGAGAAAATTAAAATAAGTAGACCGGTGCTGATCCAATATTGCCGTTGAGATGAGGTTTACGTTTGTCATTCAAAGGAATATTAGTAAAAAGAGAAGTAACGTCAAAGGTAGCCATGAAAACCTCATTGGTGTTAAAATCTAATCCGAGTAATTCATTAACAAAAGAAAAAGTATCATGAACTGAAAAAATACTACATGAAAAAGGACGTAGAAGAGAAACGAGAAACTTAGCAATTTTATAGGAATGAGAACGTTCTAAAGAATAGAATAGAATAGAATAGAATAGAATATAGAATAGAATATAGAATAGAATATAGAATAGAATATAGAATAGAATATAGAATAGAATATAGAATAGAATATAGAATAGAATATAGAATAGAATATAGAATAGAATATAGAATAGAATATAGAATAGAATATAGAATAGAATATAGAATAGAATATAGAATAGAATATAGAATAGAATATAGAATAGAATATAGAATAGAATATAGAATAGAATATAGAATAGAATATAGAATAGAATATAGAATAGAATATAGAATAGAATATAGAATAGAATATAGAATAGAATATAGAATAGAATATAGAATAGAATATAGAATAGAATATAGAATAGAATAGAATATAGAATAGAATATAGAATAGAATATAGAATAGAATATAGAATAGAATATAGAATAGAATATAGAATAGAATATAGAATAGAATATAGAATAGGATATAGAATAGAATAGAATATAGAATAGAATAGAATACAGAATAGAATATAGAATAGAATATAGAATAGAATATAGAATAGAATATAGAATAGAATAGAATATAGAATAGAATATAGAATAGAATATAGAATAGAATATAGAATAGAATATAGAATAGAATATAGAATAGAATATAGAATAGAATATAGAATAGAATATAGAATAGAATATAGAATAGAATATAGAATAGAATAGAATAGAATAGAATATAGAATAGAATATAGAATAGAATATAGAATAGAATATAGAATAGAATATAGAATAGAATATAGAACAGAATATAGAACAGAATATAGAACAGAATATAGAATAGAATATAGAATAGAATATAGAATAGAATATAGAATAGAATATAGAATAGAATATAGAATAGAATATAGAATAGAATATAGAATAGAATATAGAATAGAATATAGAATAGAATATAGAATAGAATATAGAATAGAATAGAATATAGAATAGAATATAGAATAGAATATAGAATAGAATATAGAATAGAATATAGAATAGAATATAGAATAGAATATAGAATAGAATATAGAATAGAATATAGAATAGAATATAGAATAGAATAGAATATAGAATAGAATATAGAATAGAATATAGAATAGAATATAGAATAGAATATAGAATAGAATATAGAATAGAATATAGAATAGAATATAGAATAGAATATAGAATAGAATATAGAATAGAATATAGAATAGAATATAGAATAGAATATAGAATAGAATATAGAATAGAATATAGAATAGAATATAGAATAGAATATAGAATAGAATATAGAATAGAATATAGAATAGAATATAGAATAGAATATAGAATAGAATATAGAATAGAATATAGAATATAGAATAGAATAGAATAGGATAGAATAGAATATAGAATAGAATAGAATAAAATAAAATAGAATAGAATATAGAATAGAATATAGAACATAGAACATAGAACATAGAACATAGAACATAGAACATAGAACATAGAACATAGAACATAGAACATAGAACATAGAACATAGAACATAGAACATAGAATATAGAACTTAGAACTTAGAACTTAGAACTTAGAACATAGAACATAGAACATAGAACATAGAACATAGAACATAGAACATAGAACATAGAACATAGAACATAGAACATAGAATATAGAATATAGAATAGAAACCGAGGTCGACTAGAGGTTTTCTCTACTTACCCGGTATGATTCGTAAGCACCTAATATGATGATTATTCTCCACCTGAGTTTGCTGTCCCACAATTTTTTTTTTAAATGTGATAATATCGCGTTACTTAGGCTAGCTGTTATATTTTTAGGAGTTAAAAGATGCGACTACGCGCCTGTCGCAAGACCTTTTCCCGTGGAAGACAACTGATGATTTATTCGTGCAAGCAAACGAAAACGAAATTAGCGTGGAGGACATTAGAATCGCTCTGGAGAAAATTACCACGAACGAAGATCGTGCAAAACCACATGATCTTCGAGAAGACAATCCTACCTCGATGGAGCAACTGCGCAGCATTGTTGCGCATTTCCAAAAATTGTTTGACATCAAGAGCATTGCTGGCATTTTTCCAAAAATGAACGAAGTCTACACCAAAGTTGGCGAGACGTACAACGTCATGAAAACCATTAAAGAAACACTCGGTTTAGGTTTGTTGTGCAAATATTTTTAATTAATAAATAAAATATAAAGCTCCGTGAATGTGCACTCTTATAAAGGCACGTTGAACACGAAATAAGATCGTTGCTAGAGACACGTGTGACGTGTTCTGAGCGCGAGAAAAGTTGACCAAAAGGCGTGTTTGACGTCATATGAACACAAAAGATTATGGGTAGGGATTCTTCGACGTTTTTTGAATGCGAAAGAAGATTGCTAAAACTCGTTTGAACACGAAAAAAGATCTAGGCTAGAGGCATGTTTGACACGAATACACGACGCGATATTTCGGTTTTGAAGAGCGAGAAATATTTGTAAAAGCAGCCTTTTTGAAATTTTACAACTTCCGTATTTTTTGTTGCATCTAGCTAACTGTCTTCAGAAGCAACGAGATCGACAGGGTGGGTGGAAAGCAAGGAAGAGGAAAGGAAGAAGATAGGGGAGAGAGGAGGGAGTGGGGAATAAACGTGGGGAAGAAGAGATTGAGCAAGGAGGAGATAGAGGTGCTTGGACTATAGTTGAAAAGAAGATTCCTGTCTCACGAGAGATTTCTTTGTTTACATCTTTACAGATTCTAACTCAAGTTCAGTGGAGGTAGTCAACGCCATCGGCAAAATTCAAACAGCGAAACATTATTTAAAAATACAAGATTTGCCGGGGTTAGTATACAGACCATTTCCTGTTTGTTGGACTATCGACATATTATATAGGTTTAAAAATTGGGCAATGGCTTAATGTCAAAATGAGTTTCTTACAGTAATTGTTGAGGGGGTTCTCTACAATTTTTGTCAATTGCAATGAAACCAGCTTGTTTTCGGAGAGACCAAACCTGGACCAGTTGCGAAAATGCAATACCAAAAATTTCTAGATCATCTAGCTTAATCGAGTGAAACGCCAAATACGACTTGCAATATACCCATGTACTACTTCACCGGCATTGTGACCATTATAATATATACAAGACTCGTGCCTAAGCTCTCGGCAACAGCCTCCGTAGGTCAGTGGTCACATAGCTTCACCAGTATCTCAGGGTCGCGGGTTCGTTTCCAGCTAGTCTGCGTGTAGCCTGGTACCCTGGCCCAATCAAAGAATATGGGCCAGGTAACCACTAATCTCATTCTCGCGTCATCAGGGCTAAATCCTCTTATGACGATTGCAGTTTTACTCATAGCCACTAAAAATGCGCGAAATTTTAACCAATAGGAAAGCGGAAGTCTTTAGTGGTTACTGGCCCATACTTCTTTTGAAATTGGGCCAGGGTACCAGGCTAGTCTGCGTGCAGGCCCAACTTGAAATATTACTGGTTTTTGTTTTCTAAGTGACCCCACTTCCAGTAGTCACGCTCATTTATGAAATCGAGAAATATAGATTTCCTTGATTCAAATGCGTGGTCAGAATTTGAGGTCAGGTTACCGTAGATAACTTTTATTATATATTTTATGTATGTAAAAATGGTTGTTTTTGATTTTTATTTAGAATTATCAAACGACTTGAAGAGTACGATGAGTTCTTTCCTGCGTTTCAGTCTCTGGTATCTCAATTATACGATCTTCTAGGTAATGATTAAAATAATAAACAGTTTGTATTAAAAACATTCAGCATGCCGCGCCTTCCATGGAAAGAGTTACACCCGTTGGTCGAACAGTTGACGCATGGGGTTTAATTCGTTAACTGTGCAACAATGTTGCGATGTGTCTTTTACGGGAAATTCGTACGAAGTTTTGAATACCTTTTTCATATCTTTGAAAACTTAAGTAAGGATTACTAATCAATGGTCACGAGTGTGATAAGGGATTTATCATGGCGAGTGAAGGACTACGAGCAATGTTAAATTATTTTATTCTTTATCACACGAGTGATTTGACCGTCTTATTTCATGACTCTTCTGCAATGAAATCATTTTTTTTAATTTACCGAGAAAGAAACTTCAAAAACGTTAAAAATCAAAATACTTATTAGTATGCGATAAACGGTGTGATATATATATATATATATATATATATATATATATATATATATATATATATATATGTAATAGATAAATCCCGAGAACGAGGGATTTATGCTATATAAAGACCCGAGGACGCGAAGCGTCCGAGGGCTTTATATCGCATAAATCCCGACGTTCGAGGGATTTATCTGACTTAATTTATGATTGAGGAGGTTTTCCAACAAAGTTGGGGTTTTTTTTCTATACCTTGGACAAAGATTTTCCTAGTTTTTTCCTTCATTTCTTATCTAATTAGTATTCAAGGGCTTTATGCGATATAAAGCCCTCGAAAGAACAAAGAAAACCGACTCAATCATAAATTAAATATATATATATATATATATATATATATATATATATATATATATATATATATATATATATATATATATATATATATATAGTTGTTATCAAAGTAGCGTGCTGCGTAGGCAGTGTACTGAGAAACAACAATCGAAATATAGTAAGGTTAGATATACTGCCGAAACAGAGAACGCAGGAGTCTAACGTTTCGAACGAAGGGCCTTCGCTCGA
This sequence comes from Corallium rubrum, assembly GCA_964035015.1. Lineage (NCBI taxonomy): Eukaryota > Metazoa > Cnidaria > Anthozoa > Scleralcyonacea > Coralliidae > Corallium > Corallium rubrum. The sequence continues at coordinate 38,301,285 of OZ035998.1, forward strand.
AACGTTAGACTCCTACGTTCTCTGTTTCGGCAGTATATCTAACCTTACTATATTTCTATAGTTGTTATCACTGTGTGATAGTATACACTTAATGTCTGGTCTCGGGAAACATCGAGACTCGAGGGAAAACAAAACTAAATGTTTCCGGAGATATCAGACATTAAGTGCTTTGTTATATAGCTTGAGTTTCGATGAATAATTTCGACGTTTATCAAGGGAAAGTACACAAAAGACAAACTGAAAGACTTACCAAAAAATTACGCCTGGCTCCATAATTTCACTTCAACTAAACATGGAAATATGAGTCTCAGAACAAAAGAACAGCAATACATTTCTCCAGTTAATCTTCACACAATGCTTTGAAGACCTATAAATAATCTTTTTTCGTACCAAACAAGCTTTTGTTTATAGGATACCGTGAAGAATTTAAAGTTTTGGCGGGCAACAATTGCAATATTATTGTCCAAGTGGGCAATAAGTTCTCAATTGTTGCCCGCTAGGTCTACATTGAAATTTAACTAAGGTCATATGACCACAAACCAACCAGTGACAATCATCGTTTTATCCAGCAAAACTCTAGCTATATAACAAGTATATATAGTTGTCACACTATTTTTCATTCAAAAGAGTGTGATAACCATTTATCACATTGTTGATCACACTGTGCGCATACTAATTAGTTCAATAAAGGATTTAGCGCGTTTGTTAGAACAGTGAAATGCGGGTGTGTCGCGAGATAATGCATGCTTATTGACCTTTTTGACCGATTACTCTGTTACAAAAGAATTTCTAGCGAAAACAGCCGAAATATGTTTCTATTCGTGTGCGTTTTGTTATATTCGTTATACAAGCAATTTTAACTTCACTAAATATTTCGTCTTTTCTTTAGCCGTAGACAAGATGGACGAAATTCTAACTGCAGTGAAAGCTTTGATTCACTTTCCTCAAAAATAACAGGTTTGCAGTGAAATAAACTAATGTGTCAAAATTTTAATATGCAGGAAATTGCGGCAGAGCCAAAACATTTTTACGTTTTTCGACTATTTGTGTGCATGTAAATTTTTCTGTTGACAGGCAAGAAGTCAGTGTATAGTCGAACAGTTTCTTATATTTGACATTTTCTATATTTATTTATATTATTTTAGCGTCATTGTATATATAATAAGGCGAATTTCGTAGGCTTCCGATCACTATCACCGATTGAACACGATATCGTGCACGCTTTCTTACCGTTCTTACTTTTTTACACGTAATCTCTTACTTTGAAAATACAAGAAGTTTGGTATCATTTGTGCTGTCCATATACTATAGTATGTATAGGTTATTTTGAGGCCACGAGGGGATATGTGATTTATTCACTGAGGGCGAAATAACGTACTTATTTTTCATATGGCGAGGTTGACAGTATTTCATAAGATAAAGAGTGGTGCGGGGGATAGCGAGGAATGGTAGAGGGGAATATTAGAGCCTTAGAGAGGAATATTAGAGCCTTGGAGGGGAATATTAGAGGGGAATATTAATCTATTGTTTTGCTAGGGGCTATTGAATATATTCCCCTGAAAGAACAAAGGAAACCGAGGCATGTGAAAAATAATATAATATAGATGTGATATAACGGCGTTTCTGATTGGCCACCGTGTGTGCTCCATAACTCGATGGCGCACAGCAATTTCAAACAACGAGAAACTCGTTTTCAATCAGCGAAATACATCTTGCTTTCCGTTGTTTTGTTTGATTCTGTTATAAAAGAAATGGTTTACATGGTTTGGCGTGCTCCATCGAGTTATGGATGCACTTGGGAAGTTGGGAGAGCACTAAAAAATCTAGAGTTGCTCTCGGCTATCACCTCGAGCAACTCTTACGCTTTTTTCGTGCTCTCGCAACTTCCCGCGTGCATCCATAACTCGATAGAGCATGCCAAACCATAAACCATTTCTTAAATTTAAAAACAAATAGTTTCAAGTATGAATGTACTATACACACTGTTCTAGACATTTTTACAAGCTTAATAATATACATGAAAAAATTTCTCAATTCTGATTGGCTGAGAGGAGTGCAATTTTAGTGTAATTCAGTGCAGAAAAATGAAATACAGTGCAAATTTTGTAATTTTTTTAATTTGCACAAAAATCATTTTTTACTAGAAAAAAAGCTCTTCCTGTTAATTTTTTTCCATGTATGTTATTTGAATAAAGCATTCTGATTAGAAAGATTCTCTTTATGATAAATTTTTTCATGTATATTATTAATAAGTAATAGCATGGTTTCGACTGCAGTTTTTCAAAGACCTCAAATAGCACTCGTCTTCGGACTCGTGCAATTTTGATAGTTTTTGAAAAACTCACTCGTGCATGTTTTTTTTTCCAAATTGCACTCGAAACCACGCTATTACCTATACTAACAAATCAAACGAAACCGTACGAATGCTTTTGAGGGTCTGCTGAAAAGAAGGCTCTGCTGTATTCGTGTTTGGCTTCCTCCATTAATTGTAACCAAGATTGTAGCCAAGCAACTGACATGTAGGCCGTGGGCCACAAGTGGAAAACGTTTCGTTCCGTTGCACATGTTCGGGAAATAAAATATTTTCACATGAACTTACGTTTTGAGATGTGCTGAGTTCCCCAAAAAAGTTCCCAAGCCTGAAACCTGCCAGTTTTTTCGTAAATGGCTATTCATTTTCACTAATTTCATGCAAAATATGAGTGAATTCTGCCATTGTTCAACGATACGGAAGGATGACGATACTAGATAATATTACTCAAAAGGACCTTCTTAGGAACCAGTCTCTCACGTACGTTAATATTGTTAACTAAAAACAGTTTAGCCCAAATCCTTTTGAGATATGTAACTTAACACCCTGCATGTAAACAAACAGAGCTGCTGTGTTGGTTGTGGACAAGGTTCGAAAGAATGTAGATACTACTTTCTAAATTCCTGATTTATGGCTATATTTGTATGAAAACAAAAGGATGTTGTTGTGTAGGCATTGGGTTATTGCTCTGGATTAAGGAAGAAAGTTTTAAAAACGATCGACCGGCTCAATTCAAAGGTATGGCGTAGGCGAATCTGATATCAGAGATGACATTAATATGAAGTATTGCCGATCGTTTGTTCACAGAAAATTTGAGACAGCACAGAGCTCACATAACTTCAAACTAGAAGGAAGTCTGCGAACGTTAAAGAACAGAAACTGTACCAATGTAGATTATCAGCTCTGTAAAACCACGACGAACTGGAGAAAGATTTCCACGTGCTAATTGTGTGGCGATTCTGACGTACATATAGATAGATGTCTATTCGCTTATTGGCAAAAAGCAATAACTGACATACACGTTATCTTAGGTCAATGATAAACTAATATTACCTCTGAATTCAGGCTTTTAAAGCGATATTTGAAATTGAAATGCTGGTATATCACGTTGGCTTACGGCTTACACATTTGAACTGAACACTGCGATCGCTTATAAAAGAATGCAGATAAATAACCCAATGACTAAGCAACAACATCCTTTTGATTTCATACAAATACAGCCATAAATCAGGAATTTAGAAAGTAATATCTATATTCTTTCGAACCATGTCCACAATCAACACAGCAGCTCTGTTTGTTTACATGCGGTTACAAAATTAAGAATTTCAGCTCATAAATTACCTGTTGAAACTGGTCGATACGGAAATGTTTCATACAGTGAAAGATTATGCAAACATTGTGATCTAAATGAGATTGGGAACGAACAACACCTTTTAATGTCATGCAGAAACACAAAGTTCGCCGATCTTAGAGTTAATTTTATGGAAAGTCTCGGTAAAATAAATAACTCGTTTACTAAATTTAGCTACCAAGACCTTTTTATATATGTCATTGCTATGCAAGACAAAACAATTATGACTTTGGTAGCTAAATACTGTTTTAATGTTTTAACAAGTTTTGAAAGTCTATACAGTAGTTGAGCACGTAGTTCAGTTTATATGTTATATGTATGTATCTTATATACCAAATCTGGTATTTATGTTGTTGTTTGAATAAATGCAGGGTGTTAAGTTACATATCTCAAAAGGATTCGAGCTAAACTGTTGTTAGTTAACAATATTAACGCGCGTGAGAGACTGGTTCCTAAGAAGGTCCTTTTGAGTAATATTATCTAGTATCGTCATCCTTCCGTATCGATGAAATTAGTGAAAATGAATAACCATTTACGAAAAAACTGGCAGGTTTCAGGCTTGGGAACTTTTTTGGGGAACTCAGCACATTTCAAAACGTAAGTTCATGTGAAAATATTTTATTTCCCGAACATGTGCAACGGAATCGTTTTTCTAGAGCACTTTTCCTTGGTTGGCCCACGGCCTAATGCACGCGCAATGGAAACCAGTCACGAATACAGCAGAGCTTTTTTTTCTTCCTCTCTCTCAGCAAAGAAATCAGGAAACATACTTGGAAAAAAGCTGCGGGTACCACCCGGAGGAAGGTTTACTTTAGTGAGGAAGGTTTAAAGTGAAAACACGTGAAACAACACATTTGGTAATCTGAGAAAGTTACAACTGACCATAGACAATCCAGAAGACAGGGACTAGAAACGCCACTGATTTCGCGGGACTCCTTTCGTGACATCCGTGATATGATTTTCAGCACGCAACAATCATCGGTTGTCAAGGCAACCGGCTTTAAACCAGAACAAAAACGATAGTAAACATACGCGGTTTATGCAAATTTATTCGAAGAAGATAATTACTGTAGAGATTTTTGGAGTTTACCTGTCAAGAGAGATATATTTTCAAGGTATGTACGTTTTTAAATGTTTATTTTTACAGTAAATAGCGATTATAATTCTCGTCTTGTTTTGCTCTTTGTATCACACGTAAGTCGCCATTGTTGTTGTCGAAGTATGCTCTCAAGAGGAACCCTGTAACTAAAATTTGAAAGAGTTTTAGGACCTTAGAATTAAATATTTAGAATAAGAAAAGAATTATCAACGGAACTGTCGCTTCTTTATTATCTGTTTAGTTTTCTATTGACAAGAAACTCCCATTGATTGTGTGTGTAGTGTTCACGACTACAACAAAGTCGCCATTTTTGTTGTCGAAGTATGCTCTCAACAGGAACCCTGTAACTAAAATTTGAAATAGTTTTAGGACCTTAGAATTAAATATTTAGAATAAGAAAAGAATTATCAACGGAACTGTCGCTTCTTTATTATCTGTTTAGTTTTCTATTGACCAGAAACTCCCATTGATTGTGCGTGTAGTGTTCACGACTACAACAAAGTCGCCATTTTTGTTGTCGGAGTATGCTCTCAACAGGAACCCTGTAACTAAAATTTGAAATAGTTTTAGGACCTTAGAATTAAATATTTAGAATAAGAAAAGAATTATCAACGGAACTGTCGCTTCTTTATTATCTGTTTAGTTTTCTATTGACCAGAAACTCCCATTGATTGTGCGTGTAGTGTTCACGACTACAACAAAGTCGCCATTTTTGTTGTCGAAGTATGCTCTCAATAGGAACCCTGTAACTAAAATTTGAAAGAATTTCAGGACTTTGTATTTTTATATTTAGATTAAGAAAAGAATTATCTACGAAACTGTCGCTTCTTTATTATCTGTTTAGTTTTCTATTGACCAGAAACTCCCATTGATTGTGTGTAGTATTTGATCATGTAAGAATTAAGGTCTAATGGTATACTATCTCAACAAACTGTTTAGATGCCATATAGAAAAGGCTATGCAGTCAAAAAAAGGTTCAAGTTGAAGAAAATGGAATCCAAACAAGAACTGAAACATTCTGGCTTCATTTACAGACAACAAGGAAAATAATTTGTGCCAGCACCAGACTGGTCTGCCAGGCCTTGGCAACTTGCTAGCTTGGTGGTGTAATGATTGCCAGCCCGAGATACCCCACTGGGGATTGTGACCCTCCAAATTTAGTACTGTGTACATCTATTTACTGACTTTATCTATGCATCCTTGTATCTCAATGCTACACAGTGCTGTTATTAATGGGATTTATGCAATAAATATTATCAAAACTAGCTGTGTGTTGTTTATGTGGCTCCACCCCCCTGGTTCATTGTGGCTATCTGGTCACGCATGGCACACATGAAGTGTCACACACCAGCGATTAAAGAATCAGGCACTGTTGAACAGAGGCACATGATACATGCATCACGCATGCTTAGAAGGCTGATGCAATATCTGGAACTACTAGTCAGGGTTTCCTGAGCCCCAGGCTCAGCATTGTTGGCACCATTTCTCGAGTGGTTCAAAACAATTTGTGTTGGTACTAGGTTGCTGAAATAGTGCCGGATGAAGGTAAAACCTCAAATTTTCTGACAAAATCAGGATCTGAACAGAGGACATGAAAAGCTTGCCAAATGTTTCACGCTGATTGGTAGGTAACTACTTTAAATCCCCTGTTGTTGCTGCTTCCCATAGTTTAGCTAATATGATGTGAAGCATTTTCACATCACATAGTCTTCTATATTTTGTAGCATACATTCAGCAGAAGAAACTGTTTTAGGACCCTGTTGGGATCCTTTAATTTTGTTAAAGGGATCTGATATTATTTCAATAAGTGTTTCCACCAATAACTGTTCACCATCATTATATAAGTTGGTGATCGAGTATTTTGTATCACTGGTGTGAGGAATTTCTGTATTCAAAAAAGAAAAGCTAGGAAGGGTGAAAATCCATACAGAATTTTTTACAAAAAACTTATACCCATTGTACACTGAATTAATTCCATCTGAATTTTGTGGATATTACTGTATTTCCCCAAACTCATTTTCCATAAGTTTTATGTACTGTATTGTTTGATCTGTGCATGTTTGAACAACTTAATATACTAAATGTCTGACTATACTTAAAGTAAGATATTTAAGTCTTAACAGTACTAAAATCGTACAAAAGTATGAACACCACAGACTACAATTCATAGTTTATTCCATATATTTGTAGTTAATACAAAATAATTTATACATATACTGTACTGCGTTTATACAAATGAAATAGACTCACTTTCTTTTTAAACATAAGCTTACTGTAGTTTATCTGTTCACAGACAATCCAGAAGACAACGTTTGTCTTCTGGATTGTAAGATCTGCTACACAAGTCAGTTAATAGGAGTGAAGAGGTATTATCTCTTAAATTACTGCCAATGATAATTTGTAGCAAGAGTTAAACCATAATTTTGAAGTTTTACCCAGAGGCTTTGCTTTCTTTTTACTTGTACGTTTGTTTTCCATCTGAAATTGAGGAATAAAAGGTCCATCAAAGCATAATTTATTAGATTTTTAATTCAAGACAAGAAATGAGCACATGAAAACGTTTACCAGAAGGGAATAATTAATTACCTTCATTTTCAGGTATTTCTCCGTCTTCGCTACTTGAATCTTCGCCCTCGCTCTCACTGTCTTCTCCAATATCTCATCCCAGTCACAGAATAAGGATCAACCAGAAGTCCAACTCGCGGAAAAAAGTGTCCCATTATTTTTATGCGCATGCGCCAGTCCGCCATTTTGAAAGTAAGTGCAACCGGGAAATTATCTCCCTCGTCCTTACGACCCTCGGGCTCCTGTAGTCAATTACCCTTGGCCTTCTTGTGACCTTTTATTTAACTTTATATTGTTATCTATACATATATAAATAATATTTATTAAGTAATAAGTAATTTACTTTAGAAAACATTTCGTTGGAGATGAAATTCTTTGACCACGAGATTATTAAAACTTCAGTACGCGGATACTACGGGTAAAAGTCCGTGGCAAAAAAGTCCTGTACTCACGAAGCGGGTTTTACACTTCTCGATTAATGCCGACACACTTGTTTATAGAAGAAGACAGCTAAAAATTTCGGAACTACGCATTGTTGAAATACATCGAGTACGTATGTTGTTAGAAATTTTATAAGCTTTCATTCGGTATATAGTTCAAATCATAGTGTTACCTGTAACTTTTTAAAATGTTCAAAATGTTCTGACCATTGACCATAAAAGTTTTAATATTTTTTCATATATTCAAAAGGTATGATCACTAATTTGCACCAAAAACGTTTTCAACTTCAATTAGAAATCTGCAAACGTTTCCACTCCTTTCGTATTTGAATTAGCTTCTGTTCAAGAAATATCTTAGGTTCATGCCAGAAGTCTTTCTGAGGTTATAGCAAACACCAAAACAAACTTAAGAAATTCATCCATTTCAGACTGTCCACGTCAAAATAATAATGTTTTTTTCATATTTTAAAATACTTCCCAGCAAGAAAATTAAAAGTTCTGACATGAATAGCACTTGACAGTACCCTTTGCTTAATATCTTGTTCAGGGCTGTGCGTTTAGTATTTAAAAACAAAATCCAAAATTCTATAACACTTGTGAGGAGTCCATTTCCCATTATACAATTCTCATTTTACGAACAATGGTGAGAATATTTTGAACATTTTAAAAAGTTACAGGTAACACTAAAACTTGAATTATATACCAAATGAAAGCTTATAAAATTTCTAACAACATACGTACCCGATGTATTTCAACAATGCGTAGTTCCGAAATTGTTAGCAATCTTTTTCTATAAACAAATGCGTCGGCAAAATCGAGAAATGTAAAACCCGCTTCATGAGTGCAGGACTTTTTTGCCACGGACTTTTACCCGTAGTATCCGCTCACTGAAGTTTTAATAAGGTCGTGGTCAAAGAATTCTATCTCCAAAGAATCGTTTTCTAAAGTAAATTACTTATTTACTTAACTAAATATTATTTATATATATAGATAACAAAATAAAGTTAATTAAAAGGTCACAAGAAGGCCAAGAGTAATCGACTACAGGAGCCCGAGTGTCGTAAGGACGAGGGGGATAATTTCCCGGTTGCACTTACTTTCAAAATGGCGCCGGGATCGCGAGGCCGACATTTCCCGAGGACGCTTACATCAAAGGTGCCGACAGAGAGTTGGACTTCTGGTTGATCCTTATTCTGTGTCCCAGTTGACCGCATCCGCCATATTTTATTATTTTGGCATTAAACGAGCCCGCAAAAATTATGCACAGACCGTATCACGGATTTCACGCGCGAAATCAGTGACGTTTCTAGTCCCTGTCTTCTGGATTGTCTATGAACTGACCAACCAAGGTGTCGAGAAGAAAAGCGATTTGCAGCAAAACATTGGCTAACCAACAATTATGCAGCACTGCCAGTGGCAGCAGTTACATATGTGAGACATGTACGCTGATGTCTGCTGTGATGTCTGTTTTTTCGCAGCAGTCGAGGGTAGTTAGTAGGCTGTCAGTCAGCAGCGGTCAGTTATTAGTAGTAGCTGTTGTAGTATGCCAAAGCTTACCTATATGGGAAAACCTAGAAAACCAAGGTACTGTAAAAGTCACGCAGTATTTATGAACGTTGCAAAACACAAAATTCTCGCTATATATTTTGAGGAAGGTTATCTAAACTTAAAAACCCATCCGGAGGAAGGTTGAATACTTTATTCCAACTCTGTCAGGAAAAGAAGGCTATGCTCGCTACTTTCACTCGTGCCTGTTTCTAAAGTTCAAAATGACTGGAAGCTGGAAACACAAAAAGTTTTTTTTACTTTTAAAAAGTCACTCTGCACTGGGCAAAGGACAGACTAAACAAAGTGTAACCAAATATATACGTTTGTATTGTGTATATTTATGCATGTAAAAACTAAACAATATAATACTATTTTACCATAAGTAAGACGAGTTAAAAAATGCCTCTAAGCCTTAAAGGCATGCAGCGTCAGGTATTTTAAAAATTACCGCTTAATTAATAGTTCTGCGCTAGATAAAAATTATATTTGCGTGCAAAGGAAAGGAATAATATTCTCAAAACATTAGAAAAGTAAGTCATTAGTGCATTTTCTTACGGACTATTTAGTCCAAGCTTTGATGTGTTTGATATTCATAATTTTAATCATGTGAACTTGAGTTTGTCCACGAAGATTTTCAAATGGGTCGGAGGTTTTTTCCAGCGCGTCGCAGCGTTAGTTTGCTTTTTTTTGTGTTTTTTTTGTTTTGTTTTTGTTGTTGTTGTCGTTGTTGTTTGTTGTTGTTGTTGTTGTTGTTGTTGTTGTTGTTGTTGTTGTTGTTGTTGTTGTTGTTGTTGTTGTTGTTGTTGTTGCTGCTTTATCTTCTTTCTTTGTAGTTGTTTTTTGTTTTTTTGTTGATTGTTTTTTTTAGGGGGGCGCCTCGCATGGGTCTTCGTGTCCCGTTTGCGCCTTCTCCCTATTGGGTACACTATTTTTCTCATTTTCTTATAACATTTTCTTTATCTTATAACTTAGTCTTATTATTGTAGTATTTACTTTTGCTAATACCCAATAAAGTTGAAAAAAAAAAGTTTGCGTCATGGTGACACTGTGCCTTTAAGTTCCAGGTCATTTTCTGTAGAATTCAGGATTATCTTAAATTCTGTGCCGTTTGACATTCTGATGAGAGGATAAGTTCCAGCAACTGCATTGGATGGACCATCTTTTCAAAATGTTTGGGAACCACTATTTTGGTATTAAAATAATATAATTATACAATTGGCTAAAAATTATGAAACTGATACAATACAGTTGGAATGTCTAATAGAAAACTCGAGTTAAGTTTATTATTATGTTACAGTTTCGAGTCGTGGTAGTGAGAATTGCTTGCTTTCTGTGGAATATCAACACGGATATCATCACTAGTAGCCATATTTGAAAACGCATTCGTCGACATTTCAACGTTGGTGTCTTGTTCGTCGTAGCAAGGCAAGAACGGAATGTATTTGGCAATTTTCCATTTATTTGTTAAACCAAATGGTAAATCATAAACATGGATGGACGCTGTGGTCTTTGCTTTGCCACTAGTTACCAGGCTACGCCATTTCTTTATTCCTCTCTCTTCCGCAGTTCCTGGGATTATGTTGTCGAGTATTAATGCAATAATTCCACCAACAGCCGTGCTAGTTTTTAACAGCACTGTGAAAATCTGATCTATTTCTTCAACACCTTTATATATAAAGAGACAAGAGTACAAATGGTCACATATACACATACTAGCCTGAAATGTCTGATCGCGCAGTATAGTCACTCACCAGTGTCAATCACGCCAGGATTTTTTCCCAAATAATCAGGAATTACCAAACCCATGATCAGTGCAAAGCCAATGATGAAAAGATTTCGAACAGAATTGAGATTGACATATTGAAGGTTTGAGATGCCGACTGCAGTAATTATTCCAAACATGCAACAAAATACTCCTCCAATGACAGGATCAGGAATAGTGGAAAATAATGCTCCGAATTTGCCAACTAAAGCCAAGATGATCATTAATATTGCTCCAAACTGCACCACGCGACGACTTCCCACCTAAAAAAAAATATGCGAAATGCTTTAACTTGATGTGCGACTAAAAAATCGAAAATTAAAGCTTTTCATGGAAACGACGTGAGGTGGTTACCATTCGTTTCCTTACCTTGGTGATTACCTTGATGAGCATATGTACGTATATCAGAATTTTCTAAATTTTTATATTCTCAATATAAAAAGCAAAAATTTCATTTCATAAACACTTTAAAGCTAAACCGCAGAGAACGCATTATTCCCTGTGTTTTTTTACGTCGACATGTCGACATCATAAAGGAACAATTGAAGCGGATCCTGTTTCAGTTGCCAAATAATTGCCTAGTATATAAAACACGAGTAGTACGACGCTTGCGTATAACTGGCCGTATTTTGGGGTTGAGATTTGGGGTGGGCGAAATTCTCGGGGGGAAATCAAGGGGCATGCGGAAAATAAAGCTTGCGGAAAACTATGGTTTCTCTTTCTGGTTTTCTTCGGCCCGCAGAAGAACGTCTTCGCTGGTTGGTCCCCCCATTTCTTCTCTCCCCTACCCAGGCTAATATCATCATATAAGTAAATATTTGTAACGAAGAAAGCTTTCTGAAGCACGTGCGCCTCGTGCCTGGAACTCGCGAAAGACAGACCGACAAACCAATTACTCTACCCCTGTGGCGCATTGGCCCACACCCAGTATTGAGCACTCTTATTCTACTATACTAAACGCCAACAACAAACAGTATTTTTAGATAGAAATTAGCAGTAAACTTTATATATCATGTGGAATTGCATAAAGATATTTACTGTGCCGTTAATTTTACAAAGTTGGACACAGAATACGTTGAATTGTTGAAATGGTTTAGGGTACGGTTACCATTCGTTTCCTTACCTTGGTGATTCCGATGGCCCCAATATTTTCACTGAATGACGTCGTTGCATTTCCTGTCCCAATAGCTCCAGCGATTAAACATGCAACACCTTCAGCACCAATACCACGATTGATGGCGTGAGATGGAGGTGGGGGAGCTCCGGATAGTCTGGCGCATGCGTAATAATCTCCAATGGACTCAATTATACCCGCAATTACACCTGCCAACATACCAAAAACACCAGCAAGGCTTACGGTCGGCCTGCCCCACTGACCTGTAAATAATAGTAAGGTTTTTAATCAACGTTGCAACTATAATAGTATACTAGCACATAAAAATCTCACAGCTCGTCGAACCTTGGCAACAAGGTGTATTTGCAACACAGTTGTAGCAAGTATATGAATAAGTTGGTGTTATATAGTACCAACACTGTGGTATACCAATCTGTCACTCATTCATTCCTCTTCTGTATGGTCGTTCTTTATTAATATTTTAATTTTGAATATTTAAGTGACTTAAAATCTAACCTTAATTCTTAAATGAAAATACTTAAATGAAAATATTTTTTGGCATTTACCTTCAAGCCGTGAATATTACGAGATGAGTTTACCTGGGTAAGGGACTCTAAACCAAGGTGAATCGGATAAAACAGAAGAACGAATGTCTGTCCGTGCTTTTGAATCTTTGGGAAAAACATCTGTTTCAGTAAGAATGGCGCAAAAACCCCAACTGATGGCAATGGCAATGATGACCTGTATCACATTGATGAAAAAATGAATTTCAAACCATAAAACTAGTATACATATAGAGGTGTGACAAAAATCACACTCCATGCAGATATGCTGATCCTACTGTTGTTTCTGCTGCTATTACCACCACTACCACCACCACCACTACCACCATCACTACCACCACTACCACCACCACCACCACCACCACCACCACCACCACCACGACTACGACGACTACAAGTAATATTGGGCATTTCTCTCGATTACATAGCATGTTCTAAGGATATTGGGTGAAGGAAAATTCGAGTGTAGAATATATACATTTTAAGACCACAACGACTACTTACTACTTACTACTACTACTACTACTAGCTCTGCGACTGCTATACTGTCTATTGTTACTGCTGCTGTTATTTCATTCTCCTGATACTACTACCACTATTTAATTCTATTTTTCTTGGACAAAAAAATATTTTTTAAAAAAGTACTTTTACTTACTGGAAACAAACCAAATATGGCCACACCTTTGCTATGAAAACCTTTGTCACGTGAGTAACTTGGAAAAGGAATCTTTACGCGAGTTAGCAATTGAGAGCAAATAACGATGACACCAATGGTCCTGTCAGAGAAATAGGTTTGCTTTAGTTCACGATATTCAAATGCTGTGCAAGGATAAAATAACTCCCAAAATAAACGTACTAAAATTTTAAAATACTTTTTAAGGTTTTTTGAGATTGTTGAAGGATTCTTTAAATTTTTAATGGTTCCTCTAGGGATATTTTAGTATTTTTCTGAATTTTGCAGAAATATGATATTTTTGTATTTTTTATAGTATAGACGAACGAGATTTTTATGAAAAATTTTCCCCTCGTTTATCGTATTTCCTCAAATAAGCGTCCACGCTCCAATAAGTTCCCTCCTTCGATTAAGCGCCAACACTTCCAGCAAAAAGGTTTGAATAAGCTTCCCCCCCCCCCCCTTAAATCAGCTCCCACCCCTTTCGGACCTCACACTATTGCAGTGAGGTTGAGTAATAAAGGTTTAATACAGTAAAGAGATTATCTTTTTAATCTTTGCCACAATGCCACAATGTAATTTACAAAGTTTTTTGTTAAAAATAAATGTGCAATTAGATTGGTTAAAAGAAAGTATTTAATAAGCACCCCCGTCGTCTAAGCGCCCTCTTGAATAAGCGCCCACATTTTTGTCCGAAAAAGCGCCTGGGCCGCTTAATAGGGAGCTTAAGCAAATACAATGCGAACGTCAAGGACAACGTCCTTAATACAATAGATTTTTCCTCACACAACAAAGAAAATGAATAATTTTTAGCCCCAAGAGTAATCCTAACGCCGTCCCCGTTCTACATACAACGTTATTCAGATCATTTTCACGTCTTCAGGACGACGGTAACTCTTGAAACGGCGAAACCTGTTAGTTGAGTTCCAAAAGGATTTTTGTCGCACAGTTTGAAGTCAACTTCAAACTGTGCGACAAAAATCCTTTTGGAACTCTGAAGCTTTTGAATGTCGGAAAACATAGTTTATGTATTCAGTACTACGCAAATGATTCGTGGTTTCTGCTAGATACTGAACTTTAGATTGCCGTTGCCGTCCTAGCTTGCTTAAGCTCCCTAACATTTTTGGAAATACGGTATATGTCTTTAAAATATCATTAATAATTCATGATGAAATTTCAAAAAGAAAATTAGTGTTTAATCGGTGCGTGTAAATGAGATACAAACCGCTAGTGCTTGCACCATTTGATACAGAATACTAATAGTTACTAGTATTCTGTATGTATCATTTGATACAGAATACTAAGAGAGTTAAGGATCCCCAACGGCTGTATCACACATCAGGGTTATCTCAACTCTCAAAGTATGAAACTGACCTTTTTCTAACTGAATCCAAACAAATATTACTTATATTAACACCACAGACTCAGGGTATTTTAAGCCATTTTCGGCGAGAGCTTGTATATCCGATACAACACGGCGACTCATATTGTAAATAATTGCACATAGACTTAGTCATGGTAGCACAAATACAACTTACAATACCGTAATTCCCCAGTGAGTTCCTAAAAACAAGGAAAATATATATAATTACTTGTGCAGTTGTACTATACAATCTTCTATTTATTTCTCTTTTACAGGAGTTTTTTTTTTATTTATATTTAAGAAATGTTTTATTTAGAACAAAACAACTATTTAGATATAGTCGAACATGTATTACAGTCATTTTCAATATACTTCTCACCAAAATGCTTCGAAGTTCGTTCGGACGTTTGCAGGTTCGTTTCGTAGTATCGTAGGCTCCTTTTGAACTATGCATTTGATAGGTTGCTTGATTCCTAGCAGTTCAAAACAAACCTGAAAACTTCGGAACGGACTTCCAAACATTTTGGTGAAACGTATGTTGCAAATGGCCATCATGTGGTAAGGATACTCTATCTCAATTCAATTTTAAAAAATATTGAAAAATATAATTTTTTAAAGGTATTTTAGTATTAATTTAAAACTGGGTTGTTGACGTTTTATGTTTATAGTTGCAGGAATTTCAAGGACTAATTTGCTGATACTTAAAAACTCTCCAGATCTGGAATTTTATTTTTTAAATTCAATTTAAGATTTTCAAGAACCGTAGAAACCCTGTTATTTAAAGGTTTGCTATTATTATTCTACAAGTAAAGGCTGGTTCTTCTTGTAAATGGTCTCTGAATTATTGGAACGATAAAATCACATCACGAGATGCAGCAGGTACCTATAAAATCCCCATTACAAGATTCTCCAGGGGCCTGGAGGGGTCACTGTCCCCCTACTAATTCGATTGTTTCCAATAATTTTCCCTCAATATTTAAATAATATGACTGCATTATTTTGAGTTCTTGAGTTTAAAGATAACATAATTGGTCCTATTCTGCATGTTCATACACATTACGAATTTAACCTAAAAATGCACTAGAATGCATCTCAGAGCAAAAAGTAAAAAAAATTGAGGAAGGTCCCCGGCCTGTACTGCCCACACCCTCGCCAAGTTCGCACCAAATCTGCCCGGGTAGACCCACTCCGCCGGCTGCGAACACCATTGTGTGACCCCCAACCCCCCACCCCCCACCACCACCACCACCCCCAATAATTTCTATCTTCCGCTACCGCTGTTTTCAATAACGAGACAACAATTAGGTTTTAAACCTATAATATCTTCAATTCAGACTTGACATCTTAGAAGGTTTAGTTAACCGTCAAACACTATGTCGAAAAAAACAAACCTGTCAACAACTATAATAATGCAAAAAAACCCAAAAAAACCCAAAAAACAATCCTTTTGAGAATTATATAGAATTATTTTACAACATTAACAAAAGAACGTGATTCCGCCGAATAATGCATGCTAGTAAGCCAAGAATGAAATGTAATTTTTATGTAATATATCATACACGAGGAGGAGTGTTTGATCAGGATATCCAAACACCTCGAAATTTGTTCAGAAACCTCGGCTTCGCCTCGGTTTTCAACAAACGTCTCAGTGTTTGGATATCCTGATGAAACACTCCTCTGAGTGTATGATATAGCATCTCAAACAAATCAGTATTTAAAGAGAAGAGCAAGGTAAAAGTTTGCTTAATTTATGTAATTTCTTCCTCTGATATCCAAACCACAGACACGGTACTGAT
The DNA here is from genome assembly GCA_964035015.1 of Corallium rubrum. Taxonomy (NCBI): domain Eukaryota; kingdom Metazoa; phylum Cnidaria; class Anthozoa; order Scleralcyonacea; family Coralliidae; genus Corallium; species Corallium rubrum. Next base: position 38,317,870 of record OZ035998.1, read on the forward strand.
TTCCATTGAGATGTATAGTTACCTGCGTAGTCAGAGCACACTCCAAACAAAGATAAACCAACCAAGGCTATAGTGGGAGCAACAGTAATAGGACCAATAAAACGTAGAAGAACACCAACTAACCCAGTGAAACCAATGAAAATTTGAAATAGTGACGATATCATGATGGCACCTTGGATCTTAAAAATGTAGATAACATCGGATAGGTAACATCAATGCTATTGCAACTAGGAGACGTTATAGAAAATTAAAAAAACTAAATTGCCAACACTGTTTTAACAGTATTTACAAATGGTGGCAACTCATTCTGCAACTCATTTTGCAACTCATTCTGCAACTCATTCTGCAACTCATTTTGCAACTCATTCTGCAACTCATTTTGCAACTCATTCTGCAACTCATTTTGCAACTCATTCTGCAACTCATTCTGCAACTTATTCTGCAACTCATTTTGCAACTCCTTTTGCAACTCATTCTGCAACTCATTTTGCAACTCATTCTGCAACTCATTCTGCAACTCATTTTGCAACTCATTCTGAAATTCATTTTGCAACTCATTCTGCAACTCATTTTGCAACTCATTCTGAAACTCATTTTGCAACTCATTCTGAAACTCATTTTGCAACTCATTTTGTAACTCATTCTGCAACTCATTCTGAAACTCATTTTGCAACTCATTCTGCAGCTCATTCTGCAACTCATTCTGCAACTCATTTTTCAACTCATTTTGCAACTCATTCTGCAAGCCAGGCCACATGCCATTCCACCAAGTCATTCCACGTTTTACATTCTTACGTATACCCTGGACCCGGAGTTTTTTTCTCTCTTTATATATAAGTTACGAAGATAGGATACTGATATGAAGCGATATGAACCTCACCTTCATGCACTTCATGCTATATTTGACTGTAAGAGCCTGTTTATATGACCCTGGTACACCGGAACGTCCCCGGTGTACCGGGATCTCGGCTTGTAGATAATTTACTGTTATTTTCGCGGTTGCGTTTATATGGAGACCGGGACGTACCGGTGTACCGGTGCTTGTAACTTTGAATATTACGGTCAGAATTTCGTCCAAACGGTCAGCTCTAAAGACAGAACACTGAATAAAAGTGAAATAACTTCTAACATAGTAGAATTACGGTGAGTTTTTGCTTTTTTGTCCATTTCCGGGATGTCCCGGTTGCCCGGGATGAAATTCATCCCGTGCAACCGGGACATCGCTGTATACCGGGATCATATAAACAGGCCCTAAATCTTATAGGCTAATCAAATGTCAGTTCAAGCAATCGTATCACTCTGTTTAAAGATCATCCAATCAGAAATGTCAAACAAATTTTGAAATAGCTATAATTCTGTTTGAAGCACTTTGATGCAATCATTATATTGCTTCCAGCCAGAGACTTTTTCCGTCGTCTCCTGCTTCGCTGCATTGTAACTGACAAAACCTTTGAGACCAAAGTAGCAATGTCTTACCTCTCTCATTCGAATTTCCCATATTCCATCAAAAGTGCTATTCTTGGGATCTGAAATGGAAATGTATTTTATAAATACATGTATAATGCAAAGTAATAATTAAGAATGCGAATGTTTACAATAATTATATGCCTGCAGTAAGCAAAATTAAAATACATTTTCATATTACATTACTCATTAAAATATTTGTATATACACGAAATCGGAGTTTCGACTGCGCATACAATCTGAGTCGGGATAAAACGTAGTTCATTTATAACATGAGGCTGAAGCAGTCGTAGTAAACATAACATTTCTGATTGCAGAAACTTTTTAATGTTTAGGTATTCGCTAAGGATAAACTTTGCTTATCGATTATCCTTGACAATAATCCTAAACGTATTGTCTAAAAATAATGAACTCAAAACATGAAAAAACAGTCCCAGCCTATGTTATCTTCCTGTTATGCTTTAATAGACACGATGTAATTTGCATAGGGACCCAAATTGAATAGGAAACTAATTTGCATGTGGGCCTAAATGAAACTACGATTTGGTGTATTGAACAATTTACAGCACCATTTGTCTCTCTTACAAAACTACTTCAGACTTTCTTGGTACAATAGTACGAGATTGGGTAACATTTACCTTCTTTCAATCCAGGCGGGCATTGAAACTGAGGTAAAGACAAAATAGCAAACGTTGGCACAAGATAAGTAAATGTGCTTCCTTGGATAATTGGAAGTCTGCAGAAATTTAAAAAAGAAGCTACAGGAAGTCGCACAGACATTTAAATAATAAATAAATAATGTTATTATTTTGAGTTTTCATAAACTTCCTGTTAAAATTTCCTAACTTCCTGCTTTGAACGAAAGAGATGGCATTGTAACATTTACATTCAGATGATCTGGTTACACAGGGCCTAAGGTTCCCGACATAGGGGCTATGGGAACTGGGATCTGAGGCAATGTTCTCTCAGAAGAATTTTGCAATTTAAAGTTCAGAGAAGGTGTTTATATTGTTATCAGTGCCAGTGGAACATAATTACGTTAAAACTTACAAACCAAAGTACTTAATTTAAAGTTGAAATGAAGAAAAATCTGTTAACTTTCCTTTCTATAGCTATAAAAAGTGCTTTATTAACTGGCAATTCTTCTTTTACATTCTTGCATTGTTAAAACTGCGATTTTTTTGCAAATCATTCCCCGACAAATGACGATTCTTTCTCAGACAAGGAGTAATGGGGTGACTATAAGGTGCTCAGTTGTTTCTTTCAGAATATTTAACAAGGGCGCGGGGGGGGGGGGGGGGGCAAAACAGGCAATACTTACTATATACGTGGGGGCAGGGGAGCTCCCCCGGAAAATTTTGAATTTTAGAGACTTTGAAATAGCATTTCCTGTATTTTGAGGGGGATTTGAAAGAGTTTTGAAGGATATAAATTACCAAACAAAATACTCAAATATATGAATACACCATACCATACAAGGCATACATCATGTAGGAGGACATGTCGTCATTGTCGTGGACTCTTGGGGATATGTTTTATAAGTTTATGTTCCAAAATTACTATGTATATTCGGATTTCAGATAGAGATTGTATATTAAATGCTAACCACACTATACCAGTATATTGTATACAATACGTCTATATAATCGTGATCCTTACTGTTTTAAAATTGGGGTTTCAAACTTACAAGATATTAGCGTATCATGCTGTCCAAACTTATTGCAAAGGAGAGGCCATAGCTACGGCCTGTATCAATAACCATTGTTGTACAATATAATTTGTGCACGTTTTACACACAAGTGACTGTTGTGATTTGTATAAAACAGCTGCTAGTATATCGCTGTATATAAATCCTGTATTGGCTGGCACAGGGAAGGGAGGTGACTAGTAACCCCAGTCACCCCACCCCATCCCCCTTCCCCCCTGTATCCGCCCCTGTGACTCTAGTCTAAGGGGTTTTTCCAAACATGTTGCGGATTGTTGCCAAGTAAAGCTCTAACCTAACCCGAACAAAAAAACCTAATCCATGCAAATCTTACATTTTGCTAATCACGGTTCCAACAGAATTTCTGTATCTGATCACCTTAAAAAGCATGTATCCAGCACATTGCAACCATTCATTCTAACATCACAAAAACCGTAAAACTCCGAGCTGAGTAACTGTTATATATCTTTGTACCGTTTTTAGCTATAACTTTGTTCTATATTCAATTAAAAATTTTGTACACCTTTAAAAACCCGAAAAACTCCAAAAGTCTCCGAAATAGCGTACCGTTGAGCAGCTATTTATAGCACAAAACGCGGACAAACAAACCAAAATTGATTTTCAAATTATTGCGAATGAGCCATTGTCCATTGTTCGGACTGCAAGAATTATGGGTAAAAGCAGACAAACCTAGATATCGATCGTCACGATGGAGCGCTATTCCGTGTCACTTGGCAAAAATATTTTAGAACAACTTACCTGTTTCCAAAACAGGTTTGCAAGAGAGTGGCTAGTCCACTCGTGAAAAAGATGGTGCTGATCAGTTTCCCAGTCACCACGTCATCGTTCACACACAACGCAGGTGATATTATAATGGGAATGGATAAAGTTGCGCCAAACATTGTTAAATAATGCTAGAAAATAAAAAAATTAATGGTCGATACAAGATAATATCATGTAAAACAAGAGGGCACTCAAAGACTGCATAATAGGGCCTGTTTATATGGAGCCGAGTTACCCAGCTAGCCGAGTTACCCAGCAAACCGAGTTACCCGCCATGTATAGAAATTCAATGCTATCCCGGCACAGTTTATATGAGACAGGCGGGTAACTTGGTTAGCCGAAATCCCGGCAAAACAGCCGAGATCTTGGCATGCCGGGATGAAAATATTCCCATATAAACACCCTCTTGCCGGGTAACTCGGCTAGCCGAGTTGAATTCGTCACAACAGCGCACGCGCCACTTATGAAGACAATCGGAAACTACTCATGGAATGTGAACCATTATAATGCGTGGGCGGCTTTGCCAAGTAACTCGTCTCATATAAACACTCATCTTTTTTTCAACTCGGCTTGCCGGGTAACTCGCCTAGTCGGGTAACTCGGCTCCATATAAATAGGCTCTTAGTAGAGATGTTTAAAAAGAAAAGTAGCCATCCCGCTAACCAGGCTAGCCACTGGGTAGTATTAGTTCTGTTACTGAAAATGAAGCCAACGGCGGCCATGTTGGAGTGACCACCTAACAACTACTGTGGCGTTGCAGACATGTTGGAGGGCATTCTGATATTTTCTATGTAATGTTAGTGAAGGGACATATTGGTTGGACAGTTATTTTATGTCGGTCAGTTTTGCTTTTCCTCTCAGATTAACCATTGAATTTGTAATAAGGTCACTCCAATATGGCCGCCGTTGGCTCTATAATTATCTGGTGAGAAAAGCCAACTGTGAAGCGTCAAATTAAGTTGTGCATTTATGGTTAGCAAAGTAAATATATTGGCCAGACTCTAAACCCATTTCGCAAGTGCATGTCTCAGTTTGATTTGCTTGCACAATCGCAGTTTCTAATTATCTCTGGTCAATGCAAATACGCTGGCTTCAAAATCAGCTCATCCAACACAATAGAAAACTCGAACCAGTCCTATTTTTCACATCAGTGAGGCTAGCTGACCTGCACATGTATGGATAAATAAAATGCGCGCTTGATTGCACTCGTACCGGAATTATGCAAAAATGTTTGCATAAAATAAGGAAACTGATCTTATGATCGCAATCAAGCAATTGTCTTCATTAATTTCTTGTACACAGAGAATCTCCTGGTCAAATTTTCATGGTATATTTATCCAATTCTCAACCAAATTCAAGCAAATGTTAACATCTTGGTCTTTGGTCTAAGACTGATAAATCTTTCCATAAACTTTCATGAAAACCTAGATATCCTAGCGACAGACAGACAAGCAGAGATGAAAATTGAACATAACCTCTTGGTGGAGGTAATAACCACGGTGCAGAGGAAATTTAAAATGCAACCTGATTTGCAATGATCTAATAACTTTTTATATCTTAATCCATCTAGAGTTAGAAATAGCAACAAAAATTGTGAGGTTATATATATTTTGTCAAAATATTAACGGTGCACTGGCACTATATACGTGTACTAGAAGCTCTCCGCTTATTCACAGAAGCTAGGCTTTTTTCAATTCGCGTATAGGCGCGTGCGCAATGGACCTTTTCACCAATAGCGTCGCCATCTTGAATTCGCAATGCATTTCGATCTATCCAAGGTAACAACCTCAATTAAAGGGCGATTGCGTAGCGTTGAGACACAATGCGGTAATTTTTTTCTTTATAAATACTTTCGTGGCAACAATGTCTAAGTATAATAATTGTCATATTGGTAAAAGCAACAATTGTCGGACGTAGATTATAGATATAGGAGGTATAGATTGCCGACTCGGTTCTGGAGACAGGCCCACTGTGGGGATCCAAGATGGCGGCTCAACCGGGCAAAAGCTCAAGTGACCCTAACGGAACAAGCCACTCTGAGTGACTCTCAAGAAAAATTAACTGTAAAGAATTGTTTCAAGCCTGTCGAGAATCTCAATAACATCAGTATGTTCGGAAAAAAATATTAGTTTCAATTCATAATGTATATTTTCACTGATGGAACTTCATACTTTTATTTCACTCTTTTTTTTGGCTTAAATTCCCTTAAGATAACCTAAATGTATTGTAGAAATACTTTTGTTTATTGTTGACGTAGATTGCTATAAATTAAGCAAAACACTGCCCAACGGCTGATCATTAACTCTGGTGAATGGCTTTAATTGCCAACCAAAACTTTAAAAATATTTCTGTACTGAATGTATTCTTCTTTTCTGTTAGTTTAAAGCAGTAATTTTCTCAGAAAAGCTCCCTCTTGGCTTTCGCCAACTTTGTCACTTCAGCCGCCATCTTGGTTTTGCCCGGTTGAGCTGCCATTTCGGAGCTCCACAGTGGGGACATTATCGAAACTGTGATCCTGTTGTGAGTCCGCAATCTAGAACTCTTTTATCTACGGGATAGATTCATGACAAATGTATCCTTATACGTCCGAGAATTATTGCTTTTACCAATATCACAACGTTCATATTTAGACATTGTTGTCCATGAAAATATTTATAAACATAAATTTACCGCATTGTGTCTCCACACTAAGCAATCACCTTTTTAATGAGCTTAGTACCCTGGATAGACCACAGTGCATTGCGAATTCAAGATGGCGCCGCTATTGGTGAAAAGGTCCATTGTAAAGCACGCGGGAAAAGAAAGTGGGTATATAAGTACTTCGTGTTTAATCATAGATAATGGAAGGGGAACTGGATAGGAAACTTCAAACGAGGTTAAAGAACCGGAAACGTTGTTTGCACAACTTGCTATGGTAATTACACACTTAAAAGCAGCTAATGCACCTATTGCTGAAATTAGACAAAATTTAATATCACTTAAGTTCAGCAGTGTCTGATTTTAGCCATGTGGGATCACCCGTTAGGTGCATTGCCCGCTTATAAGCGTATAATTACCATAGCAAGTTGTGCAAACATCGTTTCCGGTTTCGTATGGTTTAATAGGTCCACATAATAGTGTGCGTAATACTGCATACATATACACCAGTGATTATAAGATATGTATCAAGTCGTTTGTGGTTGTTTCTAATTGTGCTAACTCCATCACTATCTCACTAATCCTAACCGCGAATGTATTCCAAACAATTATGTGGACCTTACATGAAGTAGCTCTGAGAAAATCCAAGAGAATCTGCAGGCGCTCATCACTCTAAAATTTAGAAATTAGAATACCTGGAATCCCAATAAAATAGCTAGATACCAAGGTGGGTTGTCGTCGATACTGTAGCTGAGAGCTAATGCATCTTCTGTTTTCTCATTTATTTCCTGATCTTGATTTGCGTCCTTGTGTTAAACAAAAATATGGGATTAATAAATTTTTCAATAGATGAAAAAATATTTTCGGGTAACATAAAGATTTTTTATGACTAATTATTAGAATCTAAATATGTATTCGTGATATAACTTCTACATAATTTTAGTAGTGAAAACAGGACAGGGCCGCGCAATGTCTGAAATGTCGTCGTCAAGTAATTAAACAGAAAATTACTTTAGTATAGTACGTGTTTTCAGCTTGAAGTTGGTAAAGTTTCGTTTGTTTTTGCTGTCATAAGTATACAGCCGTTGTGTGAGCCCGCGTTCCTTCGCCCTCCACACACCGGCTGGATTACCCTGCGAGTCAGAGCCCCTTTCCGACCTACGCAGGCTTCGGGGAAAGTGGGCCCTGCCAACAAACTCGATATTTCTTTCTGAACATGCGTGAACGGTTGCCAATTAGATACTATTTTGGGCCCAGGTTCTGACGCGTTACTTGCTATTTTTCTGCTAACGTGTGTTCATAAACTAGAACTTGTTTGACCAGTTTAAAACTGATTGACTCGCCCCAAACTTGGGGCGAAGATCGAGTTTGTTGGCAGAGCCCATTTCCCCCCGAAGCCTGCGTAAGTTGGAAAGGGGCTCTGACTCGCAGGGTACGGCTGGATCAATGGTCGACACAATTTGTCCATGACGTCACACGCGCCTTTTTAGTTCATTAGTATTCATGCGAATCTCCTTCATAATGGCGCGACATTTTAGGCATTAGCCATCAACATGAGCCGAAGGATTTTTGGGGGCGAAGGAACGCGGGCTCACATAACGGCTGGAATCGAGCCTAAAGTATACTATATATACTATATAGTGTCTAGAAAACTCTGAGTTTTATTAGACGGGTGGCTTGAACCCACAATTCATTTCAACCTTTCGAAATACTAGCTGAATAGCTAAAATCATAAAAGAAACGTACATGATTAATATGAGTTATTTTATAAAATTAATAGAAAACATTTACCCAGTTTGTATCAAGTTATAAAAGTTTGAGAAACTTGAAACAGCTGTAGAAATGCTTGTCTTTTGAGCTCGTGTTCCTATACTCTTATTTCTCGTCCTCGCCGCAAACTTCACTTGTACTTATATTATAAACCATTATACATCTTATTTTAACCAAAATCTTGTTTTAACCTTTTCTGTCCGAATCTGTCTTTAGTATTTTATTCTGGCTAACGCCAGACGATTTATTCACCTCTGGGAAAGCCCTCGGAGAGGAATGAGTTATCTTTTTGCCTACTGTGTTGCTCGCTTTCGAACGAAGAAGACTTCTATGTATTTATACTCTGCAGTGTCTAACGCCAAACGATTTTCCATTTTTCCTTGTCAAGTTGAGCCCTTGGTCGATGAAGGAGTTAAAGAAACACTTTGACTAACCTCGACAAAACGTAGGTTTTTTGCATTGTTTTGCATGCATTTGAAAATTGAAAAGATGGCCGGTACTGGTACTTAATATTCGGTCCTGCAAACCAGTACTGACCTTATTCATTTCAGTCGCCCTCGCAGTTGTCATTTTAAAGTATGAATTTGTCGGCTCATTAAACCATGATTAAACCCAATTGTTTATATTAACTGTCTGTATTTTTGTTCGTCTGTAGTTTTTATTGAAAAAACAAAAGTGCAAAATACTGAACATATTTACATTGACTGAGATGTTGTACACATCAAATCTTACAAACACAACACTTTATAAAGGTAAGCAAGTATATAATTTTTTTAATTCTTTGTATTTTGTAATAATTAGTTTTAGTCGTAGTGATGTTTTTGAAAAGTTCGCCGAGTGAGGAAAGTTAACTCAAATATAATCTGTAAACAGAAATTAAAACACAAAGGGTCGTTTCAGCGTAGATCAGAATGTTTATACAAGTTCAGTTCCAAATTACAGTAAGATGTTGTCTACTTGTTTTGAAATTTACTGACCAAGACTGCATGGTCACCACGACTCACTGTTAACACGAAAATTAAGGCCCTGTTACACGGTGCAATTTTTCATGCAACAATGTCTGGCAACGCCGTTGCGAGAACAGGTGCATGAACCATTGCACCATGTAACATGCTGTGCAATGGTCAAAGTCGTTGCGAGACAAGTTGCAACAATCGTTGCACAAAGTATAAAATCAGGTTCTACTTTCTGCAACGATTGCAGCAATTTGTTTTGGTGTTGCACCGTGTAACACCCCTTCAGCAACTTGTCTCGCAATATTTTATTATGATTTGGTACTCAATCGAGCCTCTCCCCAGTCTACCCGCTTTTATCGAAATGACAAATCCAAATCATTGGAAAATTACATAAACGCGTTGCAGCGTGTAACACCCCCTGTCTTGCGACTGCTCATTGCGAGACAAGTTGCATGAAAAATTACAAATGATTTTGTTTCACCATTCACCGATCCACTTCATTCACTTTGGTGGCTAATTGTTAAAGGTGCTGTCCAGTCCGTTCTGCGCATGTACGTAACTGATGTTTACATCTTCATTTACAAAAAACTGATACCTTATTCAAGATTGTAAGCGCTAGCTTTTCTTGCTTCCTGTTCATTATTTGTACCCAAAACGGTTTACACTAAGGCCACGTCCACATACATACGTTTTCCTAGCGTTTTCATATTGTTTCAGGTTATGAGACCATTGTTTTCTGCTCCCCTGAGGACCGAGAACAATATAAGAACGCTATGAAAACGCATCACTGACCTATATATATGAAACGCATACGTGTGGATGTGGCCTTAGCTGAGTAAGAACGGACTGGACAGCTCTTTTAAATAGACGATAGAAAAACGGAAATGTTCTAGATTTCATGAATAAAGATCCGTTAATCCTTTAATCGTTGTTATCGCGCGCTGAAGTCGCCGGAAAAATCCTTTGGAAATAGGCGATAGCAATCTAAATCGCTGCATGAATGTGATATATGAAGATCTTTATCTTGAAATTAGCCGTTTTGTCTTTGATTGCAATCTCGTTCCCAAGCAGAGCCTACGTTCCCCACCCGGGAAACGAGAGACTCTGGGATAATCCGTTTCACATCGATATTTCATTGGCTGATGAACACAGTGAACTCTATATAACTCTCCGGATAACAAGAATCCTGTGATGGCGTGAACGGATTATCCCAGAGCCTCTCGTTTCCCGCCCGCTGGGTACGAGATTGCTTTGATTGTTCAAAAGTTGGGTTATTTGCATGGCTGTGAGGCACAAATTAATTCTGTATTATATTTAAATGTATTTTAATGTTCGGCGATTTCTTTATTGCCTTTTGACTTTAAGTTTAACTGTTTAAGACTAATTAACAGTATATGCATGCAAACAATTCTCGTTATGTTTAAACATATTAAGGACATTAAGATCTGGCATTTTCACTATAATCCAGGATTAAGTTAATCCTTTGTGTGTATGTATGACCGGCTAAAAGTTCCTTTAATTTCACCGAAAAAGCAAAAACAAAACAAGATCATAGAATAGCCGCAACACCATCCTAATTTTTCACATATACAATTCAGCCAACATGGAGCACATTCTCCCTCAGTCCATCAGGTTTGGTACTAATGGTATACTCAGTATAATGAACGCGACACGTATATAAATTGAATGTGGTTTGATTAGGCCAAAAAACGTATCTGGGTTTCTGTTTCCCCGACCCTACCTAGTTTTTGGCCAGCAAAATGCCGACCCTATAGGCTATAATCTTATACTAGCAATTATTATCACAAGGGGAATGCTGCCTGGCTACGAATCCCTACGATTATTATTAAATACCAAAAGGAAGATGGTTGATATTGGAGCAAATTCGTAAAATAATCCATGGGCTCATATGACTGTGGTGTTGGATGAAGGAGAACACGATCATAATTTTGCAAGGTATGAGTATGTTTCGAATATCAAGTATAATAGTCAAGTCAGCCGTACGTGACTTTATTTAATTATGAAATTTATGTTGCTTTTTAACCGCCGTCGTCGTCTTAGCATATGACCTAATTTATAGGTCAGTTTTAAATCAAAAGAACTACTTGACTGTGTGAATAAATAGTGCTGAAAGGAACTGAAATAGAACATCAAAACGTTGTTCGTGTGTTTCGTGATCATAACGAAGACTTGATAAATTAATTATAGTCTTCAAGAAGACGCTTTCGTGGGTTAGCTAAGACTATAACAATATTTTTATTAACGATGGGCTTACAAAATAAATAATAGACTAATTAGTGTAAAACTGAAGTAAAACTAATGTAACGTAACTTTGCCTTTGAGGGGAAAGTTACGCGGTTAGTTGATAATTCTGTAGCCCGCTCCATGTAATCGTTTCGTAAACTCCGCCAGGTTAACCAGGCCAGCTCGGTTCATGTAATCACCTCCTTAATATTTTAGGACTAAAAATTATTAATCTCTCTCTTTTTGTTTTGAAGACGTCGTCGTTGAGGTCAGTCGTCGTGGTCTTGAGGTTTTTCTGCCAATTGATATGCTGTGGATCTTGTCCGTTTTGTTAGGCCAAACGCTTTCAACATCATTCAACATTGTTGAACGATGTTGAATAATGTTGAAAGCACGAGTGGCCAAATGAATTCAACATCGTTCAACATTCACAAAAGCTGGAATCGACAATATCCCGCATGGCGCATGTCTCTGTTCAACAAAGTTGAATGAAATGTGGCCAAATGCGTTCAACATGCACCTTTCAACATTTTGAGAACAATAGAAATGTTGAACGCGTGTTGAACGAAAATTTGAACATGTTCAAATTTCGTTCAACATCATTCAACACCATTCAACAACGTTCAACATCATTCAACAGAGGTGGCCAAACGCTTTCAACATGTTGAATTCAACAATGTTGAACGATGTTGAATGAAATGTTGAAAGCGTTTGGACAGGCCTTTAATGAGTTACATTCTATATATGTTCGCCTTGGTCTGTGTGATTTGTTTATTACTGTTAAATACTTAATAGTAAAAGATCAGCATATTTTCTCTTCGTATTTGTTCTTGGGGGTGACTCCGGAATGAATAATTTTAAATGCCTTTTCGACTTAAAATCGCTTTTACCTCGTCTCGCGCCTCAAACGTTTCTTACCTCCATGGTGTTTGGTCCGTCTTCTTCGCTGCACTTCAAACCAGTTGTTATAGCTGGGTACTATAGAAATATACTAAACTAAAATTGTCGTCACCAGGAATTTATGCGGCTTCAGTGGGCGGAATATATTACTCCTTGCTATAGCTTTTAAATACTGATATTATTGTCATTTCCGTTTTGGAGCCGACATTCAATTCAATTCTTGATTTCGTTCACAAAAGATTATTCTGATTTATTCTCTGGGAGGTGCTTTTAACTTTAGTGCTGCGTAGGTAGTATTTTTCCGGCTTGTTATACACGCGTAAAAATCTCGTAAGTTGTTACAGCATAGCAGATAAGCCTCTGTATCATGCTAAACCATCAGGTGCTGATGGTGAACAAGGCTATCAAACTTACAGAATGTTTGACAAAGTTGTTAAGCTCACTGTCAATCAACGAGTACAGGGTATGAGCTCTGAACAAGTCAACTTTAGAGATTTATTATTGCGACTTCGCAAAGCTGAGTGAGTTGATGACTGGAAGTTACTTTTGACTCGTCAACCATCAAACATCACAAATTTGTGTAAATTCGAAGATTCTATTAGACTCTTCTACAGCAATGAACAAGTTTGCTTTCAAAGATAAAAACAATGACTGTTCCAGTAGCCCCATTGCAGAGGCCAACACTTGACCTTAAATTCATGGTTAACATAACTCTGGCACCTTTTGCTAAAAATACCACAGGTTGTAATGTCATCTGGACAAATTTTCTTGGCAGCCGCTGATGAATGCCGAGCATTGATATGAGCAACTGGATGCTCAAGTTTAGTCAGTTGTTCATGGTTGTAATTTGCAACAATTTGAGAACTACAGAGGTCCTTTATTTGATGACACACAACCATCATGTGTCCCAATATGTCCTATCACTGTCTCCTTGCAGGCAGAACAAGGACTCCATGAGAGACAACAATTACCTCTTAGACTTGCTTGGGCTGTAACAATACACAAGATCCAAGGTTCCACACTGCCAAAGGCTTGGATTGATATTGGTAAATCTGAGAGAACTGCTGGAGTCTCTTATGTTGCAATCAGTAGAGCGAAAACCCTGTCATCTTGTGTCATTGAACCCATGACTTATGAAAGATTGACAAGCTTAAAATCATCAGCAAGTTTGCAGTTCAGGCTTGAAGAAGAAAACAGGCTAGATCGTTTGGCATAGGTAATATGCAGTGTATTATTGAGTGAAATCCATTTTTTCTTATAGTTTTTATAATTCCGATGAGCACAGTCACAGTATAATTCAAAACACAATGTCTAGGAGCAACAAATACCAAAAAGTCTTCTGTATGCATGAAACTTGGATGTTTGGCAAGGTGAAGAATGGTAAGTGCAACTATTTCTTTCAAAGTAAATTATTATAGCCCCACGTCCTACCCATTATACTTTATCCATCTTTTAAGTTCGCCTTCTGTCCGTTTTTAAATTATACATACTAACAAATCCATTTTTTTCTTATAGATTTTTACAATTCGAATTCTGATGAACACAGTATAATTCAGAGCAAAATGTCTGGCTACAACAAGTATACCAAACAATCTGTCTCAGCACAGTCAACAAAAATGGACTATCAATTCCTTCTACAAGCCAACTAAAAGGACTGTATGTTCTTTGGTGAATTGACGAACCATACTTGATGCAGCATCATCTCATCAACCTTTAGAACTATTTATGCTACCACATCTGATTTAATGGAGTACTACATCTAACTTGACGAAATAGTCTACAGTGGTTTCTACAAAGGATTTGTGGATAAACCGTATATGCAATGAAGTGAATGAACTGTTAATGGAATAGTCTATAAGAAGTTGCTTACACCTCAACTTTGTCTAAATGCAGTGATTTATGGAAAGTGGAAGCATTATCTGTGTATCATGGATAGCCATAACATTTGGAGGGAAAACTATGCTAATTTCAATGATATATTCCCGAATGACAATTACAATACTGTCCCGACGCAGTGACGTCAGGCACATTCCAAACTCGTGCCCAGACTCATGGTATAAACGGCTTGTCATTTCCCCTCCTCGGCAACAGATCTCGTGTATAAATCTCGTGTAAATCGTATCGTATCCATCATGAATCGCGAGGTAAACGAAGCTATGCGTTAGAAAGAACGGGACAATCTAGTTTAGTGTTAAAGAGAGAAGTCCAGGGGCGGATTTAGCATACATCAGACCAGTCACGCGACTGACGTAAAAAATCACAAGAATAATTGCGCAATCAGACAATATTTTAATCTCAAGAGTTCTTCGGAGAGATTGAGTTTCAAATTCGCTTTTATCTTAGTTTGCGAGTCAAGCAAACACCGAGCAGAGATGACCGGTGGTCAGCGTTCGCTTTGAAAGTTTTGCTGGATCTGCACCATGGCAACCACTTTTTTGCTGGATTTGCCTCAAACCTGATTGGCTCTCGCGTTGATTTCAAGGGTTTTGCTGGATCTGCACCATGGCACAGGTCGACCTCACATCCAAAATTGAGGATTATCCTTAATTGTCAACTCGCCTAAAATTAAGGATAATCCTTAATTTTAAATGAAAACTCTCCCCCATACCCCTAACCACAACCCCCCGGAAACCCTAAACCTAACCACAACCCCCCGGAAACCCTAAACCTAACCACAACCCCCCGGTAGCCCTAAGCCTAATCACAACCCTCCGGAAAAAAGTCCCACGTCTCAGACCCCGACCACAACGCCCCTCTAGGATTTTTAGCTTTATGTGTTCAAGTTTAACATCCCGCTTGTGGGACAGATAAATTAAGGCCATGTCTTAATTTGAGCCCTATTTTAAAATTAAGGCCATGTCTTAATTCTAGCCCTATTTCACAATTAAGATATACGCTTAATTTTGGTAATTTAGGGATTTGGCTCTGGGAACGAGATTGTGCCGCAGTAAGACGACTGACTCAATGATTTATCGTTTGCTAACTACAAAATCATAATGTATGTTAATGCACAATACTGTGATTGTGTATGTGTGTGTGTATGTATGTATGTAATGTAGTACGAAAACGTGAAGCTGTATACTGTTTAGATTATTAAGACAACAAGAATCCTACCGTTTATAACTTTAAAATGATTTGACCACTGAGTGACCACAACCACTGCAATTCAGATCGAGTTTTGTTTACCATACGGCGTTTGGTTTCTTCAAGTTCTCTGGTTTTGCTTCAAGATATATTAAACCGACTGTTTGTATCCTTTTCTTCGTTGTTCTCTTTTATTATTTAAGTAAAACAGGCTCTATTTCGTTAAACGAAAGCAAAAAACTGACAGATTTTATAATATTACCAGGGTTAAGTCACGTTGGCCTGAAAAACAGAGAAAAATCTTCTCGACATTTCGAGCGAAGGCCCTTCCTCAGGAGAAATTATAGGGGCCTTCGCTCGAAACGTCGAGAAGATTTTTCTCTGTTTTTCAGGCCAACGTGACTTAACCCTGGTAATATTTGGATTTCAACCGTGGCCGACGCTGTCCTAGAAGCTTTTAAGATTTTATAATAATTTTCTTCGTCGCTAGTCACCAGTGTCCAACTATTCTTACCGCATGACACCGTACTAAACATATATATATATATACAAACAAACAAACAAACAAACAAACAAACAAACAAACAAACAAACAAACAAACAAACAAACAAACAAACAAACAAACAAACAAACAAACAAACAAACAAACAAACAAACAAACAAACAAACAAACAAACAAACAAACAAACAAACAAACAAACAAGCAAACAAACAAACAAACAAATAAATAAACTAGAAATACATGAATGCAACAACCCCTCGCCCACTTTTATCAAATGCTTTTTTGAAACCAACCCACCCACCCACCTACCCTGATTAAAATAAGCACATCTGATATACAGCCAATAAAAAAACAAACAGATATAAAAACAAATGATAATCCTCAAGATAATTCTATAATTTATGAATAAGATGACTAAACTGATTTAACATTTCAAAGCAAAACCTAGATTTCATTATTAAATTCTGGTTGTATACAAAATATTTTTTAGGAGGTTTCAAAAGGGATTATGCTTTCCTTTTGAAACCTAAAAAATGGCTTCCCTATGCATACATGTTTTGCAAAGGCAGAATTAAATGTCAACAGCTCAAAAATTACATTTATAATAGAGTCCGGGATAAAAACAATTCGGTAGAATCGGATTGTAGAAAGAAGTATTAAACAGACAACGTTTCAGTCGAAAATTTGGAAATACAGCCAAAAAAATTGCCAAAGCCCACGAGTATTTAATAAAAGGTGATTGCAATGCAATAAAAACATCACGTCTACATAAGCTTATAAAGGTAGTGTTTTAAGTTAGCTTTAGTTAAGCTGATTTATGGTTTGGACGAGCAAAGGGAAAGCACGAAAACGTGAAGCACTATATTGTTTAGGTTAAGCGAAAACTTGAAAACAACAAGAATCCTACCGTTAACTTTTGACCACGGAGTCACTGTAATTCAGATCGAGATTTTGTTTACCATACGTCGTTTGGTTTCTTCAAGTTCTCTGGTTTCTCTTCAAGATATATTAAACAGGTTGTTTGTATCCTTCTTTTCTTCGTGCTCCATTTCGTTTAATAAATAAACGAAAGCAAAATACTATCTTATTTCATCTTATTTGCTGAAAGTTTATAGTTTTCTTCATCGCTAGTCACCAGTGCCCAACAATTCTTACCGCGCGACACCGTACCAAACATATATATATATATATATATATATATATATATATATATATATATATATATATATATATATATATATATATATATATATAAACTATTTCCCAGATTTCGTCTCCCTCGCTTTTTCTACACGCGTGTAAAATGGACTCCACGCGTGTCGAGATTAGCAATGCGCGAGGACATAAACTTGGAGTTCTAGTTGGAGTTCTGGTCGGCAAGTATGAAATCCCTTACTATTTTCGTTGGTCTAGTTGCTATTTTTGTCGGCATAATCGTGTACAAAGTTTATTTACCGCTTAATCCAAAGTTCATGGAAGACACAGTATCACCAGCATTATTCAAGCTTATCGATCTCTTGGGTTCCGTTTGTGGAAAGCTCGGAATGGGCTATTACATTTAATATGCGCACCCCCCCTGTCGAGGACCATTGTATGTCACTATTTTTACCCCTTTGGAATTTTTGAAAATTGCTGCTCCCCCTTTGGAAATTCTGTCTAACACCCCCTTTGGAAAAGTGTTTATCCCCCTCTGGAAATCCACTCTTTTGACTTTTACCCACCTTGGAAAAACAGGTCTTCGACCATCTCTCGTACATGCAATTTAAGGGGGAGTGTGTGAGCAGGTGAGAAGCTAGTTGTTGACCAACCCCTTTGGAAATGCAAAACACCCCCTTTGGAAATGTGAAAATTAGTGTCCTAATATACAGTTAAAAAGGCCCTAAATCATGCATGGTTGAAATCCACGTGTACCGAGCCCGTACTGAGTGCATGGCTAAACTGTTGTGGATGTCCTGCCACTGGCCGTACTTGTTATGTGTAATGTTGTGCATGTTGTAAATGGTCATATTTGTATTAGTTGTAAATGTGGCGGAACTTAATAAATAAATATGAATACTTTTGTGGGAAAGACAGACTAGATAGTCCACTTTGACCAGTTTCTAATTACAATAAATAAATTAATGTTAAAAATGATGGGATTTCACTTTTCCATCATTAAATATACCATATGCTGGTTGTCATATTTGGGTCTTATCAAATATATCTTTTATTTCGGCAAAAAGAGCCGACGGCAACTATGTTGTCATGGCAACAGTGGTATAAATAGAAGTATGTTAAAAAATATTAAATGTTTGGAATAATTATTGGTCATTCTTCGTTGTCAAAAACTAGGCTTTCCTTTTGGTATTTCAGAACGAAATACCGGTCTGACGCAAGAATAATATCATACAAAAGTTAACCAGTTGGCTAGATTCCAGAAACTTTACTTTAGTGTTTATTATAATTATTTAGACTGGTTAGATCACAAGAAAAAAACATCTTCATTTTTCTTCTTTTTTTCGTCATAATCACATTAATTAATAAGATGTATCATATGTATCAATGTTATGAATTTCTAAGAGGGCTTTTTGAGGTCGGGACGCTTAGAAGTTGCACTAACCGTGACTGTCTGTAAATGCCCGTTATGCCATTGTAGTTTTTCCTTGTAGACAGAAACTCAAAGTATTAAAAATTAATTATAAGCGACCTGCACTATGAGGTCACATGATCCCAATCCTCTAAAAATAGTACAATTGCCATGCAAAATGAAAATTACAGATTCAGTCATTCGAATGAAATGTTCAAACAAAAATGTCAACTGGTTCAATTAATATACAAGTAACAAAATAGCTTCATTCTTCTAGTTTCTAAGACTTTTCCGCATTGAATCTTGAGCTTTTTTCATCTGCGAATAGAGATAGGATTTTCTATTCTGAAGACATTTTATTGAGTCGTGGCCGTAGGTTTTTTCACTTTTCTTTCTAGAAATTTCTTCTTCGACAGTAAAAATTTCTGTTTCAAGATTCTTTATTCTTGCCATATTTTTTCCCAACGTTTTTTTCTTCAATGACTTAGATGGCCCCGCATCTTCTCCTGAACTTACAATGGTTTCAAACTCATTTTCAAGAATAGCAACTTTTTCTTTACGCCAATTTTGGTTAATCTTCATAGCAATTTCCTCCCGAGATAACTTAGAACACGAAAGCTTTTTTGCTTCTTTATTCCAAAATTCTCGCCGGGCTTTTTCATATCCGTGGGCACTTTCTACTTCACTAAGGTCATAGATTTTAATTCCCTTCGCTTCCCATGGTTTGGGCGAGCGCAAAAAAGAATTGATTGTTGGCTTTACGTGTTTTGGAGTTTGATACTGCTCTTGTTCCTGGAGACGTTCGTGTGGACCTTCTTCACTTTCACATTGATCACGCTCAGGATTTTCAAGTTCAGGGTCAGTACTAAAAGAGCTCGTGGATGGACCTTCCTCGTCACTGTCTATTTCTGTTACGTCTTGTTCAAAACGGCCCGCTTTCACTGCCACTGGCTCACAAGCATTTGAAATATTTCCAGCTTCAGGCTGATAGTTTCTCTTTCTTGGACTTTGTTCCTCACACACTGCAACTGGTTCATTCGGTATAAAGGTGTTCTTTTCAAAACCGATAATCTGCACTCTAAATATTTTTCTGCAATCGCCCGTATTGCTTTCTTGCGTCGCCACTGCTTCAAGAGATAATGTGTTTTCCTGAGGGGTAGATACTCGAACACCGCCAAAAATAAATTGATAATTTGATAAATTAAATCCATCCCGTGTCAACTGCGTACGTAATTCCCACAGCTTCTTACTTTCAATAAAGTGAGGGAGAATGAACGCAAAGTTTTTTCCTTCAAATACTTTGATTACAGACATCGTGTTGGGGCAACTCACAACATTACTACGGTATATAAGCTGATGTAAACACGCCTTACGTAAGACTATAATTAGAAGGTCGCGTTACCGCTTATAATGCCATGCATATACCGCTATTTTTAGCGATTGCATAGAAGAAATGCATATAAAGACTCATTAAACATGGTTTCTTTTTTCCTTCATAAATTACTAATGAGTAATTCTTAAACGACATTGTACCACTAGTCTACATAAATACAAAGTTGAAAGTTTTGTTGTAATCGTTAGTTTGATCGGCTTCGTCCACCGGCATCCGGCTCTCCGCGTTTTTAGTTTACTTATCGAGATATATAGTCAGATAAGTTATTTTTGTTATAGCCATGGCATCACCTATATATATATATATATATATATATATATATATATATATATATATATATATATATATATATATATAATGATAAAGGTTGTTCTCCGAGTTTGGTAGAGTCGGACTAGTAAACCGAAGGTTGCGGTTTCGAATCCGGCATGGCTTCGTTCACTCGGAGAACAACCTTTATCATTATTAATTACCCGAGTGTAAATTTCCACATTGACATCGCATATATATATATATATATATATGAATGAAACATGAATATGATTTGGTTGTCCAACGATTTCTTCTATAGTCGAAGGATCCAATATAGGATTCAATAGTCTGTCATTCGTAAATAAATTTAGTTCGCATTTTTATACTGTACTAAAGAGGATTTAATAACATTCAGAAGCACAAACAGTTTTAATTTCTGGTTGGCCTTATTCACTGTGGGGGGGGACAGAAAAAAAATCCATGCAAGCAAATTAAGAAGAAAAAAATATATGTACGACACGAATGTTACATAAGAAAATATATGCAAATTAAGAAAAGAATTACATGCACAGCTGACCACCGAAAGAAAAATTGCGTGCATGACTAAAAAGTCCCCCCCCCCCATCACTTTTCTAATGGTCCGTCCCTAAGCAAACTGTGTAGGTTTCAAGCTGTCACGACATTGCTTTCGCCCCGCCCCGCGGAATTCTCCGACATAGAAGAGGCAACGATTATAATAAACAAGCCCTGCATGTGAAGATACCAAATAAAGAACAAACGTTCTCAGTTTCTACTGTATTTTATTATACTATCGTGAAAACTAAACATTAGCCAGAGGCGATCTGAATCAGGTAATGCATGAATGTAGTTTTAAGATTAGGGTATTCCATCTACTTCAGTTAATGAGATACAGTGTTTAAGAAGGTAATTACTCTCCTGTAATTGAGCTATGGGACAACCAAAAAGAGTGAATGTAAAATCTTCGCGAACCAATCCGCTCAGCTGTTCAAGGATTTGAGTCCGTACTTCAGCCAGGTTTCTTTCTAGGTCGTAATCGACCAAAAATGCAAGCGTGCATTTGCTTTCGTCGTCTCGGATGAGAATCATATCAAGGTTAAGGACCAACAAGTAAGCAGAACAGTCAGGCAGGTATCTCTAAATACTGACATGACGTTGGCGAGGCTGGGCGTTACCGCTAAACAAACAAACTTATAAATACCGTTTATCTATTTAGGGACAGAATAATATTAACCCACTTTGTCGTCGTTCTCATCATTTCACAGCAAGTAAAGATGTCTTTCAAAAAATTTAGGGAAGGAGATACGATTGCGGATTTAAATTACTTGGCGAGTATCTTAGAGAGTGGAAACGTGCCGAGTGTTACCAGAACGGTATGTACGGAGATGAAAAAGAAATACTCTTTACCAAAAGCATTGAAGGAAAATAAACCCAACTTTACACGTTTGCCAAACGATCAAGTCGCTCAAAGTTTACTGCCAGACGATGTTCCATATGCTTTAACCGCAAAACAGTCGAGGGGAGACGGAAGTTGTTTTTTTACTTCCATTTCATTAAGTCTGGTAGGGAGTGGTTATCTTAGTTCAATTCTGCGTATTCGAATAGCAATTGAACTTTTTGAAAATGCGGAGTGGTACAGCGATGCGCAGCGAATTGATGACGTCATTGGCGAAGGGTCGATTTCAATGAACAAAGCATCCCTATTTGTCATGATTACATCGTGCGAAAATATGAATCTGGGAACAGACAGAAGAAGCATCATTAAAAACGTTGCCGTAAAAACGTGTAACACATGTCAGTGGGCTTCACTTATCCATGTCATGGCTGCCGCTTCTGTTTTACAAAGACCAGTTTTCAGCGTCTACCCTAATAAATGCGGAACAGCGGGAATACGCTCTCTTGTATCACGCCGAAATTAGACCGAGGACCGACCATGAAAGCATTTTCAACTACCAAAATCCGATTTTTGTCATGTGGACGAGATTATCCGTATCTACACAAAGCAAGTGGTTTCAACCGAATCATTTTGTTCCATTGTTTCCACAAACAGAGTTTCAGAAAGTTCACTATGATGCAGAGTTTCCTCCACTTTCGCAAACACTTGGCAAAGATCAGCACAAGAGGTATACAGTCGTTGGCATCTAAGCGTGTACGCCGCCCGTCAAAACATGTTTTATGTCATAGTCAAAGTTAAATGTTTACCTTGAAACATATTAGGTTTTCATTCGAAAACCAATACATTGTCACATGAATGTGCCCTTAGCCAATCACGTCTCGCCAATCCCACGGTGTTGATTTCAAAACGGTCAACTTTGGCTTAAATTTAGAACATGTTTTGACGGGCGGTGTACACGCTTAGGTGCCAACGACTGTAGTTTCCGTGATTTATGATTTCGTTTTTAGTTTCTTATTTCTTATTTCTTATTTCTTTACTTTAGAGAGAGGAGGATTTGAGTATTTCCCGTCAGTCCTTTCGCGGCTTTTCCAAATATCTTTACAAATTGTTTTTCCATAAAGCTAGGCGGTAAACAAGATTTCTGAATAGGGTTAGGATTTTTGTTCTGGTTAAGGTATGGAGAAGATTGCTTAAGTCTTGAGAGTCACTGAAACTTGATGACAAGTTTGGAAAAAGACAAATTTGACGATATATTTTGGAAAAGCCGCAAAAGGACTGGACGGGTCCTTTTGAGTCATCCCTTTCAACTTCGACCATGGAAAACGGTCTTTGTTGTACTAATGTACATGTACTTTACAACACGAAACAAACGAAACGTTTTTGAAATGGTACTCCGCAAACGAGTATAATCGTAATTAACCTTTTTGCCCAGCTTGGTCGAGTCAAGAAACCGTCATAAATAATAAAAATTAAAAATTACTATACACTATAGTCTATAGCGAGTTTCCGATTTATTCTTTTAGAAAAGATTTTTATTCTCAAAATATTTTGTGTTGGATCTAAACAGATTATTAAATCAACCACATCGCTTAATGTGTATACTGTGGCAGGTTTTGAATTGGCATGCATGGCTATAAATAATTGCCTTCAGCGATTGGAGGCAAGTTATCCAATTTAAGTTATCTAAACCGTGTAGGTTTCATAGCTCAACATGTATAGCGGCGCACCAGAATCCCAAAGGCGAAGTTCAAATATACTAATAAAGTAAACAAATTTTTCGCGACAAAATTTGTTTTTATCAGGCTTTTTTCGACATTAACAATCACAAGTACTGTTTATTCATGTACAGTTCATATTCAGTAAAACAATGAGATTTCGTGTATTGCCAGAACTGATAAATTACACAATTAGCACCATAAGCAAGCCAGCCCCAGCTATGGGAGCTAGCCCTTCTCATGTAAACACGAATGAAAATCATCTCGCCAAAGCGCGCTGGTTCACTTCTAACACCCCCTATTATCGACGGATTCTTCATGCCCATTAAAAAGCAATGTTGTTGACAAATATGAGACACATGAGCAGTGGCGTAGCCAAGGGCGGGCCAGGCCGGGCAGCCCGGCCAATCCGCGTCAATGACATCATTATTCTACTAATCTCCAACGCTAGTCCGTGGCCAGGCCACACGTTTGTGATTTGTGTACTCGTGACTAAAGAATCTATGCACAATAAATACATAATCAAACTGACTAAAATGTTTGCCGCAATCCTCCAAAAAAATAATGTAAATATTTAATTTTCGTATTTTATAATATTCAGAATTCTACAAATTATTTCCCTAAAATGCAGGAAATGGCATTTCAAAACCCCTAAATTTGAAAAATTTTCCGCGATGTGCTACCCCCTTCTTTAGAAATGTCACTTCGTGCCCGTCCAATTGGTCAACCCTGGCTACGCCACTGCACATGAGGGCAAACAATCAGTTTAGATCCAAAAAATGCAAGCTATTTTAAGAATAATAATTTATAAGAAGAATCGTTTTGAAGTGAACGAGTTAGAAACTAGCTATATAGTAATTTTTTAACACTATTTCTTGACTTAGACCAAGCTATAGGCTACAGTGCCGGATTTAGGACAGGGCAGACTGGGCAGTCGCCCAGGGCCCCCACAAAATAATGTTTAAGGGGGGCCTCCACAAAAATGTCTTGAAAGTTGAAAAAATAGGTCTTGAAATGAAAAAAATCTTGAGAGAAATTCGATTCGATTTGACAGCTTCTATTGCTTTATTACACTTTAAAACACGAAACGAGTAGCAGTGAATGTTTTTGATATGGGATCAAAAACTTGCAACAATAAGTCTGCAAAGTCAATCCTGCAAAAAAAATTTTTGTTCAAGCTCCGCTCATGTTTGGCTTATTTTTATACTCGACTTTTCTTCAACAAAAATTGATTTCATTATACATGTATAATGTATTAATATCTCGCAACGCATTGCGACACAAATCGACGATATAATCGATATATATATATATATATATATATATATATATATATATGTGTATATATATACACGTTTATAAGATATAATATGAGTAACTATTTCCATTTCAGGCCGACTAAGGCAAACCAATCGCCTAAAAAGAAATTCAAACGAATCATTCAAGAAAAGGATCGCATGGATGCACCTCGAAACACGAAATCGATCAATACCCCAAAACAGGAACCGTTTCAACCATCTGTATCGTCATTGCCGTTTCCCACCTTATCAAATAATTGGTACAAGCGTCAAGCGCTAAAAGCTGACAAAGACATTAAAAACGTAGATCCCAAGCCCCAGGTGAAAGCAACTACTTTCGATGAAAAAGTCAGTTCGTCTGCTCTTCCATTCCCAAATATGTCGGGAAAATGGTACGCAAAACAGCCAAATCGCCAAAATAATGACAAAAAAGACAAAGAAAAGAAATCAAGTTTGCCGTTTCAACAACTTTCAAGAAATTGGTATAAAAAAAGGGGAAAGCTTTTTGCTAAAAATCGATCGAGGAAAGAAGAAAAAAAGCCAAGAGATGAAGGGAAGTCCTTAGAGGAAAGTGTTCTTAATCTCGAGACAAAGCTAAAAGATAAAAAAATGTCGGATAGGACACGAAACGAATATGTAGCAATTCTGGAAACCGGAAAATACTTAATTAATAATGGACCCTTGGTAGCTGCTCAAGAAATAAGTAAAGTTTATCGGGCAAGTAAGCAAAGTTCATTAAGTTCTGCGAAAAGACGGCTTCGCTCTTCTGAACTTCTCCGAAAGCTGAAGAAATATTTCAACGTCGTTGAGATTGACATTTGTGGAACAGCGTACATTGTGGAGAATAAGTATCCAAACATTAATGAACTGGCAACAACACTGGAATCCAACTTAAAATCGACTGCAAGGAAGAATATGAATGACCATATTAAAAACAAAATTGGTTCGCACTTTAAATCAGCTCTTACATTTTCAGACACAAAGAAGGACAGAGACATAATCAAGGCTCTTTTCACAAAAGCAACTAGCGTGCGATTTGTCGCAAATCTAATGGATGTAAAAAACAAAAGTGCCATTATGTCTTGTCGAGATGAATTTGAAGAAAAACTGTCCCAGTTCGAAGAACTTTGCAAAACTTCCGAAGTCGTACGTAACGACATGACTTGCGAGCAGCAACGACGACTAATCAAGAGAATCATAAATAAAAGAAAGCAGAATTTGATGCAACTTCCTTACGACAACAGAGGAAGAAAATTAAAAGCGGAAGTATTTCCTCAATTGGGAGCTTCCCTAGAAAAGATTTTCCAAGAAGGGGGGAAAGAAGAGATCGGAGGCTTGGAATGCCATCCTAGGCTTACAACAGATGTCCGATATCGAAGTAAGGATAATAACTTCTTCATGAGACAAGCTCGAGAAACTCTATTGAGCGTGGCTCCACCAAACTTTTCAATCGCATTATCAACGTGTTACAACTATACCGAGTCGTACAAAGACGGCACATATGCGGCGAAGCGTCATCACAGTGGAGCAGAAATCAACGCCAAAATTTCCCTGAAGCCACCTCCAAGAATTGGAACTCAAAAAGAAGTGATAAACTTGCACTGGAGTACAAAAAATGTAAACCTACTTTTGGAAGATGCTGAAGGCGGAAGCAGCGACCAAGTGATAGACTCACGAGACGCCAAGAGCATGATTTGTGGAGATATCCCACCTGTGCAACTACCTGGGAAAAGCTGGAAACCCATCATATATCCTGACCACACTTTTGAACAAGGTCGTAACAACGCTGTTTACCCCAAAACCCATTTACTCATGGATGCCACAAAGTTTCAGTCATCTCCAGGGCAGGATAGTGACGGTTCCGCGGACAAAGTTGAAGATAGGATCGTCACAAGAACTGGGAAGACGGTTATGCTTGTGAACATTGCTTTCTTTGAACCAGAAACAACTTTCCGTGGTATGAATGAAATATTTCACATGCTAGCTCTGCCAGAACTGGACAGCATTTTCCGTAATCCAACCAGTGAAAGACTGAAAAGCGTTTTTAGTTTCATTGTTGATAATGGTCATTCAGAAGATCCTGATAGCCCTCTTACACAAATGTGCATGGTTCGAATCTTGCGAATGCTCTCCCTTTATAAAATATCCCAAAGGTCGTTTGCTGAATACCACAGCAAAAGAAACTTTGCGGAAAGACCGCACGCGGCTGCAAACGAAGTACTATCCAGGCATGGTTCGTTCGACAGTAGTCGTATCCACAAAAACGCAGTTGCAGGCAGCAGTGAACACCGAGAGAACATGGAAGCAATGGCTGAAAATGTAAAGCAATGTTTGCGCCAAGCAAAATTCGGCGGTCATTTTATTAAAGCATTGAGGGGAGTAACGGAGAAAGAACAAATGTTCAACGATGAGGATAAACTTAAGCAGTTTTTAGCGTTAAGCGAAGAGCGTAAAAGCGAATGCACATGGACTTACAAGCCTGTACAAAATTTTTGTTTAGAAACACTTATCTGTGCTTGGGGAATACCGAATAGCTTTGAAGGGTCGTATGCACAAGACTATGACATTATTACAAATGCGACTGGGCCACGGACATGGAAAGACAAATACAGTACTACAATTTTTAGCAAAGAGAAAGTAGCCAAGGATGGGGTACTAAATGTCGAACAACCAGTGCCAGATTACGTTCGCTGGTTTCGGTCAAGTGGAGAACTCCATTACCTGTCATTCGAAAAAACAGTTGCCATCATATCACAGTCCAAAGAAATCGTCCTCCGTCCTGGAGAGTTTCTTCCAACAAGACTGTTAGAACTGTTATTTCAACTAAGCAGTGATCCTCCTGAAAGTGTTCTGGCCAATTTAGCATTTTTGTGTTGGGTTCCAGTCAACGACGTTAAGATGCATTTCAAAGAGCAAAGGGAGAAAATGGAAAAAGAATATGAAAACGACCTTGAAAGAGAACGCTGGAAACAACATCATCTTTATGGGAAACGAGTGAAAGATCTGCAAGATATGTGTATCGAGAACGATATTCACTACAGAGGTCTACAAAAACACGAACTTGTTAGTCAGTTATCGGCAAAAACAGACAAAGATCCTCCGTCAGATTACAAGCCCATCTACAATGGAAACATACAATCAATATCAGAAGACATTATCACCATTAAAAAGTTTCCTGTCACCCTTCTCAAGTTCATCCTCAAATCCCATGGCATTACTTTTAAGGGATCCAAAGATCAATTAGTACTGCGCGTTTTTCTTTTGCGTCATCGCCGACATCATTTTGCCTTTAAATCCCAAATCGATGAAGTACAAACCACAATTGAACACGTAACGCAAATCATGTATGCAGAAATTGAGCACGACATTGTTAACACAAACATCATAGATATAAGACGACAACGAAAGTACGGCACGGCTGAACTGACGAAGGACAAATCAAAGCTTGCAATTCCAAGTCAAATACAAGATCTACCGGACATACCAACCACCGCATTTTGTGATTTGATGGAGTACGTGAACACCCTTGGTAACACTGACAGAACTGACGTTCCTCACCCAGGAATAGATGAAAAACTACAACCAACGACTGATACAGACTCGATTTTCTCGTTCTTTGAAATTGGACAACGGATAAAAGTTAGATGGACCGCAGACGACATTGGTGATACTGGATGGAGAGCAGGCTGGTACATTGCTGAAGTTCAAGGATCAGATGTAGAATCAGACAAAATAAATGTAGTATATACATCAGAACCAAATTGTGTGTGCGATGTTGAAGTAACACCTAGTTTTATTGAAGGAAAATTACGATTGTGGAAAAAAAGTGCGAAAAAATAAGATTTATAGTAAACAACCTTCAGAACAATAGTTTAATGTAATAATTATAATTTACATAATGCAACAACATTGCAGACTTAATCCAATCTGTATTGAACTGGCATGTAGTTTTAGCTTCAACTGTTTGCTGTATAGATCTTAAACCTTGCACAGCATGTCGTTACTCAATACATGTATCAGGCTTCTAAATTTAAATAACTAGTTGGTTTATATTCGCTTTAACTGTACTTGACTAATCATATATTATATAATATATACTGTATGTATATGTATGTGTATATATATATATATATATATATATATATATATATATATATATATATAATTAGCCAAGGAAATACATGTAGTAATGTGTGTTTATATGGTGTATATATGGGGTGCTTACATTTAACCAACAACAACTGAACTTCTATTTTTAATAACAATCTTTGTAACAAAAGCAACACAACAGAACTATTAAGTTTAACATTTTAGTTTTTTTCAGGTAAATTAAAGGCATGGATGTTCATTGTTGTTTACGTATAAATATATTTGTTCTTGTGTTCTCTTTGCTCTATATCACGTTAACTTTTATCACGTTGTATTAGTTGGCCTGGAAACGTGAGGGGTATTGTATATTCAAAAATTTGAAAGATGGCGTTTTAGATTTTGAACACTTAGAAAAAATAGAAAAGGCAAACCTGTATTTGTGCTTTTACCCTCTTGGAAAAGCGGGGAAACCATGCAACACCCCCTTTGTGGAGAAAAAGGGTAAAACACAAAAATCCCCCCTCCACTTCCTATAAAATAATTATACGCCTTTTTAATTTCAAATGTGTTTTCAATAGAAACACTGGAACATCCCCTCTGGAAATACCTTTTCTACCTTTTCACCCTTCTGGAAATACCTTAGCACCCCTCTGGAAATATGGAAATATGTTATAAATCCCTCTAGGAAAAGCAAGGAAAAGACTGGCAACACTGGCTGTCACCCCTCTGGAAATCTGTTTCTACCTTACAGCCCCCTAAATAACTTTGGAATAGGTAATGATGGAGGCCCGTCTGGAAAATGGTCAGTGTAGAACCCCTCTGGAAAACGGAGGTCCTCGACAGGGGGGGTGCGCATATTAAATGTAATAGCCCAATTGCACCAAGATACTGGATTACGCGTGTTATCATTAGATCGATGGACGGGTCAGAGAAGGGGCATTTTGATGGCGAAGGAGATGTTGAAGATACGACGATTTCTGGAGTTCCTGTGAGAATATATCGGTCAAAGACTGGTCTTACTCAAAACAATGCCCGACCTTGTTTGATCTATTTTCATGGCGGTGGTTTCATATTTTTTAGCGCGAGATCACAGATTTTTGACAAGATGTTGTCGAAATTTTCGGCAGCCACTGGGTCCGTGGTTATCTCGGTTGATTACGGACTGGCCCCCGAACATATGTACCCAGCCCAATTTCAAGAGTGCTATTCCGTTGTTTCAACCGTGATTGCGGAGTTTACGAAATTTGGAATTATTAAAAACAAGATTGTTATTGGTGGGGATTACGCCGGGGGACTTCTGTCTGCTGCGATTTCGCTCGAGTTTGCCAAAGAAAAGAGAGAAAAGGATATTGCTGCACAGATATTAATAAGCCCCTGGCTGCAAATGATTGATATGACATGTCTTCCTTCCTATCAAGAGAACTTTGTACATGGGTTAGCAAGAGAGCAATCGGCGTATTACATATCAATTGTTACCACGGGTAAACCCGATATGCAACAAGAATATCAGTCTGGAAATGTTTCAAGATACTTCAGGCAGACACCATATTGGAAGCTTTTAGAAATCCCTGAAAGTTCCAACTGCGCTCAAATTCCCTCTGAGAAGAATATTCCCGAATTTCCTCCTCAATTTGTCCAAACTACAGTAGACCAGCGTCATTCACCACTTTTGGCAGATACTGTGGAAGGAGTACCTTCAACTTTTGTGGCCGTTATTCAGTACGATATTCTTGCAAGCGAAGGCAACCTCTTTGCTCGTCGCCTTGAGAAAGCTGGCATCTCTGTAGTTCACAAGATTTACAAAGCATATCATGGCTTTTTTTATACAACCACAACCACCCCCATGGTCACTGAAGCCATGCAGGATATTATTAATTATCTTAACTCTGTGTTTTATGAAGATTAGATTTCATTCTGTCAAAACTGCAGTGCATATACTGCACCAAAGAACGAAATATAACTGGACTAGTGTAGATAACACCATGAAACCATGGTACTGAAAACCCCAATGTCCCTCATAATTGACAATAAAATTCAGAAATTGCTTTTTAAAATTGCATTTTATGATAATTAATACAACAGACATTTGGTAGGCATTCATCAAGCTCAAGTACCCATGTCGGGAACTTCGCCATCGCTTATCAGCAATTACACATTCACAGTATATTTTGGTTGATTTATATATAATTTACTCACAATCACGTTACACCATGTTCACTGTATCTCTCTCTTTTCTCGGATTGCATGCATGTCTATTATCCAATTAAATCTTGACATTCTATTAATATAATTCTAAACTAATCTTAATTAACCCAATATAACAACAACATAATGCATGAGTCAATATAGCCTGCCTAGCAAGCGTTTCTTGGGGGGAGGGAGGGGGGCGAAAACTGGGAGGGAGAAGAAAAATGGGGGGAGAAGGAAACGGGGGAGCAGGTGAAAACTGGGAGAGAAGAAAAACGATCGCCATTTCCGATCGTGCCAAAACGCCTCCACCGCTTGAGTAATCTTTTTAAGATTTGTGATAGTGCAGGGGGGGGAAGGCGCAAGAAACAGTGTATGAAATCTAGAGTCCCTGAAATGACATTTCCTGCATTGGGGGAGATTTTACCGAATTCTGAAGATTATGTTATCAGGACTTTGAATAAATATCTTTGGGTTCTTCCGAGGGGCAAATCACTCCTGAAAAAGTGTACGTGATAAAAAAATCATGTGATTTTTTTCCATGATTTTTTGATTTTCTCGTGATTTTTTGATTTTTTTCATGATTTTTTTGTAATTTTTCTGAAGGTGTATGTGATTAAATCAGTGATTTTCCCCTCGTGGCAAATAACTCCTGAAAAAGTGTACGTGATAAAAAAATCATGTGATTTTTTTCCATGATTTTGATTTGAATGAGATTCTGAATCGGAGTGTGAGTAATTAGATTCTTCTCAAAAGTGCCCTCAAAGTGCAGGAAATGCCATTTCAGAGACCCTAGATTCAAACATTTTCCGTGGTGGCATGTCCCCGAAACGCACCCCCCTAGAAATGCGGTCACTAAATCGGAAAGGGCCCCCAAAGTAATCAATCCCACGGGCCCCCAGATGCCTAGTTGCGCCACTGATTAAACGGAGGAAAAGATTATTTTTTACTATTTCTTAGCAAATTTTAGGGGGTTAGGGTTATTCCTTAAGGTGAGTTTTGTACCACATGTACAATCTGCATTTTGTACCACATGTACAGTCTACATTTTATACCAGTCTGCAGAATATTCTGACCCATTGACGAATTATTCTTATACTTGTTCATTATTGTTATGTTTGCTGCAACGTCAACCTTCCTGTAGTCGTCGATTAAGAGATTTGTTTATCAAAAGGTTTATTTAAATAAAACAATAGTTTTGCATGCGCAGATCTCCAGTTGTAAGCTTGGGTTCCCTGTTTTACGTGAATTCATAAGCCTGACCTGATGCATTTGAAATTTTGGCGGTATCAACAAATATTCAACAGCCACGACAATATGGAGCAAGAATATCTGCAAGAACTTGAAACACTTAAATCTAATTTGTGTAAAACTGAGTACAAATTTCTGAATGAATGGACTGGTGAAAATTTGAAAAGGCTATTGAATACGAAGAAACAGCAAGCCTCGGATAGTGTCACACACGGACAAGGTAAACGAATATGTTTGGACTTTTGAACGACAATTTTTCGTAAACTTTTAGTCAAATACCAAGTCCTTTGTTAAAAACTTCAATCAGATACCATGGTTTTTGTTAAATGTAGAAAATGTAAAAAGTCTTCAGGACAGCATTGAACATGACCGTGATAAACTGACAAAGTTTGATCAAGGTAAGGCCTGAGTCCACTTCGAGTAAAACAAACCTTCAAATTTGCACTTTACGTGTAAAGAATGTAATAGCTGGATTATGAGGTAGAGAATTTTAATAAGTAATGATTGTTTTTGGGTATTGGTTATTCTGTAAATTAAACGACTTGTTAATAAAAGGTTCACCTACACTGCAAAGCTACTTTTCCTCTGATAAATTTAATAGCCATGAAGGACTCTGCTCAAAACATGATCAGTATTTAGTTATCAGAACTAATCTGGGCAGTTTACAACCTTTTAAAATTTAAATATAGCCCAGCCTATAATATTGATAATCAATATTATAATATAATGTTGATAATCGATATTCAGCAATAACAATCGGTATAAATTACATGTAAATTATTGATTGATTTTGATAAACAGTTGATGAAGGAGATTTCTGTGATTATTTAAGAAATAGAAAACATTTTCCATGTTTCTATAGAGTTATAGAAACACGAGTGGAGGTTTGGGAGAATGAGAAATTACAGTGGGAACACAAGCCTGGAGGGCGAGTGTTTCCACACTATTTCGAGTTCTCCCAAACTTCCACAATTGTTTCTATATAACTCTATAGGAACACGGGGAAAATGTTTTCTACTTCCTTTATAAAATAACCCATCAAAATAGATTAAACGTTAAAAGTAATCCAAATAAAAAGTGTAAATTCTCATTACCCACAACGGATGGCGTATTGGATGGTGTTTGATGGCGTAGTTGATGGCGTATGATGGTGTATAATGGTGTTTCTGTTCAAATTTTAATTAGAATGATGGCGTATTGGATGGCGTAATCTATCCATGTTCTCTATAGAGTTATAGAAACACAGCTTTTAACCAATCACCACTTGCGTTTTAAAAATGTTATTTTATAATACATGTAATTGCTATTGATTATCAAGGCCATGTCACACGAGGTAATTTTCCTTGCAACTTGCAATGCAATGGCATTGTATTGCAAGTTGCAAGAAAGATTTCCTCGTGTGACACCCCATGTTTGCAACTAATGAAAATTGTGTTGCGAGTCACAGAGAAAGTAGAAGTAGCTTCTACTTTTTGCAATTCTACGAGACAAGTTGCAGCATGTGACACCCCCAGTCTGCAACGTGCAATATATTTTTTCGACAAAAATTGTGTTGCAAGTTGCAAGGAAATTGCCTCATGTGACATGGCCTTCAATAGCAATCAAACTACTTCAATCACATTCTAATGCATTTAGTATTGATTATTACTCATAAAACTTTATAAAATACTGTGATTTTCGGTTGAGCTTAGAAACCAGAAGTGATCATTGAACACAATTTGACATGTTCCCATGGGAAATTTGAATATTTGAGCATTTTGACCAATAGCATTAAGGCATTGCCCAAACTTTTAAATTTGTCCTTGACAACATCATAAGTTGCTTCTGGTAACCAATATATGTCACTGTTTCAGTGTTTAAACTTTTCAATAAAACTTTCCCAATCTAAGCTAATAACTGAAAATCACAGTAACATTTTAAAACTGCACATGGTGATTGGTTAAAAGCCATGTTCTATTTAAGAAATAGAAAACATTTTCTGTGTTTCCATAGAGTTATAGGAACACGAGTGGAAGTTTGGGAGAATGAGAAATTGTAGTGGGAACACGAGCGCGCAGGGTGAGTGTTTCCACGCTATTTCAAGTTCTCCCAAACTTCCATAAGTGTTTCTATAACTGTATGGGAACACGGAAAAAATGTTTTCTATTTCCTTTATAAAATAACCTGTCAAAAATAGGTATAGAACATAAAAATAATCACTGCATCAAAGCATAAATTCTCCTTACTCTTCATAATGACGTATGATGGTGTACTGGATGGCGTATCCTACACCGTAATGATGGTGTATTGAATGGTGTGGGCCTTGCTGTGTTTCCATAAAGTTATAGAAACATGGCTTTCAACCATCGCTGCGCTTGTTTTCAAAATGTTATGTTATAAAACTCTATGGAAAACATTATGATTAATTGTTTTACAGAAACATGCCAATTGGTTTGATAATGACTTTGAAATAGAGTCAAAATATTACCTCTCATTTTGTCTTATCTTGTTTTTTAACTCGAATATCAAGTCACAAGATGATGATTTTCAGATTATGTTTTAAACACTGTAACAAACTATTTAGTAATGACTAATGATTGAACTCATGGGCAAAAAATAAAGCTGTCTGAAAACTAGCTGAGTAGCTGCCTGTGCAGCTGTAACTTTTTAGGGCACTGTGAAACTTTGTATTGACTCTTTACAGTACTATTTTGCAGCATTGATTTCACTAAAAATTATCTACAGTATAATTAAAATCATGTCTAACCGGGCTTAACTTTTGGTGAGAGGCAGTGCACTAACAGCACACGACACCTGTGTGTGCTTTTAAGTTGTATTTTTCAGCCTTGAACAGCAATACATGTCAAAATTGCCTGAAATTCCTAGCAGAAAGTGTCCGAATTTTCCTTTTTCGAATATTTTGGGAGCGCAATTGCCCCCTACCTGTCCCCCCACCTGATACACCTATGTGACCAATCACAGTGTACAGTACACGTAAGACACAACTTCAAAATTATTATAAGTACATACAGTAACATACACACTGGTCTGATCCTATTTACGAGAAATATTTTTAGTGAGTAGTGGTGACAAAGAAATGTAAACGTGATGGGTGGAGTTGTGAGACTTTTTCAGTGTGCACAAATTTTTCTTTGTTGTCAATTGCTTGTGCAGGATTTTTTTTTGTGTAATCCTTTGCATGAATCTTTTTTGAATTAGTGCTGCACTCAGTTGCCAAGGGAAGGCACTGCACGAATTTATTTTTAAAATTTTTCAGTTTTGTGTACAAAATTTCCCCCCACTCAAATTCATGAATTTTTTTGGTCGCCCCCCCCCCCCCCTCCCATAACTTTACTAATGGTCTCCCTTATATATTATTGTTAGGGGTTGACAACTAACCCCTCAACAGAAAACGAACTTAACTTATATGTGAAACCGACTTAACTCTATACTTAAATTCAATCACGGCCGTAATTTCGTCAGTTCGTGTCAAATGTCGGATCTATAGCCATCGACCTAAAGATCCGGTGTCGGAACTATAACCACGGCGTTTCATTTAATACCTTGACCTCTTCACTTGCCCATGTTCCCTGCGAGTGCGAGCAGACGTTCGAAACGAGTGAAAGCACCGAATTGACAGAAATATAGGTGCCATTTGATTTAAGCATGAAGTGCCTTACTATTTTCGTTGGTCTAGTTGCTATTCTTGTCGGCATAATCGTGTACAAAGTTTATTTACCGCTTTCTCCCAAGTTATCAGAAGACTCATTAGTATCACCAGTATTATTCAACCTTGGCGAACTCTTTGCTTACGTTGGCGGAAAGCTCGGAATTGCACCAAGATACTGGATTATGCGTCTTATCGTTAGATCGATGGACGGGTCGGAGAAGGGGCATTTTGATGGCGAAGGAGACGTTGAAGATACGACGATTTCTGGAGTTCCTGTGAGAATATATCGGCCAAGGACTGGTCTAACTCAAAACAATGTCCGACCTTGTTTGATCTATTTTCATGGCGGTGGTTTGACACTGTTTAGCGCGAGATCAAAGATTTTTGACAAGATGTTGTCCAAATTTTCGGCAGCCACTGGGTCCGTGGTTATCTCGGTTGATTACAGACTGGCCCCCGAACATATGTTCCCAGCACAATTTCAAGATTGCTATTCCGTTGTTTTAACCGTGATTGCGGAGTCTGCGAAATTTGGAATTTTTAAAAACAAGATTGTTATTGGTGGGGATAGCGCCGGGGGACTTCTGTCTGCTGCGATTTCGCTCGAGTTTGCCAAAGAAAAGAGAGAGAAGGATATTGCTGCACAGATACTAATAAACCCCTGGCTGCAAATTATTGATTTGACATGTCTTCCTTCCTATCAAGAGAATGCACAGGGATTCATGATATCAAGAGAGCAAACAGCTTATTATTCAGCAATTGCTACCACGGGTAAACCCGATATGCAACAAGAATATCTGTCTGGAAATGTTTCAAGATACTTCAGGCAGACACCATATTGGAAGATTTTAGAAATCCCTGAAAGTTCCAACTGCGCTCAAATTCCCTCTGAGAAGAATTTTCCTGAATTTCCTCCTCAATTTGTCCAAACTACAGTAGACCAGCGTCTTTCACCACTTTTGGCAGATACTGTGGAAGGAGTACCTCCGACTTTTGTGGCAATTTCTCAATACGATCTTCTTGCAAGCGAAGGCAGCCTCTTTGCTCGTCGCCTCGAGAAAGCTGGCATCTCTGTAGTTCACAAGATTTACAAAACATATCATGGTTTTATATCTAACCTTCTCTATTCTTATACAACCACCCCCATGGTCACTGAAGCCATGCAGGATATTATTAATTATCTTAACTCGGTGTTTTATGAAGGTTAGACTTCATTCTGTCAATAAAGGGGATATTAAAGGCTGTGAAAAAAATTATCAAGACTGCAGTATGATATTTTAGAACAACTGAACACCAAAACTGCGGTGCATATGCTGCATGTTAAGCTGGATTTCCATTCAGTGCATTTTGTCGCGCGATCGACTTTTCTCGATCGCTTTCTTTTGAAATGTGTGTATTCAACCAAAGCTAATGAAATGCGTTCCGCTTGACAACCCACAATTCAAAAGAAAGCGATCGCAAAAAGTCGATCGCGCGATAAAATGCACTGAATGGAAATCCACCTTAACAACGTATATTTGACATTCAAATTTTATAATGAAATTCGAAAATTGTTTTTTAAAATTGCATTCTAATGATAATTAACGCGTCAATCAATTTGTACTGTTAACATCCCTCGGGCATACCCCCGGGCATTTGAACTTTTCGATATTTTGTGGTCAAATTTCCCACCCCCAGGCCAAAAAAAGCAGTCCAAATGCCCCCACACGTAAGGCAAATTGATGGTCAAATGCCCCAACCCCCAGGGTCATTCTGACTGTAATTCTTTTGGAATTGTGTGTGAAAAATAAACGCACTGAATTTTGAAGTAATTTCAACATTTTAATATAATAAAGTGTGTATTAAAATACTATACTTGATGCTATATTAAAGAAAATGTTAAAGTTGCAGTGTCATATTTATAGATAAACTTTAAATATTAAATTAATATAAACAACAGTTCTGAGTTCTCCATGGTACTTTGTTGGCCTAATAAACGATGAATGTAAATTGTTTCATGCTGCAATTCTCAACATTTTAAATCACCTTGTAAAGAAAACACCAATATATATGAAACATTTGATTCAAAATAAAAACAGCTAAATTTTGAAATCGAGAGTCGCTGAAATGCCATTTCCTGGCTTTTGGAGGAAGATTTTGCAGACTCTAAAGGTTAAAAAACGTCATATCAAATACTCAAAACATGCAAACGTCACATAGATACTCAAAATGAATACACTCATTAGATTGAATACTCTGTATAGAGCGTTTTCATCTTACGTCACGGCGGCCATATTGGTGTACCAAAACAATGAAATGGCGGCCATATTGGTGTACGGCATGGGAATTAGCTCTTTCTTATTCAAATATTTCGTATTGTTTCACCACCCCAATGGGCCACCGATCACGTGAGTGAAAACGCTCTATACAGTTTATTTCCTGACACAATAGATCGTTTTCACTCACGTGATCGGTTGCCCCATTGGGGTGGTGAAACAATACGAAATATTTGAATAAGAAAGAGCTAATTCCCATACCGTACACCAATATGGCCGCCATTTCATTGTTTTGGTACACCAATATGGCCGCCGTGACGTCAGATGAAAACGATCTATTGATATTGCATTATATTATATCATTATATGGCTACGTCCCCGGCATATACGGAAACAACGATTAACAAGAGAGAATACTAAACCTTTCTTGTACGCGAAAGACGTAATACAACGAAACGTTAGAATAAATATTTTTTAAATGCCACTAGTAGTGTTCTCACTTTTTAAGGAAATTTCCTTAAAAAAGACCATCACTGTGGGGGGAGGGTTCAGTATTAATAGTATATATTATACAATCTTTTCAAAAGTTCTTTGTGTCTCTCTTTGTTCCAATCCCCTCCCCCGATGAGGACATGACTATGCAAATAAGTTGTGAGAGCCCTGCCCCACTACAGTAAAAACCCGCATAAAAGAACCACTATTTTTTGACGTCAGGCTGAAATGGTTCTTATATAATGGGTACTTAGTGAGAAATCAGGCCGAGTTAGTTCTTAACTGTATTTCTAGTCAAAAACAATTGTTCCTGGTTTGGTGTTTTAAATGATTTGTTTCCTTAATTATTCACATAAATTGAACGTTAACATCCCAATTGTATTTCATATTGCCAAACAATAATTTAATTTACTTATATACAATGAAAGGTTGAAAATGTACCTGACATGTCTAATCATATTCAAAACAAAGTTTTGTAAGCCTTTTAAGGTTTTTTAAGAACCAGTCTCATTTGTCAGCCTGAACTGGTTCTTGTATTTTGGGTGCTTATTGCCTAAATTTCAGGCTGTTGGTTCTTAATCCACTGGTTCTTTTATGCGGGTTTTTACTGTACTTCGTGTTTTATGCTGGGCTTTTATATTTAACAAATAGATTCCATTTTGCCGTTGTCTGTTCAGTTATAGATGCACAGATGACGTCACAGCGTGGTAAGAACAAAAAAGTGGCCCACGAGACGCAGTCGAGTGGGTCACTGATGTTCTTACCACGTTGTGACGTCTTCTGTGTATCTATAACTGAACAGACAACAAAAAAAATGGAATCTATTTGTTTTATACAATATAAATATTACACAACACTTCTTGCCGCATTTTGGGGCATGAAGAAAGAAAAAAGCAAGTCAGCTGACGTGATCCATGTGTCTGTCGTATAATAGATCATGGGCAACAACCAATGAAAACACGCATAGCAACCAGGGTATTGTATAATCATCAATAGATTACGCTTTCCGCCTGGTCAATCTATAGCAAATATACTGGTTAGACGCTCTATTAAAACCATTGAGCCAGTAAGACTCAGATGGAAAGCTAAGATTGCAAATTCATAGTCATAAGTTGTAGTATCGTTTGCATATGAGATGTATAGTTAAAGTGATATAAGTTTTTTGGTACGTTTGCGAGTTTGGTGTAATGTAAACTCAAGTCAGACAGGGTTCGAATTTATTATCGGTTAGACGCTCTAACATTGAGCCACTCGGAGACTCCGCGATGGAAAGCTACATGCACTATATACATTTATTATATGGCTGGGTTTGATTTCCGGTCCGTACGCAAAACGACGCACGCTGATTGGTTCCTGAGAGGTCGGGATTTTACGATATTGACCGACCGGTCAATACGCTTTTTTCTCGGCCCTGTATGTTTTGGCGGGAAAATTTCGGAGTTGATTTGAATACAAATAAAAGAGAACTGGGTATCTTTATTCAAATATTCTGAACAATAAAATGTGTTGGAACATTACTGCAGGTTTTCTTTAAAGCTATTTATCTAAAAACACGACAAATAAAAGCCGAACTGGTGTAAACAAGAAGGCCAAGAAGCGACACGAAAAAGTTAACAGGTAAGGTAAAGAGCATACTCCGAAGACGAAAACAACGCTCGAAGCTTAAAAATGAAATGAACCAATAGCCATATAATAAATTCCTTATTAACCTCGTTTGCTCGGTCTGTACTGGAAAGTATTTGCCTTCGGTTTTATCGCACAAACCTCGCTCCTTCGTCGCTCGGTCTGTACGAAAACCTCAGGCAAATACTTTCCCGTACAGACCTCGCACTCGGTTAATAAGTCCTTAGTATACGTTCAACTCAAGCTTGTTTAGAATTTTTAGACGGGAGATTTATAAAAATCACTACTTTCTCCCATAAAGTGGCCACAATGAACTTTGAAGCATCTTGACTGCCAACAGAGCCAAACTGAGGTGATTTGAGAGCCTTGATATTCACTTCCCATCGGAAATGCAATATCGGGAGTATTTTGGCAGTTTCTCTATCTGTCTGGTTTGTTATCCTGTAGACATAACATTTGCTGCAAATAGATTATATTATGTTCATAACTAAACTAGCCTGCGAGCTGGTAAAGTCTTGAAAGTTGAAACCAGACATCTATAGTAGGAAAAGACAGTAAAAATGCAGGTGATATGCAAATAGTTGCGTTTAGACTTTAGGTGAAAGAATATATATACGAAACGATTTGAGGCTTTCAGTCCAAGCTGAGCACGAACACCCTCTAGCTGAATAAAATAACTAACCCTCTGAATAAAATAACTAAAGTACTAATATAATAACAAATATAATTTTTGTCTTGCGCAAAACTATTAATCAAGCGGTAATTTATTACCTGACGCTGTGCCTTTAATACGTGCAAGGCCGAGGTTTCATATTTTACAGTAAAGACCGAACGGTTGAGGTTATTAAGTAGTTCATTTTATAAAGTAACCGCATTATGAAAACGCAAGCGGTGATTGGTTAAAAGCCGTTTTTCTTTCTATTTAACAAATAGATTCCATTTTGCCGTTGTCTGTTCAGTTATAGATGCACAGATGACGTCACAACGTGGTAAGAACAAAAAAGTGGCCCACGAGACACAGTCGAGTTCTTACCACGTTGTTACGCAAAATGGAATCTATTTGTTTTATACAATACAAAAATTTAAAATTTTGACGGATTTTTTGAAAATTGACGGATTTGGGGGCATGAAGAAAGAAAAAAGCGAGTCAGCTGACGTGATCTGACGTGATCCGTGTGTCTGTCCTCTAATAGATCATGGGCAACAACCAACCTCGTACCCAGGGCCGTTTGTAGGGAACTGGGCCAAGATGGCGAATAAAACAAAATGGCGGGAACAAATGGCCCTGGTGGAGGCTAGCTCAAAATGCGCAGTATATTTCGCATTTTATTAACTAGAACTCAGTTCTTTACACAGTAATTATACCTAATTACACCTAATTATTGCATGGTTTAAAATATAATTTCCCGTGCCGTGTGCAGGAACAACCAACAAGGTTAAAATACAATTTTTAAAAAACAAAAACAAAATCAAACCGTCTGATTTACGCCATAAGCTCTTGACCAAACAGAGGCTGAGATAGCGTGGCCTCCACCAGGGCCATTTGTTCCCGCCATCTTGGCCCAGTTCCCTAGAAATGGCCCGGGTACGAGGTTGGGGCAACAACCAATGAAAACACGCATAGCAACAAGAGTATTGTAAAAAACTCTATGGAAAACATGGATGGATTACGCCATCCAATACGCCATCATTCTAATTGTAATTTTTATAGGCCATCCACTGCAGGGTAATGAGAATTTACGCTTTTTATTTGGATTAATTTTAACGTTTAATCTATTTCGACGGGTTATTTTATAAAGGAAATAGAAAACATTTTTTCCGTGTTCCTATAGAGTTATAGAAACACTTGTGGAAGTTTGGAAGAACTCGAAATAGTTCTCACTGTAATTCTCGTTCTCCCAAACTTCCACTCGTGTTTCTATAACTCTACATGGCACTTTTTATTTCAAAATCAATCTTGTATTTCTTGCTTCCTTTAAACTTCGTCAAAACACCAAACTAGCGTTACTTTCCTGCTGTTTCTTTCTCATCTGAATACTAGAATTTAATTTTTATAATGTTCATCGTCGTTTATATTTCATTTATTTTCGTCGTTTTGCGGCAGTTTCTTATTAGGATTTTTTGTTTGCTTCCAATCGTAAGGCATTAACAATTTTCATAATGTCCGCGGGCATTACGGAGAAATCTTGCCACGTCAGCAACCAATCACAGCGCGTGATTTTACCGGAAGTAATCCGTGCCATATAATAAAATTTATTAGGGTCTGTGTTTCTAGTATTTTTTCCTGGACATCTTACGGTTCTAAACTTTTCACGACAAAATTTCAAGGAGACGGAAGCTTTCTATATTATTAGTCATAGCGTTTTCGTTTCTCGTCCAGACATGTCTGATCGGGCAGGCCAGATTTTCCAGACGGATTTACGTCAAATGAAAGTAACAGTTTTAAAAAGCTATAAAATAAAAATTAAACTTAGAAACGCGCCGATGCAACTGCATGGATTCTTGAAATTTCTTGAATTTTTTGTATTCTTTGATCTATACTGTGACCAATCTCGTGAGCCAAAGTGAGAAAACTTTACTAACACTAAGCTAAAGATCGGCTTCATTTTACTCATCAAAGGGAGAAGCCTCAGCCAGCCTAGGCTGCGAATGGGTTGAAGTTGCTTGAGTGCGCGTGGCAGAATAACATTTTGGACTCGCTTTTTGGACATTTGCACGTGTAACCAAATCTTATTTAAGATGGTTGCCTGTGAGATTATATATCTTATAATGGCACCTAATCCCACCCAAAACTCTAACCTTAGTCATACAGAAACGCAGTTTACCCTTTGGCTCTATGCTGACTCACCAGCGAGTTTACAAGGCTTCATTCGAAATGGCTAGTCAATATTTAAATAGCTGCCTTTTTTGAGCGAGCTAGGCAGCAAACTCGCCAGTCTCAGGGAGGCAGCACATTATTCTTGACGAACTCTACGTTGCCTCGTGCCCAGTCCTTTTTCCGAGCTATGTATAGATTTGTTAAATTTTACGTTTGTTTGTTTGTTTGTTTGTTTGTTTGTTTGTTTGTTTGTTTGTTTGTTTGTTTGTTTGTTTGTTTGTTTGTTTGTTTGTTTGTTTGTTTGTTTGTTTGTTTGTTTGTTTGTTTGTTTGTTTGTCAGCACTACGTCATCCATACCTTCGACCCAGTTCGATATTCGGTCGGTGGTTTTCTTCCCATGATGTCTTTACTTTCTCGTGGAAGTATTCATCAAGGCCGTGAAGGTTTCAGTAGCCAGTACCGCAGGATATTGCTAACCAATTTAACATATTTTTTCGAGATATAGGCCCACAACTCGCAGAGAAAATAACTCCCACTAATAATCATTTTACAGACTATCTTGATTCTTTGAATTCATATGACAGTTTTTCTCTTACACCTACATCTTCTTATGAAGTAGATTCCATGATATGTGATTTAAACTCATCAAAAGCTTTAGGCCCTTGTGGAATTCCTGTTAGTTTGTTAAAGCTTGCAAAACCATACATAGCAACACCATTAAGTGAAATTTATAACCTTTCATTTACATCCGGGATATTTCCTGAGGAACTAAAACTCTCAAGAGTCATTCCTCTTTACAAAAGTGAATTAATACATTTACTATCCAAACAAAATTGCTTTGTAACATATTCTTAATAATTTATTTGTATGTTTATTTTTTGTTTGTAATGAGTGTATACATGTGCTTGTTCTTTGTGAAGGGCATGCCCATGTATTCACTCCTTGTTGTTTAGCACAGTACGGGTCTGGGCTCGGTTTAACCTTGATATTTTTCTTTGAATTTTCTTACTTTTATTATCTACTGTATTTATATATTTGTCATACTGTATTTAATTAACCATATTTTATTTTGATCTAATGGGAAGTTGACTCGAAAACTTTAGTTACTTCAACTTCCCAGCACCTTTTCTTTTTTGTATATACTTTATCCATGTATTATTTAAAACTCAGAGTGCAAATTAAACTCCATTTCACTCTCGAGGAAAGCAGTGCTCTTTCATGAGGTTACGCTGTTAACAGCACAAACATCGACAATGTCTTAGACAATGTCCAAGTACAAGGGGACAACATGTACTTGAATGCTTCTAACAATGATCTCATTCCTCGTGAGGGATTTCTGTCGCTGAACAACTTACCAACTGTTGTCAACCTCTGATCAACACACTTGTGAACTGTCTTACAATTTCAGCGAGGAGAGTGTTTCTTGCATGGCGGGTTCTTGTGTTTTTAGGCGTATATTGGTATGGGTTCATGATCAACATTCTGATCAGACGCTACTATC
Organism: Corallium rubrum; assembly: GCA_964035015.1. Taxonomy (NCBI): domain Eukaryota; kingdom Metazoa; phylum Cnidaria; class Anthozoa; order Scleralcyonacea; family Coralliidae; genus Corallium; species Corallium rubrum. The sequence continues at coordinate 38,362,419 of OZ035998.1, forward strand.
TGCGTGTGTGTGTTCTGACTTATATAAATTTTGCAAAATAATCTGATGGGCTCAATGGTACATTGCTGTAAAATTTTATTAAAGCTCGAGATTTGTCAAAACATATTAAGCACTTGGAATTGCATTGGCAGTTTTGCCACAGCATTAGAGCCAGAGGCATGATTATTTAATATTTGTATATTATAAATTATGTACATCCTGTCAAAACCCTTGCCATATCATGTCAAGCGATAAGTTATTAATACTAACTTGTAGTTCTCAATTTTATAATTAAAAAATATAGAAGAAATGTGTACATACTCTGTCTATTGTAATTAATATTAAATTTTTGGACTTTCCAACCTCCTTCGCAAGCAACTCTGTGAGCTCTTATGGTGAAGAGGTGAGAAAACTTGGGTTGAGTGGGCAAACTTTGGGTTGGAGTGGGCAAACATGGGTGGAGTGGGCAATCTTGGGTGGAGTGGGCAAGGGTGTGTCACATTAGCCAGAAAGTGCACAGAGTTGCCTGTGGAGTAGGCTAAAGGTTGTCCCATTTGAGGCAGCACTTCACTTGCGATAGTAACTTCTAGTCTAGGAGGTAAACTGTGTTACTGACTAAGGTTCGTAGTATAAGACCGCAAGGAAAATCAAAAGTGTACATAGCCCGCAGGGCAGACGTTCTGCGAGTTGGGAAAAACTGGGAGGCGCTTGTTTATTTCTTATTTAATACGCTTAGCGCTACACGATATGGTTATTTTATAAATGTCTTTTTTCGTACACAATTTATCTGATTTTGGTTTTTTGCAGATAAATCTGAAGAAACATTAGTGTCCCTTGAAAGAGAACTTGGTATCCTAAGTCTTGAAACAGAGCAGTTGTCGAAAAAGAAGATTTTAAGAGAAAAACAACTTGACGATGCCAAAAAATACAATATGAAAGAAGAGAAAGGTACATATATTAACATATAATGATAATACACTCATATAATAACTATCAAAACGCTGTGGTAGCTGACCAATAAATGCGTGCGTAAGATGTGATGCACGACTATTTTGACGGTACCGAAAAAGATGGCGGCGGTATATTTAACCGCAATGCTTTGCGACCTCAACTCAGCTCAGCTCAAATAACTAAACATTGATCATCATGCTAAGATGGATTATTTGAGTATTTGAGTATTTAATAAGATCCACAGTTAGCTAAAGCTAGTTTACACGCGGTCTTAGAGAAACTAATTAGCTTAAATCTAAAAGTCAATATATTACAAAGTTTAGATTGAATAAAATGACATTGTTAAATATGAAATAAAATAAAATTATAATTAACTTAAATCATATAAACCAATGAAGCTGCTTACGAAGAGCAGATTTAAAAAGAGACTTGGAACTTATTTCCCTTGTCTCACTATTTAAAAAATTCCAGATTTCAATGGCTCTAGTTCTAAATGCTCTAGCTAAAAATGTTTTCCTCTTGAAGTCAGGTGTTATTAAAAATTTATCATTATTACACTTTAATGAAAACCTAGTTTCATGTCCATGTAAAACTTCAAGTGGATGAAGGTGCATATGAATAGTAATTGGTTCGCCAGTATGTAAAGCTCCATGTAGAATCATTATAGTTCTTACATATATCTTTTGTCTAACCGTTAACCATCTAATCTCAGAATGAAGATCTATCCTTGATATTTCATCAACTCTATGGCCTAGAATCAATCTAGCAACTTTGTTCTGAAGTTTCTGCAAATAGTTCAGAGAATCCTGATTTAAGGCAGATCCCCAAACAGTACAGCAATAACTGAGTTTTGACAATATAAGTGCTTCAGCTACTTGCTTTAGAACTTTAGTTGGCATATATTTACTAAATCTATACAAAAGCCCAAGTGCTTTTGAACAGTTCTTGAGAAGAGTTTCACAATGATGCTTCCAACTTAGTGTTTCATCTATCTGTATTCCAAGGAGCTTGACGCATGCTAATTGAGTGATGCTCGTATCTTTCATTTTTAAATTTAATGGTTGTGCTGTTTTAATCCTTTGACGACTTCCAATAAGAATACATTTAGACTTGCCAGCATTGAGAACAAGGCGATTCTTCTCAATCCATTTTTCAATGTTTACAAGGTCATGTTGTAGATTATCAGATACCAGTCTAGCACTTTTTGCTGATTGGTAAGGAGAACTATCATCCGCATAAAGCGTAATATCTGATGTAGTTAAAACAGTTGGCAAGTCATTGATAAATAAACTAAATAGCAGCGGCCCCAGACAGCTACCCTGTGGTACACCACAAACCATTTCTGTTGGATCCAAATAGGCAGCATTTATGCAAACAGACATAGTTCTCCCCGATAGATATGACTTGATCCAGTTGAGGGCACAATCTGAAAAGTTATAACTTTTCAACTTCAAAAGTAATAAATTATGATCAACCAAATCAAAAGCAGCACTAAAGTCCAGCAAAGCAATTCCAGTAATCAGACCATGTTCCATGTTTTCAAGGCAATTATCTGTCAGTTGTATAAGTGCAGTTTCTGTACTATGGTTGTTTCTATAACCATGCTGATTCATTAACATTATCCTATGGTCGGAAAGATATTGACGAATTTGTTGAAATGCTGATTTTTCATGTAGTTTACTTAGAACATTCAGTAGACTAATAGTAAGCAAGAAAGCAAGTAAGCAAGAACTTCTTTCCTTCCAAAGTTGATCGTTTTAAAACCATATGTTCCCATAATTCTGCAAGAAACAATATTTACTGCACACAAAGGATTGTGGTTAAATGTACAAGTCGCCATCTTTTTCGGTACAGTCAATTAGTAGAAGGGGCCACCTGATCATTCATGAAAGTTTCCCGATACTTGCATGATTTCATGTTGAGCCTGGTTTCCATAAGATCGTCTCGGTCGCCTCAATCTATCCAATCAGATTGGGATATTCGAGATATCTCTAGTCTGATTGGGTATATTTGAGCGAGTGGGGCGATTGGAATTATCGGGGTGATCTTATGGAAACCAGGCTTAAGGTGGCTCCACACAGTTTCGTGAAAAATGGAAAATACAAGTTTGAGAGTCCAAAGTACGTGATTAAACAATTCGGAAAAAGAATAAAACTAAGTGTTATGCATAGTTAAACAGTCTGACAATCAAAAACTGTTACCAAATAAATAGCAGCAGTTGTTGCTTGGCAACAATGACTTTTCAAAATGGCTGCCAATTACCTTTCAAACTAATTAATTCGAAAACAACTTTGGTGACCCCTAATTTGTTTTTCATTAAAATTTTTCTTGAAGTATGAGTAATCAATAGGCCGATTTTAAAAATATTCTGTAGAACGAAATTTTTTAAAAATTAACAAACATGATTTTTCCGGGAAAAAAGTTATTCGTTCTACAGAATTTTTTTAAAATCGGCCAATTGATCACTCGTACTTCAAGAAAAGTTTTAATGGAATTAAATTAATGAATGGTATTTGGCAGCCATTTTGAAACGTCATTGTTACCATAGCAACAACTGTTGCTATTTATTTGGTAACAGTTTTTGATTGTCAGACTGTTAATGCATAACATTTAGTTTTATTCTTTTTCCAAATTGTTTAATCACGTGTTTTGGACTCTCAAACTTGTGTTTTCCATTTCTCAAGAAACTGTATGGAGCCACCTTAAGTGGCAGTGGGCTGGTGTCTTTTCCCCGAAATTTCCAGCGTAATGTTGCAGTTAGTACTAGTACTTGCTTTATTCTTACATGCAGTATTCATAAAAAAAAAGTTGTCAGGAACTTTAAAATAACAAGTTATTTTGATAGCATACATATTCAAGTCCAATAGGAAAGTCAATTTGGATCGAATACTGCCATTGGATTGCTTCGCTGCTCTGTTCAATCATTTGTTATCTCAGTTGCCAATATTTTAATCCTCCAGAGAGAAATAATCACCTATTTTCTCCTAGATGTTCATTCAATTCTCTTTACAAGGTGGTGTGAAATATCTGCCCAAGTCATAGACTCTTTAATAAAGAGAATTGTAATCTTAAATTGTGATCACTACAGGCATTAATTTTTATGTCTGAGAGGCAATTAGACACGTTTATGGACTGGTTTATAAAGAACACTTAAGTAACAAGAGTCACGTAACATGAGTCATAGACATTATGTAACTGTTCTACCTATTGTCATTTAAAATTCAACTCATTTTTATGCAAATAGTTTGTCTATTATAAAGTCTCTAAATTCAAGATAGATTCTATTTTCTCCCACTTATAATTTCCGAAGAAAGTTCAGAATAAGCGCAACATGAGTCACACACCACTCTATTGTCCTAATTAGTGGCATTGTACAATCAAATATTCCCTCCTCACCATTCAATACCTTAGGACCTTAGGTGTCTACAGACAATAGTTGAAGTGTTAAAATAAATAAATCATTAAACTAGATCGGAATTGATCCATTGTTTTTGTTCAAAATGTAACATGAGTCACCATGGATATAGTATTTTTGTCTAAGGATTATTCATGAGCATTGCAATAAAAGGCTGCCTGCTCTTAGTTTTTGCCACTATAGACATCATGACAAGTATATTAACGTTTGTTATAAAAACAACGTGATGAGTAACATGGTAATCCTCGTAATAATAATTTTTCGAATAATCAGCGCAACGTATTTAGATACGTGCGTTAGCCTTTAGGTAGACCTTTATTTACTGTAAACGCGAGTGAAGTTTTACCTACAGTTTTATAGTTGATTTCACATTACTTTACCGCCCTGTGTTGCGAAGTTCGTTCAGAAGTCCAGAAGTTCGTTGCCAAGGTTGACAATTATGCGTAGCAGCCCAATTCTGTTTTTGTTTTTTTGTTGTGTTTTTTTTTTGGTTTTTTTTTGGTTGTTTTTTGTTGGGTTTGTTTGTTGTTTTTTGGGTTGTTTTTTTTTTTTGGGGGGGGGGGGTTTGGGGGGGGGGGCGAGGGGGGGGGCAGAGATTTTTGCCCCCAAAAATTTATGGTAAAATATTGATTTTTAAGTCATATTTTTCAGTCTTAGCTTAACGTATGAATTTTTCTTGAACATTTCAAAGCAATACATGCCAATATTGCCCAAAATTCTTGGCAGAAAGTGCCCAAATTTTCCTTTTTCAAATATTTTGGGAGGGCAATTGCTACCCCCCGCCTAATACGGCTATGTTGTCAACCTTGGCAACAAACTTCGGAACTTCCGAACGAACTTCGCATTACACGGCGCAATCTCGTTCCCAGAGCCCACGTTCCCCACCCAGGAAACGAGAAACTCTGAGATAATCCGTTTCACATCGATATTTCATTGCCTGATGAACACAGTGAACTCTATATAACTCTTCTTCCAGGTAACAAGAATCCTGTGATGGAGTGAACGGATTATCCCAGAGCCTCTCGTTTCCCGCCCGCTGGGTAAGGGGAACGTGGGCTCTGGGAACGAGATTGCACACGGCGGAAAAGTAATGTGAAATCAACGAGTGTAAAATTTATTATATATCTCTATTGCTGAGCTTTCGACCTGTTGACTCAGGACTTCAATAGAGCAAATACCAACATCGTTTTGGCTCACGTCATATAGGCAAAAACAACTTAACAACCAGAATCACCTAAGAACAAAATGGAGTATAGTTACGTACTTACGTTCATTCTAAAATTAATTAAGGTGGTTCGATAGGAAAAAGCTATAAACAATCATATTTCTTCCTTCCAAAACGTTTCACAGTGTAGATTCGTGCTTCGTGCTAGTTCCTTGCACGGCCCTAGTGTTACTCTTGAGTAGTGAAGAGTATTGGACAGTCCGCGATTTTCAGGAGGGGAGAAACCTCTGTTCTAATAAGGTCAGAAATTCTAATTTGCATTAAATTTGCATATTACAATGAACGTAATTTGCAATACAGATACACAAATGCTGCAAGTGTAAAATCAATTATCAGCACTGACACTAGTCATAGTTAGTGGAGGGGGAATGGTTTGGAAACTCGGCAAAAGTCCTCGTTCCATGCTTTTGTTCAATTTGTCTAATTTCACGGTCACTGAACGTATTGTATTTTCTGTATAGTGAAGCAGTCATCCAATACCAACGTTCGGGTTTAATTAGTGTAGTCCTTCGTCGTCACGTGTTGTAAATCCTTTGTTCGTTGTGTAGTCCTTCGTCGTCACGTGTTCATAGAATTTCCTTTCTTCAACCAATTGCCTTCCTCCAACATGAACTGTTGTGTTCATCAACATGACCATTGCATAATCTTGAAAGACAATGTAGCTTCCAAACCACCCCCCTCCACTAACTATGCACTAGGGCTATGCAAGGAACTAGAATGATGCACAAATGTACACTGCAAAACGTTTTAGAGGGAAAAAATGATTTTTTACAATATATTCCTATCAAGCCACCTTAAATTACATAATGGAATCAGGATTGTTGACCGAGGAGACCTAACCAAGTGCTATTCAATGGCTGACTTTCCTATGAAATCGTCATGAAAGTTTAATTTACTTGCGTCTTGCAGCATTATTTTCTTATATTTTATTTTTGTTGCAGTTGTTATAAAGGCGAAAGAGGAAACAATGCTGAAAATGAACCAGTTTACAAAGGGTATTAAGTTTTTCCAGGACTATCTTGGGTTTACTTTCAAGAAAGTTGATGGTACGACAATTTTACTTTAAGGTTACATCATATGATAGTTCACCAAAATACTCACCGGCGTCACAGCACGCTCAATTTTTGAGTTTTGTCTCTCAAATTTGGCATGCACAATGATAAATCACTGCAGAAGCTCAACAAAAATTCTACACCTTTAAAAACTGCAGTTGCTACCAGGTGCTTCTTAAATAATAGCGCCCTTTGCGCTATGACATATATTGGCGGTTTTGGTTTCACTCAGAAGCTTCCAAAACATCATATTTCTCTTCTCAAGTAATCAAAGCATAAAACCGTGTTCGCATTTTTTGACAGGTATTGTGTTTGCTTTGATATTATGCGGGCATGTTGACTCATCTTGACCTAGTAAAAACGATAGAAGAGATGCATATTATTGGAAAAATATTGCACTAACTCTAAAATGCGAACACGGTTTTACTCCTTTACTGTTGTTCAACATTGTGGCAAAGTTTGGAAAGAATTGAATAAAACTGCAAGCCGCCAATATTTACTTTTGTAGAGGGAATTGGCAAAATTTTCTTTCTCTGTAAATGAGGATAAAAGATTTGCGGGGTTTTGCTCTCTTCTGTCATTCCCCCCACCCACACTTATATGCTAGGAACACTTCTTTACATCATGCCGGCGAAACGCAAATGTAAAGAAGGCTAGCGCGGTTAGCTTCGAGAAAAGATTTCTTGCTTCTTCCAGCTTTTTGTTACTTGCAGTCATTGTTTCCGTTGTCGTAAAAGAACTGGGAGCGTCGAATTGTTATGGCCATTATTGTTCCTGAGAGAACTACCAATGTCATTATCCGGTTAACACACCTTCTCTTTTTCCGATTAGAGCAAAATAGACTTGTGTTTTTCCTCTGTGCCTTTGATTTCAAAGGCATGGCGCCCGAGGGCTATAATTTCACTGTGTTGTATAAACGGTCTTCAAAACAACAAACCGTTAACCACAACATTCCCTGATTACCGTTCACACATTTGATTTCACACAAAGTTATTCGGTAACCGCGAAGATTTCACGTGGCGCGTAGACTAATTCGATATCAATCATAATTGCAACTTTCGCGCCAAGAAATTCAGTAGTATATACATATATATATATAATATGTGGTATATATAATGTAACCTTAATATTTCATTTTAATTAATTTAATTTTTTGTTGAATTTAAGTTAATTTTATTTTATTATTTAAAGACATAAAAATGTTTTTTGATAACATTTCTGTCTGCCCTAATAGTTAATGAAGGGGTGTGGTTTGGAAATTTTATCGTCTTTCAAGATGACGTAATGGTAATGTTTTTAAAAGCATCTTAATTTTGCTAATCGAATCGTTTATAATGTTGGATTTTTTTAGATGATCACCTTCAGTTTGTTTTTAAGTACATTGACCCGAATGATCACGATGCTCCTTTTATGTTCACGATTCAAATAGATGAAAGTGGAACGTATAACAGTGAGTTTTGTACTATATATAAATTCAGATCATTGTCTAAAATAGGGGCGTCTTGTTAACGGGTTTTTACGGGACCCGGCTAATCCGGCTGTTTCTTTGGCCACAAAAGAAGATTTGAATCAGCAACGTTAGCATTCATTTTTTTTTTTGCATCTAAACTAAACCAATTCTTCGCAAAGTTAGTTTATGGCTTTATGCAACTTTTAAAATCGCAGTACGGTGCTAATCAAACATGCACGTGCATGATCCTGTTCCTCTTGACGAGTAAAATGTTTTTGTTTTTTTTGTTGGTTTTTTTTGTTGTTTTTTTTAACAACTTTATTGGGTATTAGCAAAAGTAAATACTACAATTATAAGACTAAGTTATAAGATAAAGAAAATGTTAAAAGAAAATGAGGAAAATATAGTGTACCCAATAGGGAGAAGGCGCAAACGGGACACGAAGACCCATGCATGGATATATATTTTTGTGTTGCATGGATATAGGATAATGATCGAAATATAGTAAGGTTAGATATACTGCCGAAACAGAGAACGTAGGAGTCTAACGTTTCGAGCGAAGGCCCTTCGTCAGAGAGGGCCTTCGCTCGAAACGTTAGACTCCTACGTTCTCTGTTTCGGCAGTATATCTAACCTTACTATATTTCGATTTTTATTTCTACACTGCCTACGCAGCACGCTATACTTTTATTACACTATAGAATAATGAGATAGCTTTGTCCACTGATCTCTATATGACGATAAGTGGCTTTGCCCTACAACTACAATGCACGTGAAAGGATTAATCAACAGTGTGTTTTTTATATTATAACTGATTTTGCTAGGTGTGAAAATACTATACCCTAATGCTCCTAATGTCAGCGATCATCTAATTTACATATCAAACAAACTGAAATATTTTAAAAACGAAGAAAGATACAAAAAAGTTGTAAAAGATCTTCTATTACAATTTTACGAGTTCTTGCAAATTTGGCAAACTTTGTTTTTATTGCCAGTGTCCTTTAATCCGCCATATTTACAGTCGATATTTTAAGTGCATGTGAGGGTTAAGAAACATATCAAAAAAATAAAAAATATCTATAATCATGATTGTAGTAGATATGGTTATTGGTTAGTAGAAAGTCCGCACACGTAAAAAAGCCCAAAAATTAACGTAATTTTTTTGCGTTTCCTTCTGTGAAATTTATTAGACGTTTGCGCAGTTCAAGAGGAAACGTTTTCCTTTGTAATTCTCTTTTTTAAAAAAAGATTTTATGGGACAAATTTTGCTTAATGTTAAAAAAACCCATTAAATTTGGTGATATTTGACAAAACCATCCGAAGAACCCTACATTTCTTTTGCTGTAAAACGTTTCTCGAAGCAATTCTCACATTGATTCTCACACAGAAATTTGGGACAAGATGGTGGCGCGCGTGCGTATTAAGGACCATAATAATGGAGATTCTCAACAGTAAATGATAAGGAGAGCACACAATAATTCAAATTTTGCTTAAACGGTGGCATATTTCTTCTTTGCCCGACTCCATCTGACTTCAGCGTGGACTAAGGAACAGTTATGACTTATGACTAAAAAACATTTGCTTACTTCGACGACAAAGTACTTCCTTAGCTCGTCTTATTTTTGCACTGAAAGCACCACTATCCATAGTGTTAGCCATAGTAATCTTTGTAAACCGGTGCTAGAAATTGGCCAAATTGACCAACAACATTACTGGCGATGCGAAGTGCCCGACTCGCGGTGCATTCGGCGTGAGTCAGTCTACTTCAAGAGCACATAAAGGTCCTCATTTGTCCCTAGCATAGTACTTCCAAAAGCGTTTGGACTTGCTTGATTTCACAGTCCTTGTGGTCGTTTACAGGTTGTTTATATATACATACATGCACGATTTAGGAAAATTCTAAAGAACTCAATGACCTGAATAATGAGAAACACTAGAATACAATAGAATCACACGCCTTAGAAGACGCTTAGAATACATAATTATAACATAATTATATTATTAGGCGAATAGCCGCTATATACCGAGAGCGGCGGCACAAACGACCCAAATTTCTAGTGATGAAAACACTGCGAAGTTTGAAAAAAATTTCACCTAAGAAAACTCGAGAAATGGCAGAAAAAAGATGAAAAATAGGAAAAAATCCTTTATATTTTGGACTCGTTGGCGCAAAATTAATTGAGAGAATGTTACTAATCTTATTGAAAAGTTTCATGAATATAAGTCACAGGGGAAGGGAAGTGGACTTCCATAAGCATTTCAATCGAACCTAGTTATGTATTATATAATAACCCTAGGGAGCCACCTTAAAGGCCTGGCCAAACCTTTCAACATTTCATTCAACATCGTTTCAACATTGGTGAATTAAACATGTTGAAAGCGTTTGGTCACCCCCGTTGAATGATGTTGAACGTTGTTGAATGGTGTTGAATGATGTTGAACGAAATTTGAAAATTTTCGTTCTACACGCGTTCAACATTTCTAGGTGTTGAACGCATTTGGCCACATTTCATTCAACTTTGTTGAACAGAGACATGCGCCATGCGAGATATTGTCGATTCCAGCTTTCGTGGTAGCCCACGTTCAATTAATTGTCACTCATGTATGTTGAACGATGTTGAGTTCATTTGGCCACTCGTGCTTTCAACATTATTTAACATCGTTCAACAATGTTGAACACATTATTCAACATCGTTCAACAATGTTGAACACATTATTCAACATCGTTCAACAATGTTGAACACATTATTCAACATCGTTCAACAATGTTGAACACATATTCAACATCGTTCAACAATGTTGAACACATTATTCAACATCGTTCAACAATGTTGAACACATTATTCAACATCGTTCAACAATGTTGAACACATTATTCAACATCGTTCAACAATGTTGAACACATTATTCAACATCGTTCAACAATGTTGAACACATTATTCAACATCGTTCAACAATGTTGAACACATTATTCAACATCGTTCAACAATGTTGAATTCGATGTTGAATGCGTTTGGCCAGGCCTTAATCCTTTATTCACCAGGTTTCCGTGAGCTCTCCCAATTGATGAGTAAAATCGCCTGGCGTTAGCCAGAGTAAAATTAATAAGTTGCCAAAAGGTAACTGTGGCCAGTAAAGGATTAAAAGGGTATTCTCATGAAAATTTACAGTCTTCCCTCGAGTTCGTGGTCATTTCTTGTATATACAGTTTGATGTAACGGTCTTGTTTTCTGTCTGTTTTTTGTAATTGTGTAGTTGATTCAATTGTTTTTATACCTTCTTTATATGTATGCAGTTTGATGTAATTGTTTTCTCCTTGCCCATTTTTCGATCATCATTAACTAAAGTTAATTTTCTATTTTTCTTCCCGTAGTTAAAGACTGTTCTCCGATGATTACTCGACTCAGTGCCCTGACAGATGAACTCAATAAGACAAATGATTTATCAAAGTTTGTTATCAGCGTTCGCCATGGATTTAAAGAACTTGTAAATGTATAGAATATAGGTAATTTACGCCACATTTAAGTGTAACCCCATTTTACTATCAAGTGTCTTTTCTTGACCTATACCAAACTTTATCTTATAAGGTGAGGACACATGAGAAGTAAAAACAACCCGTCTGTCCTCATCGAGTTCTAGCTGTATTCATCAAGTGAAAAGCTAGAATTCAAACCCCATGCACCCGTGCTGTTTTTGCTCCGTGCAAAAGTTGTTTACTTGTTTCTGAATTATATAGGATGGTCGGTATTTTAATATATAGTGTACCTTTGATCCTGTACCTTTGGTATTATAATCATATATCGGTTTGTCGGTGTCTCCTTTTTAGTAGTATACTTAAGAAATCTAATTCAATAGAGTATAGACAAGTATACTGATAATGTTTGTCTAATGTTAGCAGTATACCGATAGTATAATAAAAGTAGCGTGCTGCGTAGGCAGTGTAGAAACAACAATCGAAATATAGTAAGGTTAGATATACTGCCGAAACAGAGAACGTAGGAGTCTAACGTTTCGAGCGAAGGCCCTTCTCTCAGACGAAGGGCCTTCGCTCGAAACGTTAGACTCCTACGTTCTCTGTTTCGGCAGTATATCTAACCTTATATAAATAAGTTTTGTGGAAACACCACGTAAAATATTTCTTTGCTAAGCTTTCGGCCTGTTGACTCAGGCCTTCATCAGAGCAATGACAACAAGTTGTTGGCTCACGTCATTTATAAACTAAGCAACTGATCAATTAAATCACGTAAGAATACAATGGCGTATCACGTTAATTTTATTAATTAGAAAACAAAATCAAGAATGTTCTCCGAATAGGGCACACCACGTGCTATTTAATGGCTGTCCCTCCTGAGAAATAGTGCGAAGGAGTCTCTCAACTCGCCTGAAGGAACACAAGACATGTTGCATAAAAGCGCAACAAGAAAAGTCTGCTGTTGCCAAACACGCTTGGAAGTATGACCATCGTGTTAAGTGGGAAGAGTCATCACTCTTAGCCAGCGACAAGCAATACTTCACGCGAAGAACAAGAGAATCCATTGAGATTGCAAAACATCGCACTATTTCTCAGGAGGGACAGCCATTAAATAGCACGTGGCGTGCCTTATTCGGGGAACATTCTTGATTTTGTTTTCTAATTAATAAAATTAACGTGATACGCCATTGTATTCTTACGTGATTTAATTGATCAGTTGCTTAGTTTATAAATGACGTGAGCCAACAACTTGTTGTCATTGCTCTGATGAAGGCCTGAGTCAACAGGCCGAAAGCTTAGCAAAGAAATATTTTACGTGGTGTTTTCACAAAACTTATTTATATTACTTTATCGCCATGAAAACGTTCAAAGAATTAAATATCTAACCTTACTATATTTCGATACCGATAGTATAGATATTTCTGAACTGAACATCCCTGCAGTATATCAGTGAACTCCATTCTTCAGATCTAGAACTCTAACTTCAATCATTATGACGTTTCAAAAATGAAGTAAGGATTTTCGTATATCACGTACGTCGGATTCAGCTCCCTACGCTGTCTGTTACCTTTTGACCGCGTAGGGAACAGTTTGTAGAGAGACTGGAAGCGACGTAATATAGGTTATATAGCTGACTTCGCTTTCTGCCCCGGAGTTAGCGTTCCAGTTATGAAAATTGGGTTCACAGCCTTTTGTCAGTCCTGACATTGTTTGGTAAACAACTAATATGTATAATACTGATAAATTTATTCGTGCTGTATGTACGTTTGTTCATATACTGTATCTTTAAAGGGAAAATGATATGAAAATTAAGTTTGTCTTATTTGAAAGAACATTTAAACTTACAAATTAACGTCTTTTGCAGTTTTTCGTCTCCTCCTTCGGTTTTGAGATATTTCAAATCAATTTCTTGGCGGCGTGATGTACGCGTGCGTAATGACTTTCGGTGTAAAATATAAACTTATTATATAAACTTATATAAACTTATGTATTAATGAGATTGAGATTCTCTGATTGAACCCTCTCTGCAATGCATTCTGTGTGGATCTATGGCATCACGACCAATAATGTAACTTTAACTACAATCCTGGCCAAAATTAACTCGGACAGTCGCGTAAAAAGAACTTATGCGCATCAATTCCTAAGATTATGTTTAAAAAAACCATCCCCCCCCCCACTCCCCCCGTTCAATGTTGGTTAGAAAATGAAATGCAAAGTATGTTCAGCGCAAATTTTTATCAACAGTGAATGGGGGGAGCGGGGGGGATGATTTTTAGAAGGAAATTTAATATCAGATGTGATTTAAGGCAAGGTGTCCAAGTGATTTTGACTAGGACTGTAGGTTACCTACAACGTGGTGAATGCTCCTAAATTGTCGAAAATCAGCATAAAAAAATAAAATAAAATAGTATTCTAAAAAGTATGGGATTTCAAAAATGTCTGCCCGCAATCCGGCTGGCGACACTGGCGATATATCCACGAATGTCAAAAACGTAAACGACTTTTGTTGGGTGAAATAGTGCTTCTCAACATGAGGTAATTATTCACCCAAATCTTCGGAAGTTCGCAAGTTCATTTCAAAGATATTTTTATGAACCAGTCGCTGTCGCTTCTCTGTCAAGTCGGCGTGCATATACTCACGTCGGCGTGCAACTTCACGCAATTAAAATTGATCTAAGTTCGGCAATTACGTTTAAATGCATTGCATTGTGGTCGGTACCATTTTCGACCACAATGCAATGCGCTAATAATATTAGATTTGAAAAAAGCCCCACTACATTATGATTTAGGTTTGCTGCTTGCTCGCTCGCTTCAGGCTCGCTCGCAGCGGCAGTAATAACGTATATAAAATTGACAGTCCTGTTTTCATCCATCCATTGTGCCACTCGGTCGAGGACATCTTGCATTGCTCTCATTATCTCGATTGAAGAAGTACCCGTGAACTAAATTACAGTATCATCTGCGTACAAACCAATTGAACAGTTTACAAGGCAATTGGGAAGATCGTTTATGTGGAGCACAAACAGTAAAGGTCCTAGGATTGACCCCTGTGAGACGCCGAACTCCACACTGTCCGTGTGCATGGTAAGGTAATTCCGGAACCAACCTAGACTGCTTCCCCTTACACCATAGTGCTCCAGCTTGCGTAACAAGTGCTTATGATCAACAAGATCAAAAGCCTTTTTTAGGTCTATAAACACAGCTCCAGTTATCAGTTGTTGTCCATTTTGTCAAGAACGTAGTCTACCAAGTGGACAACCGCAGTTTCGGTAGAGTGTTTCTTCCTAAAGCCCGATTGGTATGCAGATAGAAAGCCATTTTCTGTAATAAAAGTTAAAAGTTGTACTTGGACAGCACGCTCCATAATCTTGAACACAATAGGGAGTACGGAAATCGGTCTTATAAATCTCGCTCGGATCGACAGGTTGATGAGATATGCAAGAGGTTTAGCTACTTCCGAGGCTGCGTTTTTCAGCAGTCTTGCAGGAATACCATCAAGGCCAGTATAGATATATCTTAGACTTAAGCTTTTTCAATTGCTGATGTACAAAGTTCGTAGAAACTTCCTGTATGACGAAATCTTCACTAACCCTCGAGGTCAGAATGTTATATAGGCATTGAGGTATTCGGTCCGAAGTGGGCACACCGCACACAAATTCCCAGCTATTTTTTCGAAAAAATTGTTGAACGATGTTCCTGTCGGATTATCATAGCCATTTCCATATTTGTATTGGTTTTTTTTCGGCAAAATGCTATTTAACGTTTTCCACATTTCCCTGGAATCCTGACTGCCTTCAGATAATTGCTTTGTATAATAGTTTGCCCTTTCTTTTCGCAACTTCATTGTAATGACATTTCTTAATATCTTCTGTAACTACTCCAGTGCATCTCATGGTTCGTACGAAATGCTTTTTTCTGATGGTAATCACGCTGCTTCATCAGATCTTTTATTATTTGAGATGTAATCCACGATACTGACTTTCCACGTATGCGTCATTTCACTGTCGATGCGTGGTTATCAGCGACGGTCCCTAAACAAATCCCTAAAAATATGCCAGGCATCGTCGGAGTTTGATTCTAGTTCTAAGATGTCCCAAGGGATGTTAGCGAGATCGGACGTGAACAATTTCGGGTCATAATTTATAACAACACCTAGCTTCAATAATCTTTGGTGGTGGAGATTTTATTCTATGAAGTTTTCTAACTCCGAAGATAGCACAATGGTCAAAGAAACCGACAGTTAATATTCCGGAACAATAAAGCTCTGGTCTCGAAGTGAAAAACAAATCAATTAAAGTTTTTGAGACTTCTGTAATTCTGGTAAAATCAGAATTGTGCTTTTTTGCTCAGTCTTCAAACTCACTATATTCTGCTTGGGCCGACCATGGATCATCGAGAGCGATTTTTCCCAAAGATAATTTTGATTCAGGAAAACAGATGAATAAACATAAACTGCCTTAAAGCTATTTTGAAAGTAATGCGAACGGCATCGTTTGTCAAATAGGAGGGTTACAGGGCAGACTTACTCCAAGTCCGCCTCTTAGCACTAGTTTTTGCGGGCGGGTGGAAAGGTGGGCGAGTGGAAAAGCGGGAGCACGATCGGAAATCGCATAGAAAATCGGCCACTTTTATGGGGCAGTTCGCAGTCCACGTGCGTGCTGGCTCAAGTGAGTTGTGGACGTGTATTGATGACGTTTACACGCAAGATATTCGTTTTACGCATGCGTAGCTAATACGGGTCAGCCCGTATTTCGCGAGCCTCGGACTTGTTTAGCCTGCGTGCAGACTTCACCCGTTTCCGTTCTCCCGGGGAACGGAATGGATGAAGTCTGGTAGATGTAGGGGTAGAAGCACTTTATCCATTGTCGTACATGCAATGGATAAAGTGGTTCTACCCCTACTAAAACGTTTTCAAGAGTCTGTTTAACTCCAACTTCCAAAGATAGCACTTGCATACTTCCCGAATTACGTCACCGGTCGAAAAATTCGATGCCCGGTGAATTTTGACGCGCTGCAGGAGGCTAAGGTTCACGTAATTGATGTTTTCGTCGAAGATAGAGTAATTCGATCAACTCGTGTTCGCAAGAAAAGCTTTGAAATGTAAAGCACATTTCGGGAACATAAAAGTATGAACTAAATACCTGAACTTATCTTGAGGTAAAAGAACTCAAACGTTTAATCGATCCTGTGGGCTCGAACAGCCGAAAGGACAGAGGTACTTCCGCCACTCTGATTACGAACCTTTTCAGCTTCAACGAAAAACACCAAGTAGAACAGAAAATCGCTGGATCGACAAGCTTGAAGGCATATTAAAAACGAAGAAAATCTTAGAGAACTCGCTATTAAAATCGTATTTTGACTTTCACTAGAAAATGTCATTCTCAAATCTTTAATAATTCAGTGCTTTGAAATCGGAGAAAAGTACTAGTACTTTGAAATAATAAAAAAATAAAATCTTGGGACTTTGAAATAAGGCAAATTATATTACGTCTCAGAGGTATCTTCGGAGTTTTGAGTTTGAGAAGTCAGCTCAAATACTCGACGTCGGACTTTACCGAGATTACAAAGCCCTCGTGCATTAAAAAGGGCCGCCTTTTCGAAAAGCACTCGGACTTTGAAATCCCGGAAAAGAAAGAACAAATACGCCCGCGATAGTTTGGTCAGCGCAGGCAAATTAAAAATGAAAAATTCGTTAGATTGTAGGGTCCTCCGCAGGCATCTCTTTGAAACCCAAGAGATGCCTGCGGAGGAGGCCAGTTAGATATTGTAAGATTGGAAGGTCTCAAGCTGTGATCTATCTATGAGCTGTGTCTCGTGACTCTCGTCATTATTTTATAGATTTCTATTATTGAACGTCGACTTGGGTATTAAAAGAATGAATACAAGGAAGATTGATTCAAGTTTGCAGCAACCATTGGTTGATGAAAATGGAACTACAGAAGGTAAATATAAAATAAATATTTATATAGATCGAGTACCAATCGGTTAAAATGGTATTATATTTGGAATTTGTGCCAACGTTTGCGTAACAAAGAACTGAATTTTCTTTGTTTCTTTATATAGGCGAAACAAGCATTATTAATCAGGCAGAGAGTGTAGAGTCTCAGAGCGATATTAATCCTGATTACGAAACTCGAGACGAAACTGTTATTACAAATTATGGATGCGTGGAGTCGTCTACCCTAACTGAAGCTGTAAATTTAGCTTGGGAGGGTATCAATGTATTTGTCGATAAAGGAAAACGTACATGTTTTGGCCGACAGGCGAGCGAAGGAGAAGTTTTTCATATCTTGAAAGATGGTAAGCTGAAGTTATCTATAATAGTATAATATGTTGATATAAAACGGCCTGGAAGTGCAATTATTAAAAGTGTGACTAATCGTCCCAAACTTCATAATGTTTGCGTTTATATTCTCGTGAATTACAATAATATAAATCATCTTATACAGGCACTACAAACTCGAGCCGAAGGCGAGAGTCTGTATAGTGTATATCAAATCCAGGGTGGATTCCATGTTATTGTCACGCCGGAGATACGCCAAATTATTTTCAGTCACGCGCCGAAGGCAAGCTCGCAAGCGAGCGGGTCAGGTGCAGGGGGGGGGGGGGGGATTTGGCGCGAGAAACATCTGGCGGGATCCGGGGGCATGCTACCCCAGAAAATTTTGAAATCTAGAGTCCCTGAAATGACATTTCCTGCATTTTGGGGGGAGATTTTACAGAATTCTGAAGATTACAAAACGTCATATAAAATACCCAAAAGGCAACACACTTCATCTGTATAGACGTTTTAGAATCTCTGTGTTCTTCTATTAGTTCTATATTTCTATTGTGGTTTTTGAACACGCATAAATACACACAGTATCAATCAGTAATCTATTGTTTGAGTGTTTTTTCATCACCAAATTCATTTCACGTTATGATATGTTTTGATCAAATGTGACATTAGTCTTGGACATCTAAACCTGGCCTTTTAAAAAAACGATTTCAAAACAAACAAGACGTCCACAAGTAGCCCGAGTAATAATGTTTGCAATTACGTTTTATTGGAGCAGAAACAATTATTCTGTATTCCGCCAAACTGAAGTCTGAGACATTACAAGTTTGCAAATTATACAGCGTACGCCAATGCCGAGGTTACGCCAGTACGCCGCCGATGACTGGAACTTCACACCGGATATCTCTGGCGTATTCTACATGGAATCCACGCTGGTATCAAATATCTGGTGTGATTTTTTGGTCCGAAAATGCTTTTTTATTTGCTGTAAACTATTAGTGAAAATGAATACACTAGAAAACTTACGAACTTTTGCATACGTTTACAAAAAGAAAGCCACAGGCACATCGATAGAGCAAGGAAAACTGATTGGAATGTTGCCGAGCACCGACCGTGATTTAACGGTACATGTACGTCTTCGACATGATTTTCTGGACATAACATGGCTCTTGAATAATTTTTCCCACTATATTATTAACACATAATCGCGTGAGTTCTCGTAAAATTAAGGTTTAATTTCACTCGTGTTTTCAAAATCTTACAAATTACCCTTGTCGCTTCGCAACTCTGGCATTTTTGTAAAATTTTGAAAACACTCGTGAAATTAAACCTTAATTTTCCTCGGCCACATGCGATTACGTATACAAATTATAAGAACACTGTATATAGTACTATAATATTAGATTCTATAGTACATGATGTAATAATATATAACGATATAATAATGATATAATACATTGGACACTTGGAGATACGGAATTTCTAATTAATCTATTTTGTTTTTTTATTTGATCTTGAACACTCAAACATAAATTACATAATTTATACTTTGACACACCCATGTATTGTTCTTTATTCTGAATCTTTTTCATGAGAAAGGAATAAGATTTTTTAATGGTGAATGGTATTTGATATAATTTAATTAGATAATTTTATTTGTTGTATTCAATATTAGTTTATTAATGTATATAAAGTGGTTATTTTTTAATATTTTATTAAATAGTGTCTGGTGAAATTGGAGCTGGGTCACTTGTTGCTTTGATGGGTTCCAGGTTTGTTTTAAAGTCTGTTTGCCATTGCTTACTTTGTGGAGAGCCCGCCAATTTCTTTGCAAAACGGTGTGCGCGCAACACCCTGAAACTCGCCTGTTGGTCCTTGTTTCTATTAGATAGTATATTACAACTTTCATTCTTCCAAAATATCGTCTTTTGCCATCACAAATGCAAATTGTGTGGTTCCAGAAAATATCCATACCCCCCCCCCCAGTATTTTTAAACATGGGCCCCTCCCCCCCCCCCCTAGGAAATTCCAAAGGTTTTATTCTTAAGAAAACGAAGACTCAGGCTACGTTTACACGGTACTGGACGAATTCGAGACCGGCCTTGAATTCGTCCTATTTCGCCGTGTAAACAGGCGGTCACGAATTTGTCCGGTACCTTGTAAACGGGGCCTCAGACCGTTTACACGGTATCGGACGAGTTTTTGACCTGTCAAAAATTTGTATGGTTCCGCCTGTTTACACGGAAGAAAATGTCGCAACTGGTCTCAAATTCGTCCGGTTCCGCCTGTTTACACGGCGAAATATCTCGAATTCGTCCAGTACCGTGTAAACGTAGCCTCAGTTAAGCAAAATATACGATAACAATTTATTATTAACTCATTCCTGTCCGGGGGCTTCCCCAGAGGTGAATAAAATCGTCTGGCGTTAGCCAGAATAAAATACTAAAGACCAATTTGGACAAGAAAGAGTTAAAGAGATAGTTTATAACTCATTCCTGTCCGGGGGCTTCCCCAGAGATGAATAAAATCGTCTGGCGTTAGCCAGAATAAAATACTAAAGACCAATTCGGACAAGAAAGAGTTCAGCTTAAGAGTACAGTAAATTATAAACTCGATCTTCATAAATTTTAAAGAACGCACACTTTGTTATTATAATTCTTTACTTTTCACATCTTCACCATCTGGTTTGAATTGTTCTATGTTGTTCATGAATAAAAATGTGTGTTTCAAAGTTTCAGCTGAGTGTTCCACGTTTTCTAAATTGAATTCGCTTATTTGACAACACGGACATCAGTTGACTGCGAGTGGACTGGATTAAAAACGGCGTTTGTGGCCATTTGTAGCGATCATCAACACAGTGCCAAAACGTGAGGTATTTGAAGTCTGTGACTTGCCTACTCGGGCGTTATGATAAACAACACCGCTAAAATAAGGTACGCTAGCTTTTGGCTGACGTCCGTGTTGTCAAAAACGTTGAACAAATACATTGCTGTTTTTTCACTTTCTTGTTTTTCTTGTGGTTGTGATAATAAATCCCTCACAAATAAAAGGCACGCGCGAGCTTACAAAGGCGATTTTTTCATAGTGATACGTTCGATGGGAACGAAAACGAGACACCGCTGGGAGTCTGGGACGAGTTCCTGTCATGTCCGCCATTTTGACTAAGTCTTGCTTCGTTTCAAAGACACGTGTACACATCAGTCTTCTGGGGATTAGCAAAATCTAGCAAACTCAAAGCAAAAACAGAAATCTTAAAGCTTATGATGTTAACCTCATCTCAATGGACAGGAACTCTTTTTTTTCAAAACGTCGTGCTTTTCCTGTTCCTTCACCCCCTGGAAAAGGAGCTGCTCATGACCCCCCCTCACCCCTCGGAAATTTTAGCCTTTCAACCTCCCCTCCCCCTCGGAATTTCCAGTGACCTTCCGTGGGGGGGGGGGGGGGGGGGTATGGATATTTTCTGGAACCACACATTACGCAAATTACGCAAATTACAAAAAACTAAAAGCAAATGGCAGACGTTGTAATCTAACTCGTGTTTTCAATTAAATCGATATCACTATGGCAATATGGCGTTAAATTACCGTATTGTCATAGTGATATCTCCCGTTGCATTTCACGCCAAAGTCATGTATTGGAGTACCATAGAATTCGGATTTAGTAGCCCTTGGGGGCCGCTACTTTCGGGGAGCCGCTACTTTTTGGGGCCGCCGCTACTTTCGGATGGTTGAAATACGTTAGGAAGAAATATCAAAAGTCTCCGTTCATCAGTAATTATTTATTTACTACATTAGTCCTATTTTCATGTAACTTTTTCTGTGGATGATTCTGTAATTAACAGCTACCTAATGCAGAGGACGTAATGTTTTACGACAGCAGCGATGATGACCTTGACATGATTGTCGGTGGCGATTGTGCATGGCAACTTATAGAGAGAGAACATGTTATAAATATTGAGAAATTAAAGACGAACGCGTGCTTTCATCGAACAGTAATGTCGATAATCGAAAAAACCTACATTAGTAGCTTTAAGTTGATTGTTAAGTTTTAATACGAACATTACTTTTTTGCTGGATAAACATGTATTTGAAACATTAAAAAAATGCGCCACATTCGAAGGGGCCGC
Source organism: Corallium rubrum (assembly GCA_964035015.1). Taxonomy (NCBI): domain Eukaryota; kingdom Metazoa; phylum Cnidaria; class Anthozoa; order Scleralcyonacea; family Coralliidae; genus Corallium; species Corallium rubrum. The sequence goes on from OZ035998.1 coordinate 38,384,366, forward strand.
TAATTTCGGGGAGGGGGCTACTTTCGGGAAATTTTAGAAGTGTCACAAATTCAACGTTACTTTCGGAGGGCCGTTACTTTCGGAGAGCCGTTACTTTCGGGGGTTTGTTACTTTCGGAATTCTACGGTATGTCGTTAATGATCAATATAGAGTAAAACATCTTATCTCTGATGAACGGCTTACAAAACAGTACGTAGTATTACACTTTGCTCTTGCCCGGTCTAAATGCACCTACTAATTACCAGTGCTTATGTATTTGTAATACGCACGTCACAACATGTGAAATCACATATGCATATGCGGCTTGTATGACCATGTCTGTATAGTTACCAGTAATTGGTTAAAATTAAGATTGGTTGTGGTGATTTCTTAGTCTTATCTCAAACAGTATAATTACAGATGGGCAACTCTGTTGCTTTGTTATTATTATACCTTAAAAATTGTCTCAATTTTCATTGGCTGAGAGCAGTGCAGTTTTGAGGAAATCGATGAAGCACAGGAGAACCAACAACTCTATACTGAAATGAAGCTAAGGTGGTCACCTAACCCATTCGACTGGGCTTAACTTTAATGACGAGAGTCAACGCGCTAGTTAGTGCCACTCATATGCCGTAGTATAGCCGCTAAGGTTTTTTCTCATGTCAAGTATTCTACGAATTTTAGACCAGCGCTTTTATTTTATTTTTCTCTGATCATATATAGTGGAGCTGGAAAGTCAACATTACTGAATGTGCTGTCATATCGTAACATATCTAACGTCAACGTTTCGGGGGCTGTGTTTGTGAATGGAAAGCCAGTGAGTTCTGAGATCAATAATATGTCAGCTTATGTACAGCAAGAAGACTTGTTTATAGGAACATTAACTGTTCGAGAACATCTTATGTTCCAAGTAAGTTTACTATAGTCACTTTATCGATTTACAATTCAAAATAGCAAAAAAAAAACCCGTTGCGGCTGTACGTTTTACCATGATGTTTTGCCAGCCGAAATGAGTTCTCAGGAGACTGGTAAAACATCGTTTGACATTTTTAAAGTGTCACTAAGATGAAAAATCGTCAGTCTTTTTTTTTATCTAATCATAAAGTACATTTAAAATGAGGAGGAACGTTGGTGGTTTGTAAATAACTCATCTCGTTCAAGAGATATTCATGTTTTTGAAATATGCAAATTATATGGCTGATGACGTCATTTTCTCCAAACGAGCGAAAAGAAAATCGTAAAATTAGGAATATCTCTAGAAATAAACAATAGAAAGTGCTCAAATTTTGCATGCTTATAGTATTAAATAAAATACGTTTCACTGTGGAACTTTAGTTGTTTTCGTGGAAACTGCTGGTTCCTGGCCCCCTCCAATGATAAAATTAAATTTTCTTATTTATCAACAATCAAGTAGCGTTTACTCCAGCGAATAAATGTGACGATTAAGGCTTATGTAGGCATTGTAATTCCAACGTTTAAATCTTTCTATTTTTAAACAATTGTAACGTTTTGCCGATGTTCAGGCGGGTTGTTAACCTGAGTGTGTTGATTGCCGCCCAAGCCGGGATAGAACGGACACAACGGCTGGTTGTAAAAGGTGTACTTTACTGGACGACAACCCAACAACTACTGCCGTATCACGACAGTGCTCACGCTATTTACACAATGACACACGTCAACTATACAATCACGGCTACAGTACATACGACTACAAACTAAGTACAAGTCCCCCATAGCGCTGGACGCTACACAATGAAGCAAAAATGATAATTCCCTTTTTAAGGTTTAGAGTAACCTGAGAGCATGCGCTTACCATGACAATCACAAAAGTTCCACAGAGAAGTGTATTTTATTAGATACTATAAGCATACAAAGTTTAAGCACATTCTATTGTTTATTTCCAGAGATATTCCTTATTTTACGATTTTCATTTCGCTCGTTTGGAGAAAATGACGTCATCAGCCATAAATTTGCATATTTCCTAAACGTGAATATCTCCTGAACGAGATGAGATATTGACAAACCACAAACGCCGTTCACCCTCATTTTAAATGTACTTTAGAGTTAAAGAGATAGTTCATAACTCATTCCTGTCCGGGGGCTTCCCCAGAGGTGAATAAAATCGTCTGGCGTTAGCCAGAATAAAATACTAAAGACCAATTCGGACAAGAAAGAATTAATCATTTCACAGTGATACTGCACGAAGTTGCCCTACGTTTCCAGCAAAAAGTGCCCGAATAATTTTTGGGCAATTGTTCATCCCCCTGCCCCCCCCCCCCCCCCCCCCCCCCCCGCCTGCTACGCCTACGATCTTATCATCTTCCTTTGAGATATAGTTTTGGAAACTATATTATTGCAAAGGATTGTGGTGAAATGGACATGCCGCCATCCTTTTTTGCTACGGTGGATTCAACGAATACAGGTTCAGCATTGAGGGAGGGATTAAGCTTTACGTTTTAGATACGTTTGAAGATGTTAACTTCTTATTAGTCGAGGTCTTGACAGTTGAATGGTTTGAATGATGAATACGTGGAAAATTTAATACGTTTTGAACAAGCTAACCAAACTATTTGAGAAAAAAAGCTTTGCTACAAGGTAGTTGCTAGAATAATAACAGGAGTTATCTGAGAAAGGGGAAATCTCAGACTAGGGGATACCTGATACTGCAACACCGCTCCATTTTATCGTATCGAAATAATATATTGTAATTTTCTAGTGTATTAATTTGTTTCACAACATTCTAGCCTTCTTAGTATTATGCGATGTTATGGTTGATATCCTCTTTGATGGCAGAAAATAATACATGACCTCGTTATTATTTGAAGTCGTTTTTCGAAGACCAAATAGTACAAAAATGCAGAAACTTATGTTTTCGCCTACTTACTACAAGATCTTTTTTACGACGAGATCGCTTTCTATTTTTTAATTTTTGTTGCCTAGAATCTCATAGATAACAGATGTAGTTATACAGCGTGATTTTTACAGTGTGTCACGTTTAGGCAGTACTCAGAATGGAAAAGCATATTCCGTTAAAAGAAAGAATCAGAAGAGTCGAAAAAATTATTGCAGAGGTATGGTAAATTAGTAATTTCAAGCACATTTATAACCAGTCGTTAATAATTTCTAAATCTGAAACCATTTTATTTTTATTTTCAACTCCTTCCTTTCCTTTCTCGTCCTTTCTCCTCTTTCTATCCTTTAATTCCTTTTGTCATTTCTCCATACTTTTCTTTCATTATTTTCTTTCTTCCCTTTTTTTTTCTTTCTTTCTTTCTTTCTTTCTTTCTTTCTTTCTTTCTTTCTTTCTTTCTTTCTTTCTTTCTTTCTTTCTTTCTTTCTTTCTTTCTTTCTTTCTTTCTTTCTTTCTTTCTTTCTTTCTTTCTTTCTTTCTTTCTTTCTTTCTTTCTTTCTTTCTTTCTTTCTTTCTTTCTTTCTTTCTTTCTTTCTTTCTTTCTTTCTTTCTTTCTTTCTTTCCGTCCGTCCGTCCGTCCGTCCGTCCGTCCGTCCGTCCGTCCGTCCGTCCGTCCGTCCGTCCGTCCGTCCGTCCGTCCGTCCTTCCTTCCTTCCTTCCTTCCTTCCTTCCTTCCTTCCTTCCTTCCTTCCTTCCTTCCTTCCTTCCCTCCCTCCCTCCCTCCCTCCCTCCCTCCCTCCCTCCCTCCCTCCCTCCCTCCCTCCCTCCCTCCCTCCCTCCCTCCCTCCCTCCCTCCCTCCCTCCCTCCCTCCCTCCCTCCCTCCCTCCCTCCCTCCCTCCCTCCCTCTCCCTTCTTTCTTTCTTTCTTTCTTTCTTTCTTTCTTTCTTTCTTTCTTTCTTTCTTTCTTTCTTTCTTTCTTTCTTTCTTTTCTTTCTTTCTTCCTCCCTTTCTTTCTTTCTTTCTTTCTTTCTTTCTTCCTTCCTCCCTTTCTCTCTTTCTCCCTTTCTTTCTTCCTCCCTTTCTTTCTTCCTTTTCTTTCTTCCTCCCTTTCTCTCTTTCTCCCTTTCTTCCTCCCTTTCTTTCTTCCTCCCTTCCTTTCTTCCTCTCTTCCTTTCTTCCTCCCTTTCTTTCTTCCCACTTCTTTTCTTCCCCGTTCCTTCCTTCCTTCCTTCCTTCCTTCCTTCCTTCCTTCCTTCCTACTTTCTTTTTTTTGTTTTATTTTTAATTTCTTTCTTTTTCCCCCCATTTTTTTGATATTTTTTTCTCTTTGTTCTTTTGTTCTCTTTCCCATGCCAATCGCTCCGTTTTAAGATGTTTGTCCGACGGCTCACCTATCCATCAATGCATCACCCTTTATTCATCTTTCCATCAATCCAATCGTCCAGCCTATTTCCCCCCTTTTCTCTGCCTCCATCCTTTTTCTAATTTCTTCGGTTTTTTCTTTGCTATACCTTCTTTCTTAGTATTTTTTTATCTTTATAACGTACTTCTAGTTGGGTTTGACAAAATGTTCAAACACAATGATCGGGACCCCAGGAAGAGTTCGTGGTATTTCTGGAGGTGAAAAGAAAAGGCTTTCATTTGCTTCTGAGGTTAGTTGATAAGGACGATTAACATAATGCGTTATATTAAACTGACTGTCACAACATTTCAGCTGAAACATTGAAGGGTTTCTGGTGTACTTATCACTGCTGGTTATTGACTAGCTATATTGTTAACTGTCAACTGCCAACTTTTTAAACCGTCAACTTTCAATCGTCAATAGTCATCTGTTAACCGTTAATAATTCACTGTGTATTTTTCTTTAATTTTTTTATTGTAAATTTGATTGGAATTGCTAATTGGTTCACTTTCAGATCTTGACTGATCCACCACTTCTATTTGTTGACGAACCAACGTCAGGATTAGACTCGTTTATGGCCCAAGCTGTGGTGGCTACACTTCAGAAGTTAACAAAACGTGGTAAAACTGTACTGGCCACAATTCATCAGCCTTCTTCAGAAGTATATCTCATGTTTGATAAGTATGTTGAACGTACTGAAAAAAACACACATACGATGTAAATAAATATAGAGAGAAGGTTATTGGGTTCAGAAATGGAAATGTTATGCACCTTCGGATTTAAATTGTAATGGGAATTTATATTTGGGATTTTATGGTAGTTTGTTAAGACATGGTTACATGTATATACATGAAATACATGTACATCTGTCTTTCGGTTTTTGACTGTCGAAAGAAGCTGAAAATTGGGCCTGGCCCCAAAACGTAAAATGTCTTCAATAACTATAAGTACAGCTTTTTAGGCTTAGCAGCAGGCAGCTTCTATTTTGCGTTATGTTGAACGGGCACTTGAAGATTATTTGTTTATATACGCGTGCATGATGTCGGATGAACAATTAAAAGATCTAGAACTCTACTAGAGCAATGTCATGCAAACCCCAAAAGCTAATATAAGCTGGAAGCAGTTCTCTCCCTTTTCTTTACAGTAGGAAAGCTGAACAGTATTGTTTGTCAGTAAACGTTTAAAAGTCTGTTAATACAATTTGCATGAAGTTTAATAGTTTACAATAAACTATATGTTTGTCCTTTCAGCATAATTTTGTTGGCAGAGGGTCGTGTGGCATATAGTGGTTCAAGAGAAAATGCACTCCCATATTTTGACAGGTAATGCACGATTATATATTTGGTTACACATGATACGCTGCGGGTTAAAATTATACAATGGTTATTTTACTAAAAATTATCCTGAGAGATGAAATAACCCGAGGGCTAAGCCCCAGGGATATGTTATCCATAGGGGTATTTTTTTGTGGAACACCCCTTGTCCCAGGTCTATAATTTATATAATTTATATATATATATATATATGCATATGCATATGCATATCCCAGGTCTATAATTGATATAATTTATTTATATATATATATATATATATATATATATATATATATATATGTATATATATATATATATATAACAACAGAAAGATATATATAAGATATCAATATCAATATATATATATATATATATATATATATGCATATGCATATGCATATGCATATGCATATGCATATACATATACATATACATATACATATACATATACATATACATATACATATACATATACATATGCATATACATATGCATATGCATATGCATATATATATATACCCCATATGCATATGCATATATATACCCCATATGCACATCTTTCTGTTGTTATATATATATATATATATATATATATATATATATATATATATATATATATATATACATATATACTCATTAATAATTCATAAGGAAAACACAAAGGAAATCAGTACCGTGTCGGTGGTTTGGATATCGGAGGAAGAAATTACATAAATTAAGCAAACTTTCATCTCGATTTTCTCTTAAAATACTGATTTGTTTGAGATGCTATATCATACACTCGGAGGAGTGTCTCATCAGGAAATCCAAAGACTTCGAAGTTTGTTCAAAAACCTCGGCTTTGCCTCGGTTTACAACAAACGTCTCAGTGTTAACACTCCTCCTCGTATATGATATATTACATCTTATTAGATGTTCTGGTGTGTAGTATCGCTGTATATTTTTACGCGCTTTGCCGTATTTGGACGAGCCTGCAGGGCGAGTCGAAATACAAACAAGGAGTAAAAATATACAGCGATACTACACACCAAAACATCTTATAAGAGATTTATTATACAACTGCTCTGCTCTAAAAAGGCCAGAAAGGTAGCGTGACTTGCACAAGGACAAAATAATACGCATACATGAAGTAGTCTCCCGTGTGCTAAATTTGATTGGCTAACAATCCAAATAACGTGCAAATAACTAACTGTACAATATCGCTGTATATTTGCACTCATTTTTGGCGTTATTTGGATAGTTTTTAATGCAGTTGTATAATAAGTACTATTTACAGAATGAGTGGCCGTTCTGTATCGGGGTATATAGACACGAGGCGAAGCCGAGTGCCTGTATCCCGATACAGAACGGACACGAATTCTGTAAATGACTTCTAAAACGCCTATTAAGTTAGCTAAAACTACATCATGTTAAGTATAGGTTAGTGACCGAAACCGAGTAGGTCATTTAATATGCAAGGTCAATAACCTATATATTAACCGCGGCACATCAAAGATAATTTATGCATGAATAAACTAAGTAATAGATAAACCTTCGAGGTAAGGTTTATTAGGCTACGATTATCAAATTAGTGATATGAGCTTGCGCTTTGATTTAGTATTAGTCCCAAATTTTGTATTCTAAGTGACATGCCATAAATAGCCGTTCAACGAATGTTTGCGTCTTCATCTTGTATGAGGACGCTGCCAGCGTACCTCACTCAAGATAGTTGAATGCGAAGTGTCTGTACACTTGCTACAGAACTGATATCAGTGTCTGTAAATGTGATACAGAACTGATGTTTTGTTAAACAGTTTCTGTATCACATTTACAGACACTGATATCAGTTCTGTATCGGGGTAAACAAACATTGGTTAATTTTCTTTTGAATTTTCCTCGTATATATATATATATATATATATATATATATATATATATATATATATATATATATATATATATATATATATATATATATATATATATAATATATAATATATATATGATGGACTCTCCCGTCGATTTCGACGTATGAGGGTTCAGCAGTTCAGTTTATTAGTTAGTGTTTGTGTCTTCTGTGAGATGCCAGTCCTGCCAGTGATTTGCAAACCAGTCCACAGTCAGCACATGTGACAGAGTTGTTGGATGAGACAGCTGGTAAATTAGATCTGGATTTCGTGTTCGAGCGCAAGTCTCTTAGGTGGTTAATACGAGATTTTTCGAAATTGGCGATACCCTTGCGGCAATCAGTTCTCCATTGCGTGCGGTCCGTAACGGTGGTTTCGAAAGAGGGAAGAGGGATGTTTATGGCTTTAAGATTGGATTTGAGTTTATCTTTGAAGCGCAGCAGTGGCCTACCCACATTCCGTACACCCTCATACAGCTGGCTGTACATGAGTACTTTAGGTATTCTGTCGTTGCTCATTCTGATGACATGGCCAGTCCATCTGAGTTGAGATTGCATCAAGAAGGTTTCAATGCCTCCAATGTCACATTTAGTAAATAGATCTACGTTGGAGACTTTATCCTCTAAGGTGTAACCGCAGATAGAACGAAGACAGCGTTTATGAAAGACGTCGAGTTGGTGGATATGAGTTCTGTAAGGGGTCCATGATTCTGATCCATAGAGAAGGGTGGTAAGCACAGCGGCGCAGTAGACGCTGATTTTAGTTTTTAGTGATATACCTCTTTCATTCCAAAGGCGATGACGTAGTTTACCGAAAGCGTCGGTTGCATTGGAAATACGATTTACGATCTCATCATCGAGGGAAGCACTGGTGTTGACTTTGCTTCCCAAGTATGTGAAGGATCTCACATAATTCAGATTGCTACCGTTAACGATGATAGGCACGGATGGGAATTTGTAGGCGGGTTGGTGCTGTTTGACACCCTTGACTTGCTTTGGAGTAGGCTTTGGTTGATACACTACTTCAGTTTTCTTAATGCTGATGGTCAGGCCGAAAGCCTTGCTAGCGATAGAAAAGCGATCGATGAGTTCTTGTGCTTCCACGATAGATGTTGCGACGAGTGCAGCATCATCAGCGAAAAGGAGGTCACGAATCATGCTAGTTCTCGTGAGTGTTTTTGCTTTGAAGCGTTGTTGGTTAAAAAGACCACCAGTTGTGCGAAATTCGAATTTCACTCCGTTTGTGAGATCACCAAAAGCATAATGTAGCATGATGGAAAAATAGAGTGCAAAGAGGACAGGAGCCATGACACAACCTTGTTTGGTGCCGTTTGTTACGTCGAATGAGCCAGAAGATTCCCCACCAGACATGACTGATGCTTTCATTCCTTCGTGGAACGAGATGATGATGTTTAGCATGTTGTCTGGTATACCAAGTTTTTTTAGGACTTTCCACATAGCATTTCTGTTAATTGTGTCGAAGGCTTTGGTCAGGTCTACGAAGATCATATACAGCTCTTGGTTTTTCTCTCTAGCTTTCTCGGCAACCTGGCGAAGTGAGAAGATCATGTCAATGGTTCCACGACCAGAGCGAAACCCACATTGGGACTCTGGATAGATTTGGTCGACGAGGTGAGTTGTGATTCTATTTAGAATTATGCGAGCTAGAATTTTCCCAGCAGTACAGAGGAGAGAAATACCACGCGAATTATCACAGACAGCTTTTTTACCCTTACTCTTAAAGAGATGAACGATGGATGCG